>CM060076.1:32456602-32854102 GCA_030533445.1 Cyprinodon diabolis
AGAGGTTTTCTTGCCTTGAAATTTGGATGAGGGAAATTAAGGGTCAGTCTTTTTTTTTCCTCTAGCCATTTCCAAATACGTGTTGAATACCAGTCCAATTAACCACAGTGTACCTCAAGGTTTACATTTGGATCCCCTGTTATTTTAGTATTAAATGTGATACCTTCGGCTTATTTTGAACCTTTTTAGAGACCTCTATCATCATCACTATGGAGACGACACCAGAACCTTTTTTAGCTAAATAAAGAAAAGTCTAAATGTTGTTCTTTTAGCTCCATTTGCTGGTTCTACATTTAGGAACATTAGATTAAACTAAAAACAGGCTTAAATTGAAGGCAACCTGACTGCCCTGTTGTTGTTTTTTTGGGGGTTTTTTTGTTAGCCATTTGATTCCAGCGGCTCACTCTAGAGCAGAGGTCACGGATTAGCGGACCACGGTCCAGATCCGGGCCCACCTGCTGGCTAATTTGGACCCAACCCCGATTTGAATCATTTATAAATTACCGCACGTTGTCTGACGACAGTGTCTACCTTCACTTGCGCTGCTTCTCCTGTTAATATGGTAAAGTCCCCCTGGAGCGTCTGACGCCAGGCTACATGTGATACAAATTAGCCAATGAGCTGTTATCAGTCTGGGTTGCTGCTGCTGCTGCTACTTTTAGACACAGCAGGCAAACCTGTGGCAAGCCGGGCGATGAGAAAGAAGAAGAAGAAGATGATGAGAAAAAGAGAGCAGAGAAAGTGTGGACTGCTGGAAGAACTGTGGTGAACTGGTGACAGAAAAGTGAAATGGCGTGCTCAAAGATGACCCAGAACATTTAGAGGATGTTTGGCTCAACCTGCTGCTGTGAAGCAGGATTCTCCACCATGAACAGAATCAAAAATAAATATGGATCCAGGCTCAAAATGAGCTCCTTGATATGTGCTTTAGAATGGCTTAGTCTCCATTCAAACCAGGTTTAAAGCCTAAAGCCCACTGCTCTCATTAAGACAGAAAACAGTCAGTTCAGGTGTTTTATAAGATATGTGAATCAGGAAATTGTCTATATATCAAACTGAACAATTATTGTTCTCTACTTAAAAAACACTTTAGATTTTAAAATGGAAAAATTGGCAATTATTTTTAAATAATTTTATTTAAAAATTCGATGTATAACATGGATGCATAAAAACTTAATTTTATTTCTGTGTTAAATTCTGTTCAAAGTAACAGATTATAATAAAAAATGTCTCCGGACCTTTACTGGTTGATCGTTTTCTTTATTCGGATTCTGATTTTAATTGATTACCTCTGATCTAGAGCAACCTGTAGCTGGATGCAAATAAATGACCCACCTGTCTTTTTGACCACTCCTCGGTCATTGGTCTGTATTTTGGTGATGCATGTATTCGGCCATCTGAATCTTAATGAGACTGTTAGGGTCATCTCTGAAATGAATTTTAAGACGGGGATTTATTCACTTGGTAGATGAATCCACAAACCATCTGTCAAAGGTGTTGCTCTGGAGGTGCAGGAAGCTGGATTAGGTACTAAAATGTTCTTTACTTTAAAAGAAAGAAATTAACTCTGTACATCAAATCGGATTATATTCACACATATTTTGTATAAATGTTGACCAACTTAAATCCTAATGATGTTCCTAAAGTCTTCATCTGTTTGCTCATCACCACTAGGGAACAAAACTAGGTCCGACTGAGATGCTTAGTTTAAGAAAAGAAAGGAAAAACATATTTGCTCTTCTTAACCTAAAAGGCACAAAATAGATTATGAAGTTTATCAGTATTATTTTTTTAGCTTGGGTAGAAAACCCTAATCGGTTTAATTTCAGATTCATTTTTACGATGATACTAAAAATGTCTGTTAGCTTTACTTTATTCATTCTTTTCAAAGATGCAGCATTGATTTGATGAGACAAACGTGGAAAATTAACCTGACTCCGCCAGATGGATTTGCTCCGCATATCCATCTGGAAACCTTCCGTTGAAGTAATTTTGGGAAGGGGCGAAAATACTGGTTAGCTGATTGGCCTATGTTGGTGATAGACGGGCCAAATAAACCAATCAGATCAACGAAGCATATGACGTACTAACAGAGCGACGACGAAGAGGAGCCAATTGATAGATCAAACTCTTGCCGAAACCAGTCGGGAGAAGAGCAAAAACATCTTTTCCTCTGAAAAAAGCCTCCAGAGCAGTGTTTTGCTCTCCTTTCAGTGAAGAAATACTCTGTAATTCCGATAAAACTTGCTCGATAGCCACGCTAACGCTAGTTTCATCGGCTGAAGCCGCCATGTTTTTTAGACTGAACTGTCGCGCTTCTCGTTGCATCACACCTCAACCCGCCTCAAAGCCAACGCTGATTGGATGTTCGTTTGGTGAACGGCTCCAAATTTTCTTTAACGGAGAGTCTCCAGACTGATTAGCGAGTGAAACATTGAAAGCTCGCAAGATCAGGATGGTCTCACGAGGCTTGTGGAAAACCTGTTTAGAAACCTCAGAGAAACTGTGAGGTTTTGTCGCTTTGTTAAAATATCTAATAATCCGACACAAAGAACCACAAGCAAACACTTCACAGCTAGAGTCCAGGACAGGTTTGGTTCATGGTGATTAAATGGTAACCACTAAGTATAACAGCCCAGGAATGATAATACTACGTCCCAGTCCATGCTTTAATTACCCTCCTGGATAATCAACTTTTATTTTAAAAGCTGGCACATTTTAGAGATCCTGTGCAAGTCTTTTTTTTATCTCCATTAATCTAGAGATTTTTCCCGTTTAATCACATCGCCCTGATAACTCCACAGCTATGACAAATGAGCAGTTCAGCTTATTAAAGTCTTTATCTTATCTGCAGCTCAGAACAAGAAGTTTACTTTAGTTTATGATAAAAAAAAAGATTTTAAAAGTGGTTTTACCCAACTTCTCACTGTGTGTTATCAAAAGTAGTTCACACCATTTGATTTTTCTATTTTTACATTTTGCCGTTGGTGATGTATGTTAACACAACTATAAAGGAAAGAAAAATGGTTGTTTTTAAACGTTTTGCAAACATTTAGTATTTTAATTCATTCATTTGACAATATTGTCTCCAGAGTGCCTTGCCATAACATGTTGTGACTTGGCTCTATATAAATAAACAAATTTAAATGAATTAATTTAGTCTTTTTTTTTTAGCTTTCCATGTTTGGATTATTTAAACTGAGCTCTTTAAAATGTAGAGCTTGAGCTTTTTTAATAAAAAACAACCAAAAATATCCTATTTTTTCTCCTGTAACCTTCCAAGGTTTTGTGGTGATAAAATCAGGAAGAGATTAAGGGGTTTGACGCTTTACTCTACAATGTAGATGTATAGCCTTTATGAGACAGAAAATAGAAAACAACAAATAGTTAGATTCTTATAAAGGAAGCAGCTGATGCTTGTAAATTAAAGCTCTTTGAGCCTGAAGTGGAGACCATCACCACCCCGGATCGCCCACCAGGCCACCCGAGGCCCAGGCTGTGACCCTCATCAGAGCTGCCTGCTCTGTATGGATCAGATGTGATCACAGTGAAGTGACTGAATCATATTGACTTAACTGTGGAATGAGGCTCATTGATTTCTGGAAGAACAAGATCATATAAGATTGGATATTGACAAATAACTCTGCTTCAGCCAGAAGAAATGTTTTGGATTTCTGATGTTGCAGATAATTGAACACCATTTTTTCTGTGTGACAAATGCTCTAACAATAGTTTTCAGAGAATAGAAATGATGTATGAAGCTCCCCTGACCTTTAGCAGTAAACATGCTGAGGTTTGTGACGTCTTTTCCTGGATTATAGTTTTCTGTTGTTGTTTTTTTTCCCCTTTGCAGTTAATCCAGAACTGGACAGGCTTCCTATAAAGTCATCAAAAGTCTTTAAAATCCATTCATCTTTACCATTTCTCTGTTTTTATTTCTTAAGAAGAAAAAAAAAACCTAGATTTGTTTGTTAGTTTAGTGATTTGTTGTCAGCTTCTGCCTAGTAGTTCATTTTAAAAAGGTTTTTTATCTTTGGATGTTTCCACACTTAAGTTGTGTTTTTTTATGCTAATTTCTTTTTACTTTAATTTTCTAGAGAATCAGCTCCCCCTTTGCTAGCTCATAGATCTGTGGGGATTTGTCCAAATTAATCATAATTTTCAAGTTGATCAGTATTCTTTTCTAGTTTTTTTTTTTTTTTTACTACCGGTACATCCAGTTGGTAGTTGGTTCCACAGGAGAGGAAACTGATAAAATGGTGAACAACCAGATCTCTGATAAGTATGGGCCTTGGTTATTTAGAGCTTTATATGTTAGAAGGAGGATTTTAAATTCTATTCTGGATTTAACAGGATGCCAATGAAGAGAAGCCAGGATAGGAGAGATGTGATCTCTATTTTTAATTTTCATCAGAACTCTGGCTGCAGTATTTTGGATCAGGTGAAAGCTTTTAACTACAGTTTGTGGACTTCCTGCAAGTAAAGATAATCAGAATGGTCCGATTTTATTTTTTAGTAAGGACCTGATCCATGTGTAGAAAAGGATAATATTGTATTTGTCCGTCTGGATGAAAATGAGAAGGCAGATGCACTCTACAGTATTTCAAAATAAACAGTGACATATAAATGAAACTATAACCTGCAGCATACAAACCTAAAATGTTCTTTAATAGAGTGATATATACCCAAATCTAATGAAAAAGCTTAGTCTGATGCTTTGTACTTGGTATCTCTCTGCAGCCATGGTGTATGGTAAACACTGGTCAGTTCTCCAGGTTACTGCTGATAAATGCGCTGTATGTTTGTGACCCAGAGCTCAGTCTTCTCACCGCTGCGTCTGCAATGACTAACCTGGATCTGCTTGTTGCCATCCAGGTGCCTACGTGTGCAGGGGTCGCTGGCTGATGCCTCTGGGGGAAGCTCTGTGGGAGAACGCCGACCTGCAGCTGTGCGTTCCTATGAAGTTTAAGAGGGCCCCCCCGCTGCCGCCACCTCCCGGCCCGGCCATGTGCTCCCTGCTTTTAGACATGCTCGCCTTGAACCCGGATGCTCGGCCCTCGGCGGAGCAGCTGGAGGCCAGAGTGCTCTCTGCTTTGAAACAGGACTCCCACTAATGGACGGCGCAGACTCTAATGGCTCTGACCACTAAAACCACAATGAAAGTAACTGCTGTTTTCCCACTGCAGCTCCTCTACAGCCTGCTTTTGGCCTCAGGGAAAAGGGCAAACTAAATGCATATCAATGTGATTACGGGTGGCTGCCAGCGTCCAGGGCCAGAATTAAGGGAAAATTGATCAATTTTGTTAAAAGTCCGCTGATTCTTTAGTAAAAATCACCTTTTAAATGCAGTGGTGCTTCAGCCTTTCCACAGAGAGCGTAAAGGGGACTTAATATTACATTTCAGCACTATGCTGTTGCTTCCATGTTTAAATGGAGGCCATTTTCATCTGTTTATGTAGTGCTGTATTGAGATAAACAGATGCTGCTGATCTTTAGCTAGAAGCGGGGTCTGTTAGTTCTCCACTTCATTCTGGGTCTTCATTTCATTCTTCCGCTGCAGCAAATGTTTCCCCCGCTAAAAATAAACAAACCAGTGTCAGAAATGTTCTGATCTGTTTTTTTACTTGTTGTTCCAGAGCTCCTGCACGTAGCATCCTCTGGGCTTTTTGTCTTTTAAAGACCTGCTTTGCAGGAATGTCTTTAATTTTTAAAAGTGTAAATAAGCTAGGCATGTTGTGGAGGCAGATTTAGCAAAAAAATCACCTTGCTAAAAAGGGAGAAGCAGCAACCTTAATCAGCCATTCCTTTTTCCTCACAAGGGTAAAAAAAAAATCTTGTAAATACATTCATCATTTAATTAATATTTTTGCTCCAGTTCAAAAGAAGTCCATTTAAACTCGTTGGTTAACATCTGAACTATGAATGGGCGGTGAGATTATATATTAAATTCTTTATTATTGCAGCATGACTTTGCTTTTGATTGTTTATTTCCTTGATATTCATACAAAAAGGTGCTTATCTTTAAAACATGGCAGCTAAACTACAGACCAGTCAGTTGTAAATAAAAAATTCTGATCATAAAGAAAAGATCTAAGATCTGAAAGTGATTTATTTCTCCGTATTATATGTTTATTTGAAGACCCACCGTTAATGAATCATATACTTTATTAAAAGTATTGGATGGTGGCACCTTTGGCCTTCCGTATTTAAATGAGATTCACAGAATTCTTTTTAATCAGTTTATTTAAATGAAATATGAATTTTAAACTTTAGTTTCTGGTCCTTGAAAGAATTTAAATTCTTTTATGTGTTTAAAATTGGAATCTATATATATTTTTTTTTTCAATTTCAGGGTCAATTTAGGAATGGAAAAAAGGCTCACTGGTTCAATCTCCCCTGTAAATTAAAAATAAAAGTATTTTTTTGTAGGTGCTTACATTTTATATGACCACACAAATGTTTATATTTGCTTTTTTGAATTGTAATTTTGTTTTTTCGCAATATGTATGAAAGGTTTTAAAGTGGTCTCTTTCTAGTACAGTGTGGGTATTTTGTGTGTTAAAGTCAGAGCAGCTAGTATGAAGCGTAGTGATGTATTGATAAACTGTCCTATGAACAGGAAATTAAAGCAGGGCTTCAAGCTTGTTCCTGATCCGATCAATCCTGCATTTATTACAGGTCATCAGTCTCAGTTCTTCACTCTAGAGAAATGTCTTATTTTTTTTGCAAAACCTGGATCAATTGTCAGAAATGTCTTTTTAAATGGAGTCTATTTAAATAAAATATAATCTCTGCAGACGTCCTCATTATTTTGTATCTATACTGCTTGATGGCATGCTTTCCTGCATTTCAGGTATCTCAGTATTTTTGGCAACATCGCAATTCAAAAGGTTTTCTTCCCCTAGCTGCTTGGAGGAATCGCATTAGAGGGGAATGCAGAGCTAAAGCGAGCGTCTGTAGGACGCGCCAACTTAATTTGACTAATCTGTACTTGCCAAAAGGCTCTTATGCCCCATTACTCAAAATTGAAATTACATTAGGAAGGCATCAATCTACAGCTGGACAGAGAGAGATTGTAGTGCGAAGCCCTCCTGGTGTTGTGGAAAGTGCAAACTTTCACTTCTGGTGAAACTTTAAACTTAAGGGTTTTATTTATTTGGGTTACTAATGGGACAGTCTGACCAGTTACTATCTTACCTGTTTTCCCCCAAATGAAATATACTGATCCACAAATATTCACAAAAAATGTTCAAAGGTCATAACTAAAAATTCTTTTTATCAAAATATATTTTAAATAGAATATACACCCCAGAAACCATTTGTGGTTCCAGATAAAATATTAAAGGTAAAATTGATAGTTCCAAGGGAGAAACCAGTTTCAGTCTCTTCTGTTTGTTTATATCCTAAAAAAACGTATTTGGTTTTACACAGTAAAAACTGATCTAAAAGAGATAAAAGTTTTAAAACTCTTTTTATTTAAGCAGGTAATCAGATTGTATCTCTTTGAAAGAATAGATTGGAGTTTTCTTTTTATTTTTAAATGTAAATCATCTTATTCCATCTAAAAATTGTCTTAAATCAATGGAAAAAATACTTTTAGTAAAAAAAAAAACATGAAAACATCTAGAGTGCTGCCAAATAGAAGCATTAATTTAACTAATGAATATCTTTATAGTATGTAAACAAATCCGATATATTTTGATGGGTCCAAAATATATTAGTATTTTCTTCTGGTTAAGCTCCTGACACCTTGAAAATTTAGCAGACGCTGAACTTTCTATGTATTTTTTTAATGTTGTATGAATACATAGAGTATTCATAGGGAGTCTAGAATTTATGTCCAACAACAGCCTTACTTATGCATAAAGCACGGCAGCATAATGCCCATGAAATGTCACAGGCCAGTGTCCTGAGGGGGGCAGCAATGTGCCCGGCCTGCATATAAAGATTTATTTGATGGCGATTTTAACCTAGCTGCTGTTTACCACCCGCCAAAAGAAAAAAAAAAAAAGAGGAAGAAGGTTTGCAGTCGCAGCAGATTCTGCGTCATGTCTGCTTCGAGGTTTGTTGGTCATTGGCGTGAACCCAGGGAGGATCCATCACACTCACCTTCACGCTCACCCTATGATGGGGATAAAGTCTGGAGGAATACTGAGAGTTTCCTTCTGTGAATCCCATTTTATTCCAAAACGCTGCCAATATGCCATTAAACAGTAGATGGAAGTTAGAAAAACATTCAGCGGTCGTCTGGAACACGTCAAATACCTTAATATGAGTTGGAGGAAAGTTCTTGATAAGTTACGCACAAGTTACTCATTGGTTTTGGATAAGCTAGACGCCACGTCTTATGAGTAACTTAGACTTAACGTATGTCAACAGTCAGATAACTTACCTGTAACTTATGGCCCACGTATGGCATACCCTGGCATACAAAATCTTGACGTATGCCAGGCTATGCCCTGGATGACTGAGAATCTTCAACATCAAGTAAATGTATTTTGTTAGTGTTCAGCACTGGTTATTGTCATCATAGGTTTACTTTAACTATGAGAGACAAAAAAAGAAAAAAAACCCAGGAAGTCATATTGTAGAATCTTATTTATTATTATTTATTTATTTGTGAACTATTATGGAAGAAAAGGTAGTTAGTCAATAACAAAAAAGTGAGATGTCTCTTCCTCACAGACCTTTAAGAAGCCCCTCTCTTCCACTCATTGCCTGTATTAATGGCAACTGTTTGAACTCATTATCTGTATAACAGAAACCTGTCCACAGCCTCAACAGTCAGACCTTAAACTCAGCCATAGCAAAGACCAAAGGAGGACACCAGGGAGAAAAACGTAGACCTGCATCAGGCCGGGAGGAGGGTCTACAATAGGAAACAGGCTGGTGTGAAGAAATCAACGGTGGAAGAGAATGGAAAACAAGACAAATGATAAGACAAATGATAATCTCCCTCCATCTGGGACCACATAGAAGATCTCCTGTGGGGTCAAAATGATCTTGATGAATAACCTGCAGAGAGCAGGAACCAAAGGAACAAAGGCTACCATCAGTAACACCCTACGACCTGAGGACTGTAGTCCTGCAGAGCCAGGTGTCTCCCTGCTTAACCAGTACAGTTCCAGGCCCGCCTGAAGTTCACCAAGAGAGCAGATGGGGGATCCAGAAGAGGACTGGGAGAGCATTACGCGGTCAGATGGGTCCAAGATAGAACTTTATTGCATAGACTCAACTTGTCACCTTTGGAGAAAGAAGAACATTATATTATTCATTATAACTACTATGAAGGATGGGGGTGGAAGCATCATGCTTTGGGGCTTTTTTCTGCAAAGTGGACAGATCTGTGTTGAGGGAAGAATGAACAGGGCCATGTATGGTGACATTTTAAGCCCAAACCTCCTTCATCAGTGAGAGCATTGAACATGGAACATGGCTGAGGACAAGGATACCAAACACAGCGGTCAGGCAATGAAAGAGAGGCTCAGTTAAAAGCATTTCAAGGTCCTGGAGCGGCCTAGCCATTCTCCAGACAACAATCCTATTGATGAAGTTCCTATTTTCCTCTGCTCTCACCTCCTGCTACTAGATAGAACTGAGATGCTGTCCAACAGCAGCACCTGGAGAGAGCGGGGAGGGAGGGTCACCACTGAACTTTAAAATCTCAACTTTTTTACAGCTCCTCCTCCTCTTTGGTGATACGGTCCAGGGTGTAAACGCTGTGCATCTGAGATGCAGGGAGGTGAAGTATCTGTTAGTATCTGATTGGTTGACATCCAGATTCCTCTTTAGACCAATAACCTTGAGAAGAGCAAAGTTAGACCCTCTGCTGACTTTGCTAAGTCAGGCTAACAGGGGAAACAAATTCAAGCCCAGATAGGTTATTGAGAGTGAAATAATTGTTTAATCAATTATTAATGTCCACTAAAAATGTGACAGATTTTTATAGAGCTGACTGATTTGTTAGCTGCTGAATTGTGGCGGTTAGAAATAAGACCAGCAGGAATAATTTCTAACTCCTAAAGTGGAGGAGAGGATGATGAATGGTTTCCACACTGGAAAAACCATCTAGATAGAAGTAAAAATGTATTAAATTAAGTGTATTTATCCTTAATTTGAGTAGGTAAATTAGATGAATTTGCCAAAGTAACAAGTGTTTTTACTCTTAAATTAAGATAATTAGATAATATGCTTGAAATAAGACAATGCAATTGTCTTGTTCCATTGGCAAAATGTCTCTTTTATCTCATCAATCCAAGAACAAAAGCACTTAGTTTAAAAAAAAAAAAGACTAGATTTAGATATTTTTCCAGTGCAGTTCTCTTTTTTTAAGCGATAAATATTAAACACATTGGCTGAGTTAGTATTTTGCTCCATGCTGCCAGCTCTAAGAGGTAAATACTGGGTTTATCTTCCAGCTCTATCTAGAGCTCCCTGCTCTTCTAACCCAAACACCTCAGACTGAGGCTGGTTGGATGCAGAGCATCTGATATTCACTTCTTTTCCATCAGATTTAGATTTGGACCTGGACCCTCTCCAAACACGCTCTGATCTGAACCCCTCTGTTGGAAGGTTACCTTCTGCTCATCTTAACATCGACTACCAGCTGCTGAAGAAAAGCACTCCCATAGCATTATGATGCCACTACTGTGCTTCGAGGAAAAAAACTATTGGCAACAAACTTTTAACAGCTTTTCCAAACAGAGGTCTTCAACAGGGGGTCCGCAACCCCTAGGGGGTCCACAGAGGTGCTGCATTGGGGTCGCGAAAGTTTTGCTTGATAAGACTTTTTTTATATAATGCTCGTGCAATCTTTCCACTATGTCTTTAAATCTACATTAACATGAATTCAACACACTGTAGTAAACAGATAAATGGAGGCAGAAGATGTCTTTCAGTCATCAATGCACACATTCAACGACACACAGGAGCTCTTTCAAGCTGGGCACCGTTTCATTCACAACACCTGTCCCATCAACCAGGAATCAGAATCAGAAATCCTTTAATAATCCCATGGAGGATTTACTTTGGTTACATGACTCCATCTGTAATAGAGTGACTATAGGACCAGTTTGATATAACACAATTTTATGATACATAAAAAATTAAGGGGGTCCCAGCTCCATCTCACCGTCAGTTTTGGGGTCCTTGGCCTGGAAAACATTAAAGACCCCTCTTATAGATAGAAAGTAAATAACTACATTATTGAGCCACAGCACAAACCAGTTCTATCCAATCACCTGCTTTGACTCTGCAATGCTCCCAGCCTGTAATCAAGTAAAAACAGAGGGTGGTGCTCAGGGTTTGAGCCGTGCAACCAGCTGTGATCGAGGAAGTATCAAATGTATTGAGCTTAGACTTGTTGATGCTCAAAAAGCAGGATAAACAAAGGTTATTACAGCTACTGGTAGCAGAGCCTTTATTTTGACTGGCGTCCTGGCGGCCCTCTGATCGCTTCAATGTGAGCATATAGGACCAAACCATTGAGCAAAAAAAAAGGGGTGGACAGACGCAACAACCTTGATGGAATCACTGGTTTCCATCATGGTTCTGTTTGGTGGGACTTGTTAAATTGTTGGTTATGAAATAGAGTTAAAAATTTGATTAAAATGTCACAAAAAATGTAAGAATGCCTCATTTGGAAGAGAAGAAATACATCAAATTCTGCTTCTCATAAAACTATTAAATGCAAAATAATTTATTAACATGCAAATCATTTATATTTGCCTTAAGCTAAAATAAAAGGTCATAGATAATAAAAGTGCTGAAATAAAATGACTGCCACGGCAATAGCTAATGACTGAGCCAGGTCAGAAATAGCAGCATCAATAATGCAGTAACGGACAGAAGATGCAGGTCAGAACAATTAAAGCATTGAACAAAAAGATAAAGTTCGCTAATGACAACCTGGAAAACGATCGTGGACACTGGAGTTGTGTTCTGTGGAGAGGAGAACCCAAATAACCTCCCCATGATAGAACACGGTGGTTGGAGCATGATGCTGTGGGGACGCTGCAGTGCATCGGACTCATTCATTTGGAATTTCAAATAAAACTTCCAGCATTAGCAGAAAAACTTGGTCGGAGTCGTTTTCATCCGTCACTCCAGGTGAAGATCTACCTCCAACCAAAGTAAACGTTACCGACTGTCCGGCAGTAAAACCCGACTTTAATCCCACGGAGGGCCAGGCTCTGTGCTAGATCAGGGACTATAAAAGTGGGGGTCATGAACCACCAAGTCTGGAGTTAGTGTAAAAAAATAAAAAAATCTAGTTATTTCTGTCTATATCTCTTCATGAATATAGAGTGAAGCAATTAGACTGATTTTTAGTGGATTTTTGTGACATTTAATTTATTTTAAATGTAGGTTTGATCATTTAATAGTGCTTTTAACTGTGCATTTTATAATTGAATGGTATGTGTAATATTTGAACAATGAATGAAATAAACGTGACTCACATCTACTCATTTCATGGTTTATGTATCTATTTCATGGTACTTTCTCATTAATTTACACCATTATGTATTTTTGGCCTTCAGGGATCAAATCATGACTTTAAAAATCATCTCTGCATGGTGGTTTTTAGGATTCGCTGTGAAATAATTTTGGTTTTAGGTAAAAAGTAAAATGATGAACGAATCCTAAACAAAACTACAATGTTTGGAAAAGTCCTGATAATTTTCTCACATGTGAAAAATGCTAATATAACTTATTTTTAACTTTTTTTCCCATCTTTCTGATGACGTTCAACTAATCCTGTCGATGGATTCTCCCACCTAAGCTTTGGATCACACCGATTATTCATCAAAGATGGTAGAAAAAGTTAACTTCTTCTGACAAAAAGTCGTCTTTATTCTCCACCTCCAGCAAGGATTCCATAGAAAGAAGTGAACTAATGTGCTTCTAGAATTAGAGTGGAATCTTTGCGTGGGTAAGGCTTCCTAACGTTGCATCTCTGCAGATAAAGCCGGTAACCTTCAGCTCAGCAGATTTAGGAGACCTCTTCACATCTGTGCTCTCGCTGCAGTGACGCCTATGGCGAACTCTGCTGAAACCACACATCAGCTCATGGAGGGGGGGCAGCCAATTTCTCACTGCGTCACTACTGCAACACGGACAGCATCAGCAGCATGGGGGGCGATTAGGCGTGTCCGTTCAGCTTCATCCACTGTTTAGCAGCTGGAATCCAAACCAGGCTTTTCAACTTTTATCTGAGGCAGATTTTCTGATGATGAATCTTTTCTGGAAACAGCAGCTCTGAGTTAACGCTCAGCAACTGATGGAGACGGAACTGGAAAAGCCTGGATCCAATGCTCCAGGTGAAAAGGGCCCGGGAACCCATGAATATTTACAGAAACCACCTTCAGCATTCCACCTTTACAGCAGCAGAAATAAAAGGCAGCGTAACAAGATAGCCTGAAAAATGCTTTATTCTTTAAAAAAAGTTGCTATAATATTCCTAGAATGTGTTTTAGACAAAACAAGATTTAATAAAAGCTTTTTATGTAACCCCAAGACTCCTTTCCTGCCCCATCATTTCAAATCTTTCAATTACCCAGCAGCTCCCTGGTGAGGATTCCCCCCGTTGGCGGCCGAGCATTGAGGAGCGCTGCGCGTTTGCTTTCAAATGATTGCAACATAAACATGTATAACTCAAAGCGTGACGCTAAACCAGTACAAACATGCAACGTTCAACCCCAGCTCCCTCTATAGTTTTTACATGAGAGTTAGTTCAACCGCAGAGGCGTGTCGGGGGTCCTCAGGTGTTGAAACGTCAGATTCCACATCGGATGGCGCTGACGTCGTCCCAAATAGCTCCGCTTTGCACGCCTGCTTATCTAAATAAAGCAGAGCCAATGCAGCAGCTCCAGATAATAGCAGATGGATGGCCTCTGGAAAAAAGCCCAGCATTATCTCCTTCCACACTGAAAAGTTTCTCTAAAAAATAATGGCAGGAACTGTATTAACGAAAAAAAACAAAAAAAAAACTGGTGTGTTTGTGGTTCGGTTTGGATCTTCCAGATAAAAAGAAGCAGGTGTGAGTTCAGTCCAGTCCGGCACTGTAGAGCTGCTTGGTCATATAGGGCCCCTCCAGCTCATAGCCCATCTTCCTGTAGTAGTTCCTGGTTCCTACACCTGCAGAGGAACCATGGAGGTAAAACATCACTGAAATAGAACATCATGAAGTGTGAGAGACAAACCCTTAAAAGGAAAACAAGTTCATTAGACATTTAGCCCCTGAGATTAGATGTTTTTTTTTCTTGTTTTAAATCGTCTCATTCCAATGAGAGATTGTCTTACCTACTCATATTATTTAAGAAAAAAATACTTCCTTATATTTCAGTTTTAGCAGCGTTGATCACTTTTCTCCTTGATCAAAGGAAATCGATCAGGGTTCAGAAACTAAAATTGTTTAAATGGACCATGAAATATCAACATCAGTCCCTTTTAACACTGCAGAACTTCTTCCACGGGTTTAATGGTGGAATAGAAGCAGCTTGAGGTGTTTCTCCACAGCGTCTAAGATGATGGTGGCAGCATCATGCTGTGGGCCTGTGATACTGTTAAATGAACCCAGACTTTAATCCTACTGGTTCAGGGCTCAGCTTAAAGGGGCACTGTGTGAGATTTACCCCCATCTAGTGGTGAACTAATGAAGGATAATTGTGAGATCTACTACGGAGGACATTCTTATTTGTCAAATCAGCTTAAATTAACAATAAAATTGATTAAATATTTCTCTACGCCTACATGCTTTGACAGGCTGAATAGCACAGGGTTCAGGTTTTCCCATGTTTATGTGCAAATAAGAAGGTAAATGTGTTTAAAAAACAGTTTCTGCAGCCGCTGCTCTCATTAACAGTCAGTGTTTCGACCTGAGTTTAGTGTAATTTTAACAGCTTTCAGTGTCACCAGCGTTTGTGCTGAAATTCACTGGACAGAGGCCCCGAGAAAGGAGGCCGGATTTCAGATTTAAGAAGCATAGCAGGGACATATATGAACATAGCCACCTGCAGCTCTGAAATACACTGGAGAGAACAATGCCCTCGAGATATGAGCTAAAATAAAGGATTTAACACTTGGAAAATCTCCATGGAAACAGCTGAAAGAGGCGTACGCTGGTCTGCTGGGGTGAATTTCAGCTGATAACTGCTACTCAGTGAAGCTCGTTCAGTGAAGGCTAACATACAAACTAGCGAACTCTATCGGGGACAGACTAGTTGCTGGACTAAACTGCTCTGTTTCTGAAATAAATCAAAAAATAAACTTTTGTCGTTTTTAAGCCCCGCCCCCTCAAACTGTCTCCACCTGATAGAAGCGGCGTCGATGTAGCCTCCGGTTTTCTCCTGGTTATTACGTAATTTTCTTTTTTGGGTTTGTTTCTCTTGCCTCTGACTGGACTAATAGTAGAAACGGTCCTCCGCTGCAACAGGAAGTGGAAGGAAGAAGAATCTATGTTTGTTGTTTGCTTATTTTAAACTCCTCCTCAAACAAACAACACATTTTTAGATACTGGTCAAATGTGTAAGGCTGACAAAGTGGGATCTTTGGATCAAAAATGGCGACACAGCAGGTCGTCTCCCGCTGGGTGCACCGCCCCCTATATGTTTATTAATTACTACATGTAAGCTCTGAGAATGCTTTCACTTTGAATGTGATATTACTACCCTTTTACAGATATTAATGTATTAAATGAATAATTGATTTTTGGCAATAAAAAGCTAATTTGTTAATAAATGTGTCTTTAAAATCAGAACCGAAGTTTGGATGAACTGGAAGATTTTAAAGAGGAATGGTGGAATATCCAGCCAGAACTACACCTGAACCTTATGAATGTCTGTCAATGTGATGATGAGGAGGATTTTCACCAAATAATAGTCTGGATGTAGGAATATGGTTCAGTCTGTGTTCAGAATTCAGATCATCCAATAAGATGAAAATCCACAATGAGTTCAAACTTTTTCAGCTACTTATTGATAAAAACGAATAAAGTTGGGTAGAAAACCAAAGTGAGGCCGATAGCGGCTGTATGCGATCGCTCAGTCTTACCAGAGATGACGGCCAGTTTCTCTGAGCCGTGTTCCTCCCTGGCGATTCTCTCCGCCTCCTCCATCAGCATCATACCGAAGCCCTGCAGAGGAGAGGCAGCAGTGCTCATTAAAAACGCCTCCTTTGGTTCGCCGCCCGCTCCCTCAGGCGTGTGCGCCTCGTCACCTGATGCTGGAACTTGCTGGGGTCTCTGCTGCTGACTGGGACCACGCTGCCGTAGACGTGCAGCTCGCGGACGATGGACACCCCTCCTTTCAGCTCCGGACGAAAAGACTGAGGAGAGCAGCGGCGCAGACGCAGCAGGCCAATGAGGATGTCCTGCTCCGGATCTTCGTAGGACAGGAAGGTCTCCCAGCCGCCGTTAGCCACGTAGTCCCTCCTCACCAGCTCCACCTGTACAGACGGGTAGGAACTGGTATTGGTGCTGGTTCTGGGCCGCCATCTGACGGCTTCGGCCTCTGAGGGGATTTTACCTGGTAAGGCCGGACTTTGTGGTGAATCTCCTGAATGCCGACTTCTCGGGTCCGAACGTCTCGACACTGCGCATAGGGAACCAGGAAACCTCACTTTGGACTCAGCAAGCCGCCACAGTCATAACCCTTATTAAAATCATTCCCATATACGGTTTATAAACATACAGTGTCAAACTGACAGTAGGTCTTATTCTCAGATTTAGGATGAAAACTGCAATCAGCAGCGCTCTAATGGAAAGGAGAGGATGAACACCAGGACTTCCTGACATCCTCCATTATAACCAGAGGTGTAGGGATCCTGGTGGGATGGTAAACAGGGATTTATGGATCAAACTGAAAGTGTCTGCTGTTACCATGACAACCCCATCCTCGCCGTCCAGGTCTGAAATCTTACGGACCATAACAGGTTCAAGGACAGGTAGAGAGGAGAAAAATAAGAGGAAACTACTAAGTTGGAGAAGTTTCGTCTCTGCCTGGATGGAAACAGATATGCAGACATAAAAGCTGAGAGAACGAGCAGAAAGAGGGAGGAGGAAATTAGGTCAGGATGGTTTCCTCTCTGAGTCGCACCAGGCTTCTAGATTTACACGCTGCAAACGCTGTTTCTGCCGCTCGGTATTTAAATGAAGCCGGCCGTTAAAGACGTCTCTGCCACCATGTTCCTGTTTTTAGCAGAGCGCTTTTATCTGAGGATGGTTTCTGATGGAAGCTGAGGGGTTTCCTTCCTCCCGTCACTGAAGCTCTGATCTACTTCTAGACGAGGAGGAGGGGCGGGGTCCCCTCCTGAACCCCAGAGGCTGTTTGAATCCGTCATCTCACCCCCATCATGAATGAAAGCGACTCGTCTGCTGGAACCTTTCACGGATGGCGGTCCAGCTGGAAAAGCCTATTAGCTCCATATGAGCCGGCGTCCAATCTCTAAGGCTACAGCCAAGAACAGCTCTGAGTCTCACCTCGGTGCCCATGTCCTTCATCCGAGCCAGCGCCAGCTCCCTCAGGTTGCCGTGCTCCACGCCGGAGCTCACCAGCGGCATGGGGATGTCCCTGATGGGCGGGAGGGGATGGAGCGGCAAAAGATACACAAAGAGCATAATTAGAAGGACGATTCTCACTATTCTGCCCTTTTTACTATCTTACTGAAAGAGGAACTTAACTTTAACTTTTCCTGTTTCGTCCTTTTAAAATCAAAGTATTAAACATGATGAACAAACTCACATCTGTACAAGATATTGAAAAGAAAAACAATAACCTCTAGGATCAAATTAATGTCTACCAGTTTACTTTTTTAACTCTAAAGACAAAGATTCTCACTCCAGTGAAGCTCTGTGCTTTGACTAGGCCATTCTAACTCATGACTCCACTTAGCTCTGCATGTTTAGGAATGCCGTTCTTCCTCCGTCTTTATTGGCTCCTAGCAGGTTTTTTCTTCCAGTATTCATTTAGTTTCCGAAAAGACTGATCAGTCTGAGCTGAAGACAGAAACAGTAGGACCTGCTGTGGGGGCGATGAGTTCAGGGGAAGTGGTTTGCATTAGTTGGGTTTAGATCTCATCTGACCAGAACACCCTCTGGTTAGGTTTCCCTATAGACATCTCAAAACTGCAAGAATGGCTGCAAAGTTCATGCTTTTCTGCCAATCATTTCAGAATTTTTTATACACTTAGCAAAATATGTCAAGTTTTTATTTATTGCAGTTTTTAATGATTATGGCTCACAGGTAAATAATCAAAAAATCTGAATATTAGTTCAGATCAATCTTAAGAAATGTCACAAGTCTTTGATGAATAACTGCATCAATGCTCCGCAAGCATGAAGTGCTGTAGAATGTAATGGTAGACGGACGCATCGACTGCAGACCTGAGAAAAAAACAGATGACATGACACCTCAAACCATCACTGACTGTGGGAACTTCTGTCCTCCAAGTTCTTCGATGGATTTCACTTTATAATCCTCTGAAGGCTGCGTTTCTCCCTCCCTGATGTTGGTGCACTTTCTTCTACCACACTTCTTCCTTCCACTTAATTTTCTGTTAATAAAACAGAGCAGGCAGCTCCTCCAGCATGGCGTACCCTCTGTCTGTGCAGTCAGCAGCTTCCCCTGTGAGACTTTAAAGGCTGATCAGGGCGCCACCGAGTTTCTAATAATTATTCTACTGAATTTTGGTTTTCTTTATCTGTGAGCTACAATAATCAAACTTCCAAGGAAAAATTATGAGGATTAATCGCTTTCGAAAATAAACGGCAAAATTATATCTCAATATTCTGTTTTTAGATTCACTGGCTGCTGGAAAACTCAAAAACATTCCCATCCTCAGAGTCCTTCACTGAGAGTTTAGATGCTGCAGCCTTTCACCTCTGAACCCGGTACACTCGTGTCCAGGGCGGCACCAGGGCCAGGATGCGGGCCACCAGGTCCACCAGGGCGCTGGGCGTGTAGCTCTTGTAGCGGCCCGTCTTCCACAGCTCATACAGACCCGTGCCTCGGATCACCAGCGTCGGGTAGAGCTTCAGACCGTCGGGCCGGAACGCCGGATTCTCAAAGAACTCCTGCAACAAAACAGAATGGAGGAGACGTATCAGCACATCTGACATCATTTGCATAATGAGCCGTGAACGATGAACTAGTTTGCTTCAAACGGTGGAAAACAGCCAAAAACTGCAAGATTATTTGATCTAATTTCTAATGGAACCAATCAGGGCGGGACGGTTAAAAGCAGCCGATAACTCGGCTAATAAAAAAAAGCAGATCTTTGGGTTTAGGTTTTTCCAAGTTAGGGGGAATCCGTGTGATTCCTCCTCCCCTCGGCACCCGCTATCACAGTCACGACCGTGAAGATCAGCGCTGTGGAATCGAAGCAAGTTACCAAAAATAAGCCTGGTTATCAGTTTCTTATCTTTCTGCTGTCAGCGCTCCTAATCACATGAAGACGTGTCCCTCATGGGCCTGAAGTGAACCCACAGGGAGGGGGGCGCTAATCAGACCAATAACAACCCGTCTAGGGACTATTCTACTGATTCTGCACCTGCTACCATTTTCAATTGTGCCTCACAGCTCCTGTCTGCCGGCAGAGAGGAGCCGCGTTACGGAGGCCTACCTTGGAACACGAGATAAGAGGAGAGGGCCTAAGGTTGGCAGGAGGTGGAAATCGAAAGCCATTATCAGGACACAGAGAGGATGCGGCGTTCTGCTGTCCCCCCAGCAGGTCTTAAACTGGTCAGGGATCATCCGCGTCAATCCCACACACAAACCTAAGCCTGTCTGAGTGAATCGGTTTCATGCAAAAAATGGACGACTTCTTTAGATTCCACTGTAACGTCGGCTGCAGTTTGCATCATGTAGGCAGCATTTATTTCGCATTAAAATCAAATTAGACACTGCTGACAAACAGCGACTTGATGTACGACCTGGAATAATGGAATGCATTTTGTTACTGCTTAATCCTTTTGATACCAAGCTGCAGCCTGGTGGGGAGGGGGACGTCTGACTAAAATTAACGGCCCAGATCTTACTCAATATTGACAAATCTCTCTCCCTGCTGTTTGAAGCATTTTAAGTGGATTTTGATGCAATTGGTTATGGCTGGCTGGTTGAAAGGGAAGGACATCTTGAGACGCCGAGAGAAAACAAGAAGGTGATCTAATATTCTGAAATTTAAAGAGAGTCAGACTTTTAAATCATTAAAATAATAGTGAAAAAGTTGAAATAAATTGCACTCATTTCCTAACATGGACCATATGGATGTCAAGTATGTGAGCAGCTACCAAAGAAACTTTTGTTAAAGGGGCATTATGCAAGTTTAAAAGTCTAATATAGTTTTTACTTTTCCATACATGCCGTTAATGACAAACTGATTCTCTGGGTGTTACCTGCTCTATGCTCGCGTTAATCTCTGCTTCTTTTTGTAATCTGTCGCCATTGAAAGAACATGGCCGACAGCTTTTAAAGAGCAGCCATATCAAACCCCATCACTGACTGCAGAAAATCAAAACAAAAAGAGACAAATTTGAGTCTGATTGGCAGTGGAATAAGAGGAGAATAAATATCAGGGTTGCTTTTGGCAAAAGAAAGGATTTGGTCCTATTATATGCTTAAAAAAAGATCAAAATAACTTAAATATTTATAACCTAGCTAACACAGATGAAATTATGCCTGTGAAGAAAAGACCAACACAGCTGCAGCAGACTGGGCTGTTTTCCTCCTCTTCCATCCACGCAAACAACAACATGGTGTCATTTGAACTTGCCGCCAGAGGGGGCAAACTTTTAGAAAAACTGTGAAACTTCAGTTTTGCTCCTTAAAGTACGTTTTTTTACGTATTTTTCTCTGCCTCCAATGAAAATTGGTCTCAAACTGGAGGAGATTTAAAGTAACTCTGGGTAACTGTAGACTAAATATCCGTTAAATTTGAGAATACTTCAGGCTAAATTCAGCCTAAAATTGGCAAAATTTACTGAAGAGGCTCAGATGAGTCGCTGACCGAGTCATGTGACCCAGAACGCTGCTTCAGAGCAGTCTGGTTCTCTTAAACAGCAGAGCTATGTAAGCTGCTTAAGCCTACCAAACAGATATGAGCCTTAGGTGATCAGATGTAGAATCTGATCTAGAAGGGTGGACGTCATCTGCTCCATCTGCTGGTCCAAAGTGTTTTGTATCAGATTAAAAAAACACTGAGGGAGACTTGATTACTGTGTAGTGCTGCCAGTGGCCTTCAGGGGCGCTAAACCTCTCTGCTTCTGTCTCCTTGAACCCCAGTCGGCCTCAGCAGATGGCCGCTCACACTGAGCCTGGTTCTGCTGGAGGTTTCATCCTGTTATAAGGGAGTTTTTCCTCTCCACTGTCGATACAAGCATTCTTAGTATAAGGGATTATATTCGAGTCAATGAGTCGATGCAATCAACTTGTTTTCCTTAGAAAACTTTGAATTAATTTGACTGGATGATCTGGTGAACTGTAAAGTGCCTTGAGATGACATGTGTTGTGAATCGGCGCTATAGAAATAAACTGAATTGAATTCAACTTATAGTTAAAGCGCCCCTTGGTGGCTAAAATTCTGACAGAATTGGTTTAAATACCTTGGGATTTCATTCACTCATGAGGGGAGGGAACGAGAGCTGGACATCCGGCCAAGTTTTGTTTCATGCCAACAAGATCCAGGATACCAGCCGATGGTGGCTGGACTAAAGCTTAGTTTACGCTTGACGTGTGTCCTCAAACCCAATATTATATAAACTTAGTGCCTGGCCCCTCTGCTGTTCATGAAAAACATTGTTGGATGACATAAAGAGACTTTAAAAATGTCAGAAACAGCTATGGCTTCTACTTCTACGTGTTTTGTGGATGTTGTGTCCAAGTGTGACGTCAATCAGAACTGAGCCTTCAGTCTCAGAGATGGGGGTAAATGGAGCCACTGCTTCCCTGCATCGAAAGGAGTGTTTAGGTAGGTGGACGGCTTTATTTGGAGGGTCTGTGTGCACATCCCACTGGGAGAAAACCCAGGGAAGACCCTGAACAAACTGGAGAGCCTTGACCCCTGGACCTGTTGCCCCCAGTGATAAAGTTCCAGATAAGTGTAAGGCCGATGGACTGAAGCATTTACAGCGGTTGTTTTAAACTGCTGAAATTATCTAAAAAAATAAAATAAAATAAAAAATGTTGGTAAAGAAGACAGTTCTGGTATCCAAAGCTGTCACATTAAGGAGCAGAGAAATCAAACAAAAAACTTATGAAATCTGCAGTTTTTTACTCTTCAAATTGAGTTTTATGAAATGTATGGCATAACTAAAGAAAGTGCTTAAAAATCATTAAAAAGTTTGGATCCATGTTAACCTGATATTTCACCTTTCCTCTGAATTACCCCCCTATCATTTGACATCGATGGTGAGAACCTGGATATCTTACAGCACAGGCTAATTTGGTTCCCCTGACAACCTGTCGACTGCTCCTGGATGCCCCATCTATTAATGGTGGGGAGCTAAATTTTATGGCACGGCTTCAAAATCCCAAGCCACTTCGCTTTTTGGCTCTCGGAGTGAAGGTTTGTGACGAAACTGAAATCCCCCCCAGTCTCCTGGTGGCAGGCAGCGTGCCATGAAAGATTAGATATGGTGAAGAGGAGCAAAGGGAAGTCACACAGAACTTGTATAATCTAAGTGTCAGAGTGATAAGAAAGAGAGGGGGAGAGCTGCGAAGAGGGAGGCGATGTGACTGTAGGAGGACAAAGGGACGAGAGCGGGGAGATTAATGGAACGGGAGGGAAGGGAAACTTACGACTGGAGGAAGAAGAGATAAGGCCAGAGTGAGGGAGATGGAAAAGGAAAGAGAAAAACCTGTAAACAAAGAGACAGGAAGCAGAGAGTCAGAGGAGGAAAATATGTCTAGAAGTGACAGAGGAAACGCTTGAGGGGAGGAAGAGGTTCAAAAACATTTAATCTGCTTCCCGCACTGAGTCGACCTGCAGCTGGCCTTCATATTAATATGAGACACGTTCAGCAACACTAGAGCTTCCGTAAACAAACATACAGGTAATCCGAGTAATATGTGAGGAGGCAGACACTTTCAGAGGACTTCATTCTTTAGGTGTGAAGGAGGTGGCTTTATGAGGACCATGCGTGTGAATTCTAACCATCTAATTTCTTTCTGTTTGGCTACTCATCATTCAGGCTGCTGATAAAAACTCTGGTCAAAGTGGTGAAATGTTACTTTTCAATTGACAAAAGCTTTGCAGGGTTTTTACTTTATGTTAATAGGCTCAGTGTTTTCTGGATTGTTACACAAAGCTGCTTTAGAGGAGGTTTTCTCATGTTTTTCTTGTTTATGGTGGTTTTTCAGAGATGAACTGCGAGGACGCTCACTTCCTCGCAGATATAAAACTATGATGACAATGATTCATGGTGGAATCACTTGTTTCCTCTGAACAGAGTAGTTTTTCTAGTACAGGAAGAGATTCTTTGCTGTTCTTGACCACGAGGTCGTCCAGAACTCTTTCAGTGGGATGACGCTGCTCTGGAGAACGCCGCAGACTCCTGAACGTCCTGAATCCTCCTTCACTGCTTCCTACATGTCAGAGCTTTTTGATGGAGTCTGATGATGGCTGCCAGCTTTACTTGGAAGAGAACCACCCCTAACTCTAAAAGAAAATGGTTTCTAACACATCTCTCCGTCTTTGCCACCTCCCATCTTGTTGTACACGCTAGCGCTTCATAAATAAAACTCTGAGGGAATGAGGGCGATTTAATGGAGCTTCAAATTTGATCACATCTTTGCAATCTTTGTCACTCTCACACTGAAATATGAAGCCTGCTCAGCTTCAGTTCCTTCACAGTTTACACAGACACCTTGCTCTTTTCTATTAAAGGTCCAACTAACCCCATAGGAAAGAAGTTGCAAAGCTCTTTGAAAGAAATAAAACAGGAAGTGTTACTAGATAGTAATGTTACCATGGAGATTTGAGTTAAAGCTGCATCTGTATCAGGTGTGTGGTAGAGGTGTCACGTTTTTTTCACGTCCGCAACAACCAAGCAGTCTTCGGTCTGTGTGCTTCAGACACTTAAAGACCTCCATTAGCTCATGAACACCTCTGGGATTGTGGTGCTCGTTCTGCAATAAGGCCGAAAATAAAGCCCTGCAGAGGATAGTGAGGGGAACTGGGGAAATTAAATCATTTGAGTGTCCAGAGCTTAGAATGTGTCGCATTCTCCACAGCATCACCTCATGGAAACTTAGGAATAAGAAAACAGTCTGTTTTGATAACTTCCTACCAAATAAATACATGGCAAATCGTGCTTCTCTTTTCCAATGTATGCTTGTATGCTTTATTCCACTGAAAATGGCAAAACAGAAGACAGCTGAACTGCTTAAAAAAAACACTAAATCAAGTCAGAGACTTTGCATCGAACTCATAACACCGAACCAAAACACTGAATATTTGCACCATATGTATCAATGCTCTGAACTTCCATTATCAATGTGTTTTTTTTGCGCCATGTTTTTCACTTTAAGAAATTTAAATATCATGAAAGCTGTACACAACAAAATTTTCTTTTGTATACACTGTGTATACAAAAGTCATTTAATACTATCGTACGCAACTTCAATGCCAAAAGAAACCGTTTGGACTGTAGCTGGTAATTCTTTTACTAATGGATTCATCTACTGATTATTCCTTTTGATTAATCAATCTAACAAATAAATCAAACATTTCTAGGTAGAAAAAAAAGATTCAAACCTAGAAAAGCTTCATCACACATTTAAACACAAAAATGGAAACTCAATTCACTACTGACGTTACAATGTATTATCTTGGACAATAAAAGAGAATTTTGCTAATTTATAACTTGATGAATTCTTTGGTTAAAAGATTAATTAGTAAGGCAGCAGATGTTGGAACCTGGAGAAGCTTAAACTGGTTAACTTCTGGTTAAAAGACATTTACAGACAGAGATGATTTTCCATCTTTAATGGTAAATGTTTATATTTCGTGGAATGTTGTGGTTAAATTCCTGCTCTGAGGTTGTTATTCTTTCAACAAATGGCATGTTTTAGAGGCTACATGCTCCACTGAACGATTTGATGACAAAATACCTTGATTATTTCAACAATCATTCCAGTCCAGGTTTATCCTGCAGTAGGTATCAAGCATTCAGGGTTTCTGAGACAACAATAAAGCAGGTGATGCTTGTTAAAGTATTACAGATGTTCTAGTAAAGTCGTTTAGAAATAAAATCAAAACAGCAGAGGTAGTCAGATTAACTATTTTTCAATAAATCCTTGTTGTTGCCTTAGAAACTTCTAGAATCTTAACTAGTTTTTTAACAGCAAACATTGATTTGGATCCTGTCTTTATCCCATGTGTTCCTGGCATCAAAACAGCACCAAGGACAGTTCAGGTTTCTCAGACGACTTCACTTATAGCAGGTTTTTTTTAATCTATTTTTATTGTATTTAACAGCAATCAGTTTAAGATCTCAGAAAAAAAACTACTATATAATTTTTTGACATTAGATGCATAATAAAGTCACAAAATTAAATGGTGCAATTAAACACAGTGGTCCAAACACATTGCTAAAGTCTGTCAGGTTGGTATCCTCTGTGCTGTTTGATCAATGTTTCCTAATATATTGCCTAATCACTCATTAAAAACTCTTTCTTGACATACATTCTGAGATTTCTACCAGTTGGAGACATAACTGTTGGAACAAAAATCGTTTAATTGACATGAAACCCTTTCAAAGATAAAATGACTGACATTTTTAATTGGAAATGTCACCTGCACCAATTACAAAAGCAAAGAAACCCCCCCTCTTTCTACTTTTAATTACTAGACTTTATTCATACTTGTGTAAAAATCCCCCGAATGAGGCGGGGGCTCCTGCAGCTTTCATTTACATCCTACAGTCAGGCTTTCTGGGAGGAAACCCTGCCTGACTCGGCACATTCCCGTCAGCGCTGTTTCTAATCAGCGCAGAGAGCCAGCCTGCTGTTGAGAGACATCTGACAGGATGCTCCATCGAGTGGCATCACAGCTCGGGCCGCGGCGCCACGCTCAGAGCTTTTCCGCTCGCCTATTTTAAGACGCCACATGTAGGATTCACTTGTTGCCGCACTGCTGTGAGGTAGGGGCTGTTGACGCACTCTGAAGCCGACTCAAGGAAGAATGTATGATTATGGATGTCACAAACAATAAACCTAATGATCTACTTGATGTGCAGCTTTCCTGCTATTTTTAGTCCACAGGGTTATTTTCCTGCTAGTTTCAAAGGTAGCATTGGTTTTGCCCGCTTAAACTTGGCTGATCAAGGGTGGAATCTAGAGTACACACCAAGTAACTCCAACAAGTTCTTATCTTCGTTGCTGTATGTCCTAATGAATGACGGCAAACTTTACACATATGAATGTAAACAAATGATGCGACGCAGCATTAGCTATGTCACCTAATTTAACACCCAGACCTTCCTCATTCCTGAGCAGTTTTCTGGAAAAAGACCCATTATTAGCCAGGGATCATGTATGATATCCATCAGTCATACATACATTGAGTTTTAAGCAGCTGTTTGTTCAGATTAGTTTGTTGCTTATATTTAAAAAATAATTGTACTATCTACAGTTCAGCCCTTTGTTTCAGGTTTGGAACTTTCTTCCAGATGGTCGCTTTTCCCCCAGGATTTTTCCCAGCCGGAAGAAACCGTTTCTTCCAGGAAAAACTTGGAAGGTCAAATTTACTGGAAAGTTTTGTTCTTTGAGGTTGAGTTCAATATCTATAAACCAGGACGAATAGCAGGAGAAATGAAAGAAAAAGAAAACCAGCTGTTGTAATCTGAGTATAAAAGAAAACGTTTTCATACCATCTAAAGGCTATTAGTAAATTCATTCATATATTAATTCATCGAGATTTGTACTACATACACGTTATAAATGATATAAATTCTTAATTTGTGTCACTGTGTGCATTTTACATTGATTTCTCCTTATATAGCCTGGTGGATATAGTGAGTTGACTTTTCAATGGAATTATCCCAGTTTTCCAAAATATGATCCATTACCACGACTTCTCGTTTCTTCTACTTGTCGGGAAGAGACTCAACCCAGCTTTGTTTCAAAGCACCTTATAAATACAGTTATTATTATTATTTTTATTATTACTATTTTAGCCTGTGACGCCTTGGCTGAATGGGGACCTGAAACATGAACGAGGCATGTGGCGATTATCTGCAACTTCATGCCCACTGTAAAGTACGGAGGAGGATCTATGATGCTCTGGGCCTATTTCTCATCCCAAAACCATTAGAACCATGTTAGATAACACTGCATCAACAATCTTTGGACTAGGAGAGAAAACCCAGAATGAAAACCCAGCAGACTGGAATAAATTCTTTCTACAGGACACAGATCCAAACACAGAGTTGCTCCATAAGGCACTGAATCTCAGCCCCCAGACCTGAATCCTACAGCAATAGCCTGTCCTCATGGCTTTTGCATCTCTGCCTCTGTCTCCTTGAACCCCAGTCAGCCTCAGCAGATGGCTGCTCACTCCAAAGCCTGGTTCTGCTGGAGGTTTCTTCCTGTTAAAAGGGAGTTTTTCCTCTGCACTTTCGCTACAAGCTTGCTTAGTGTAAGAGATTTCCCCGAGTCAATGAATCGATGCAATCAACTTGTTTCCATAGGTAGAAAACTTTGAATCAATTGACTGTATGTATGTATAATCTAGTGAACTGTAAAGTGCCTTGAGATGACGTGTCGTGAATTGGCGCTATATAAATAACCTGAATTGAATTGAAATTGAATGAAGGATAACCTAACCTCCGACCTCTAACCTTTAGAGTGACCTCGATGTGTCGCTTTAATTTTTAAGTGGACTTGGCCGACACACAGAGTTGTTTAAGTCCCGATGGGCACATTTTGAACAAAAATATGAGTTTTTATTTCTGCCTGAGTCTTCCTTTGTTAGTTCATCACAGTATGGAAGTGCTCTGCAAAACTGGCATCAGAAATACCAGTAGATGAGTTTTAATCGCCCAGACTAGTACTAGCAGGAGACATGCTGGTCTGTCATGCTGTTTGCCATAATAAGTGCCGTAAAACCTGACATCATCTAATGAAGAGTGTCGTTATTTATTGAACGCCAACATGAGCTGTGTGAGTTGCTCATTATTCTCAGGTTGAACATCGCTCTGGTTCATGTTCCTTGCTTCAAAACTGATCCATTCAGTTCACTAAAAATATGAACGTATTCAGTAAACTCCACTCATTGGACGCGTTCATAAACAACACCTTATACCTGAACAGGGAAAATCCAAAACATTGAATATTAAGAGATAATTGATAACACAAAATTATTTGTCTAACTTATTTTCCACTCCTGGTGGATAAAGGGTTAAAACCAGCAGTACGAACAATATTGGGGACTGGTGATGTCAGAAATAATTTTTTGGAATTATATTTTCCCCCATTCTGAATTGAAGATGCTAAAAGGGTTAGCTTTTCTAATTTATCTCAGTTTGAAATTATGCAGCTGCAGTTGAACAAACCTTCATTTTAGTTTTTTTGTAACCTGAGAAGGGATAAATGGGCTCCCTGTGCATGATGTCCATGATCACACTGATTCTGAGTCATTTAGTTAGATACAGATAAACCATTCGCAGCACTTCAGAACTTATTAAATCAGTGCTGGAAAAATCTAGCATTAAGTATAGTAGTTCAGAGCTTCTAATGGATCTAAATCCAGGGTTTGACTGAAAATATAAGCTTTACTCCTCTTTTTAGGCAGTTTTAATAAGTCTGTTAGCGACATACTAATATAAGCTACTACTAATGGTCTTTGAGCCAGGTGCTAAGGAGCTTTGGTTTGAACTTTTAAAGTTATAACAATCTTTATTTCAATATGTTCTAAAACATGATTGGTAGTTTAATTTCTTTATGTGTTTTCTGAGCCACTCATTATATTTAACTGCTAAAAATGAGCCAATCATTCTTTAAAAGGAGCTAAAAGGGCCTCAAAGGCAGCTAATAGCCTGCTGTTAGTCATTGTTTAAACATAGCTAGTTTTTTCACTCAACAATTGTTCTGTGATACCCTCCTAGCATTCATATAAATGTTAATAGTAATAAAAGAGGTTTTTAGGGTATCCAAAAACGGTTTAATAACCTAAAACTGTTTAATTTGTACATTTTTCCCGGTCGCTAATCAGGAGGGGACATCAAACTGAGCCATTCAGATCTACGTCTTCATCTGACCATTAATGGGCCTAATTAATAATAATAATAATAATAATTGAATTATCATAAATCTTTTTTTTAAAGCTGCGATTTGCATTAGGAATTTGTTGAAAAACGGACTAACAATTGATGCTCCAAATTAGCTTTGAAGCTAATTTGTCCTCACTCCTTTAGGAACCTCAAAGATAAACCTTCACACTGAACTATGGTGTCCCAGCTGGCGTGATGATTTTCAACATCAGTTTAAGTAAAACTTCCCCATTTTTGTTCAATGATAGACTAAAATATGTTTAAATCTGAGCTTAATTGTTTCTGTAAATAAATTTTATTTTGAAGACAGGCTGTTGTGAATTTATTCTGTATGTATGCAGAGCTTTCATCTATTTCCCTAATATCAAAACCATATCCCACTGCTGTGAAAATACTTAACAGATGGCGAGTAATTGTTTTGAAAACTTCAATGCATTGCAATAAAACAACACTATGGGATGCGTTTCTGTAAAGTGGAAATAGTAGCAAGTTCTTATGGGTGGAGCTAAATATAAAACAAACCTGGATTGATCTTTTATAGGCCCAATAAGACTAGATTGACAAGGAATGGCCTAGTCAAAGCACTAAACAATATTCTACTTAAAATCTGGGGAAATACTTCTGCTATCTATCCAATTTGACGGAGCTTAAGCTATTTTACAAAGAAAAGCTACAAATGTTAAGTACAAAATGGGCGCATAGCTTAACAGTATGAACATGTGCTTACGATGAACTGCTCCACGTCTCTCTCCATGCCAACGTTGGGAAGGTCCGGCATCATGTGAGCAACAACTTTAAAGCCGGCGTCCTTCGCCAGTTGGAAAGACTCACACACAGCTCGCACTGTGTGGCCTCTGCAGAAAGGAGAAACACAGAGAAAACCTGCCTGGATTATTTCATCTAAAAACTGCTATGGTTCCGACCGACTGCTAACCTGTTGGTGTCTCTAGCCACATCCTCATAAACACTCTGCACTCCTATCTCCAGCCGGGTGCAGCCGTAGCTCAGCATGTCGCTGAGGTGGCGCTTCAGGCAGTAGTCTGGCCGCGTCTCTATGGTGATTCCCACGCACTTGGTGTTGCTGCGCTCCGAGTACCTGCAGCAGCAGAAAGGCAGAGATTGTTGGCATCACTTGGGCCAGTTTCACTTCTCCACCATTGTGTCTGTGGATGGCTTTCTTCCTGCGACATGCTAATGGCTTTTTAATTTGACCCAATGAGAATGTATATCAGAAGGTTGGAAGAGAACAAAACATATGGGAGGCATCATTTAGCAACGACGATTTGCATGCTGTAAATTAAAACGGCTCATTACCCAGATAGTTAACACTAACCTCACATTAAAGACACATTAATGCTAGAGATATGAAAGACACAACTTCTAAAAAGTTAAATAAGACATTTTGGGGGAGAGAGGGGGGTCCATTTTTATTTAAGTCAATTCATTATTTGGTGCCTTATTCAGTTAAATATGAACAAAGACTAAAACCATATCATTTCAACTGTCAGGGTCATGCAGGCTACCGAGCATGAACAGGTGAAGGGTGTCTTTAGAGCTTGTTACAGTGTTAGCCAGTGTTGTATAGTAACGAAGTAAAAATACTTCACTACTGCACTTAAGTATATTTTGGAGTACTTTATACTTTCCAAGAGTATACATTTTTTTGAGAACTTTCATTTTTACTTCACTACATTTACGAACTTAATTGCATACTTTTACTCCGATACATTTTCAATGTCTGGTTTAGTTACTAAGTAAAAAAAAAATTTAAAAAAACGAGCGAAAGCACGAGAGAAACGCAAGTGTTTTGACTCCGCCTACTGACTACAAAGTCGAGTCTTGTTCATCAACACCAATAGGATACGCCTGTTTCGCAAAGCCAGTCTAAATTTATCCTACACTTGGTTGTTCATATTATTTTAAGTGTATTTAACCCTTCAAAGTTTACCAAAATGTAAAAAAAAAATGTCATTCAAACTGCACTACTTTTTACTTATACTTTTCACTACATTACTTGAGTGCATCTCTTTTTACAGTCATTCCTATACTTAAGTACAAGCCATTTCAGATACTTTAAGACTTTTACTCAAGTAACATTTTAGTCAGTGACTTGGACTTTTACCAAAGTCATATTTTGGAGAGGTACTTATACTTTTACTTGACTCTGAGATTTCAGTACTTTATACAACACTGGTGTTAGCCCAGTTTTACTTAGCTGGGCTTGGCTTTGGTAGCTAGCTGTGTGTCTAGGCTCTCAGAGTTTTAATGCCCAGACTATAAAGTAAAAATCAGGAGTTTTTTTTGGAATTGCATGTTTTCCAGACACCAAAAAAAATTTACTTTTTTCCCCAACAACAAAACTTCAACTTCAACTTTTTATAGAGGCATTTGAGGATCAGAAGCAAGTGAAAAAACATGCGAAGAGTGAATTTTGCACAACAGGTCCCTTGCAAACGCCGCAATAGCGAAATCACCAGAATGTTAGCCTTTCTTTGTTTTGCACATTTGTAATGGAAATGCATTTGACTCCAAGTCACAAAGTTAAACCCATTTTGTACTCAAAGCTACTTTCTGCTGAAATACATGACTTATTGAAGTCACAAAAGCACTTTTCCTTACAGCAGACCTTAATAAATGACTTTATGGGATTTGTTACTAATAATACTAATTCTTTAAAAAATAAGATCATTAGCAACTCTCGAAATATGATTTGTTTAACTCCGGAAAGTGAGCAGCATCAGAAGTAGCCATAGAATCTGAACCGGGTTTAGACTGCACTACGCTGGTTTAATCTTATTTATCTGAGAGATTTTATTTTGTTCACATTAATGATAAATCCTCTTTATGCTCCCGTGTTATCTCTGGAGTAACACATAGATCAGTGCTAGGACCAATTCTCTTTACTATATATGCTCCACAATCAGTAGAGTTATTAGACAGCAAGGGATTCATTTGCACTGCTATGCTGATGATACTCAGCTATATCTGTCTATGAATCCTGGTGAAGCTAATCCATTACATAGATTATTTCCTTCTGTATCTCTGCTTCTGTCTCCTTGAACCCCTATCAGCCTGTGCAGATGGCCGCTCACATTGAGCCTGGTTCTGCTGGAGGTCTTTTTTACTGTTAAAATTTCCTCTCCACTGTCGCTTCAAGCATACCTAATGTCAAGGATTTCTCTCCAGTCAATGAGTCGATGCAATCAGCTGGTTTTCCTTAGATAGAAAACTTTGAACCAATCTGAGTGTATGATGTGGTTGAATTGGCTCTGTAAAGTGTCTTGAAAGGACGTGTTGTGAATTGGAGCTATATAGATAAATTCTGCTGAATAGGCATTAGAAAATAACTTTGGCATTGGTTGCCAAATGGAGCATAACGACTGTGTTACAGTCAGATTTGAAAAGACCAACAATATGAAAGTATGGAATCCCTAAAGGATCAAATTAATCATCAGGTGCTTAAAGTTGTTTTTTGTGTATTTTAAAAATACCACATAAGTGATCTGAAGTTTTCCTTATTGAAAATCCTCAGGATAACTTTAGATTCATCCCTTAGGCAGACCTCAGGTTTCCAGTCTCTTAAATGCTAAACACTGTAAATCCAAGCCTGAAAAGTGTTCTTCCTGCCTCTGTGCATCTTATGTGGTTTGAACCAGGTTGAAATGGACTGAATGGTATCAACATACAGTCACCGCTCAAAATGTCACCATATGTTGCTGTTAGATGGAGCTCCTGTAGACGGGTTTGATGAAGTGATGGCATTTATTGCCCTGCAGGTGCGTCACTGCAGAGGACTTGTACTCCACGGCCATGCTGGCTCTCTGACAGTTATCTAAATGGTTCTCAGAACAATGAAACGATGGTTTATTAATATAGCAATTCAGTAGCAAGACAAATCAAAGTGCTGTAAATAAACATAATATTTGTGAATAATAGAGAATGATAAAGGAAACTTAAAGGAGTAATCAGCCAGAAATCTGAATTTTTCATGGTAAAAATGTTTTGGTCTGTGATCCTGCTGCTTGATTTACATGATCAATGATGTCAAGATTATTCTAGATTAGTAGAGCATAAGAACAAAACGCTGCTTTTTAATTTCCGGTTCTGGATAAGCAGAATAGACTGGAGCAGGAAGACCTGAGGGCTCTGGACGGTTGATAAACTGACACATCTAACACATTTTGGTGCTAAGCCTTTCAGTCATTTAGAGACAAACGGCAGTATTTTAAAGTCCGTTCTCTAAGATACAGGGAGCCATTAGAAGGACATTGGAAATGGGCTGACGATTTCCAATTCCTTGGTTCTAGTGAGGATGCAGGCAGCAGTGTTCTGGATCAGCCGCAGCTGTCTGATCCGCTGTTTCGGCAGACCTGTGAAGACACCGCTGCATTTATCAATTCTACTAAAGATGAACGAAGCAGGATCTCCTTTATTTAGGTCCTACCGACATTAGTCCTTTCATCCTGCAGATATTACCGTCTTTATGAGCCTCTGAAGGTTCAGGACTGAGTCCATCACAGCACCCAGACTTACAGCCTGAACGCCGTTTTTCCAGCTGTATTAACTGAAGCTGTGTGCTACCTTTTGATTGCTTCTCCTTTGGCCCAAAAAGTTACTTCAGTTTAGTTTTTATTCAGCTGAAGAAAACTTTAGCATATCCATGCATGGGTTCAAAGTCCACTGGTGACACGTTAATGTACAGCTGTGCGTCGTCTGCATAGTTATAATAACTGATGTCATTGATTATCAAGATAAGAGTTAGAGAGAGCGTGTAGATACTAAGGAGGGGCCGTGCTGGAACGCCATAAATGACTGTTTAGTGGTCGCTGATCCACAGTGAACTTCTGTCTTAAACGTCGTGTTTAAACCGGTCCAGTGCCGTATCGCAGAGGCCGACCCAGTTTTACGAGCGCTCCCATAGAAGGAAGTGATCAACAGGATTGATACAGACGTTAGTGGACACCTGGATAAACTGAAAAAAAACAATTCAACCATTTTTGGCATTCACTTAATCATATTTGGTTACTTTAACACAATTGTTTCATGTTAGCAGGGTAGGACCTAAAACACTTGTGTTAAAGTAACTATACATGATTAAGTTAATGCCAAAAGCGGTTGCATTATTTTTTTTTAGCGTAAGGCCAGTTTCTGCACTGTGACGAGTAAAGTAGCAGGACTGGAAGACGTCTAAGCAGCTGGTGAAGCTTTAAAGGCCCTCCTCAAGTGAGCAAAGTGAGGGACAGAAAAATGCTTGAACTTTAGGTTTATGTTTAACTGTTTTAATTAGGAGAGTACAGTAACAGCCATTCAAAATTGCCCTTCCCAGTCAGCTCCCAGCCAAATCCCGTCCAACTTCCAGCCATTGGCCTTCTCCTAGGCATACATGTTTTTACTCTTACTCCACCCTTTCACTGAATTACTGTGTCTGAACAGAAGATAACGCTTCTTTTTTATCCTAATGTCCATTAAATATGACAGAAAGAGTATTGTAGTACAAAGATTGATGTTTAAAAAGGAATTGTAGGGGACCAGCCAAGGACCCATTTAGGAAAGTGGAGACATTCTGAATGGATGCTACTGTAACATAGTTCAGTAAAACTTGTTTTGCTGTCCTTTTAAAATGAATTTCAAGGCAGATCTCTTATCAGCTTCCTCTTCCCTGAATCTGAGTCATCTACCACTTTCAAAGCCATCTCACCAACTGATCAAAATCATCACAACAACCCAAGAAATGCGTCATCTCAGCACACGAGCCAGATGTCATTCTCTCCACTCCAGCTGCTCCAATGACCATTAGCTCCCCTCATGCCAGGCCCCCTTTCCCCCGATTTTGGATCTTCTGGCAATAAATGTCCATCTTCTACAATCCGCTGGCTGATTTACTCTAATTACAAGAGTTTATGCTCCACAGAGGATGATCAGATTGTGGGAGATGAATCAATAAAAAGTCTATTATCTCAGGCGATTATCTCGAGGTATCTCACTGCTTCCATCAGATCGAGAGCGGCGGGGCCCGCGGCGAGAGGCAGAGACGTGAGCCTCATGGCTGCGCGCTTCTTCGATACGTAAACACTGCAATTATCACACACTCGCGCTGAAGCCGGAGCGCCTTTCAGCCAAGCAAAGGCTTATCCAAACCGAGCAGCACTCTACACAATTACAGCAATCAGAGCGTCTTAACAAAGCATGACGGCAGCAGAGAAGGACAAATTAAGGCACACACCTGTGAGGTTTGCTCACACACTCTGTGACACACACTGGTGACAAAAAGTAAAAGAAGTCTGCTCAAATAAACCAAGCGTTTTGCTCTTATTAGGCTTTTAATCAGCTCATTTTGACAAATCAGTTGGTTATGCGCTTTTTTGAGTCAGTCACTTTAACGAAACAGCTCTTTAAACTTACTGTGCCTGATTTCCACTCAACTAGAGAGGAATCGATGGAAATAAACAAAGAGGCCCTTTTAAAGGGAGAGAGCTGTGGAGACAGCCTCCTACAGGCTGCTCAGGATGGACTGCAGTGCAGCAAATCAAACAAGAGGCAGGAGTCAGTTTATCAATCTATAATCAATCAGGAATAAAAAGAAAATGTCTAAGCAGAAAGGAAATAAGGCAATAACACTTTAGTCATTGCCTTTTTCCACCTAATTTAGGCCAAGCTTTATGCCGGGTTCAAAGAGAGAGATTATAAAATTGTTGCATATTTTTTCAAAACCTATGTAAAGCCGGGCATAAACTGCGATATTGTCAACCGTTTCACCGCTCACGATGCATGCTCTCACACTATACGGCCCGACACTCTAATGCGATCTACCTGCTCACACTGCAGGTCCAAAAAAAACCACACGTCGGACTCAGAAGAAGAAGAACTCCCTTGTTTGCAGATGTGCAGTGCGTGAGGTTCTGGTAAATCTGCTCATAGCTCACGACGGCCAACTGAATTTCAAACATATTTGTATACTACACGATGCACGCCAAGGCTGAAACTTGGCCCGATCGAAAAAATTCTCGCTTGACTGGAAAATCGGCCTTAAAAGGGCAAAAAAATTGCACATTGTATGTCCGGCTTTACCCAACACACGATGAGTATAATAAAAAAAATGATAATAATAGTCCAGACACAACTAGCGGTGTGAATTGGCATGAATTTGGCGATACGATACGCATCATGATACGATTTATTCCGATACATTAAAGGTGTACTGGAGGTGTTTTTTTCTTGGTGGATCATCAAAATAAGTGATCCTCCTAATTTCTCAATCATTCTGGTGATATGTTTACCTAAGGCCGTCCTACGTGCTCGTCCCCATTTTCACCTAGCGGTGGCGAGTCTGACATAGTGGTAAAATGGCAAATCATCTTGTATGAACGATGCAGATAGCAACTTTTAAACAGAGCATGCATGAGGAGAAATGGGCTCATGCACGCCCTCACAGGCGTTCCCTCTCGGGAGCGGGTACAGAGTTGTGCATGTGCATTTTTTTTTTTAAGTGGAGAGGGCGGGTCTTTTCAAAAATTCACAAAAATCCTCCTCTAGAACTTTAACACGGACGGTGCGCTGCCATTCAGTCGCTGAAGGCTTAAGACTAATAAAAGCAGGCCAATAATTGGATTTTTGCCTATAAAAATATTTTTCCATGTAAGATCCATTTGGCCACATTTAGAATCAATACCAGCATCGTCTCATGATATATTGCGATAATTGGTATTTTGAAGAAATGTTGCGATTGCTGACAGAGCTGATTTCTTCTCACACCCCTATTGGATATCACTGATTTGAGGTCTGATCGCTCAACCCTAACCCCCTACACACACAGCAGGAATATCTATTCACCATCACAATGATCAGAACCTCTCAGAGGAAGAAGATGGGGCAGAAATCCACATGATTATTTTACCGTGTGAACTTTGCCTTACATTTGACAGCAGAATACACGGACTGGATCTCTGCAAGCCAGCGGTAGCTTCAAAACAAGCCCAAAGCATCACCCCTCCACTCCGTGCTTGAAAACTACTTTAGCTGCACTGAGGCTGAATTGTTCCTTCCTTTTATCTTTTTTACATCATTAACGCATGCAAACGTATGGAAAACATTATGATCACATTGTTAAGCAGCAATAAGCTCACAGCTTCACTAGAATCATCATCGTGTCTATGTAATATGACATATTTAAGGACTGCTGAGGTTTTAAACATTCATTCAACCAGTTGGTTTTACTCTATGTGGCCTTAAAGCCTTCACCTGATGTCTATTTGCAGAGGCTCAAGTCCTTTAGCTCACAGAGAAACAGAATCATCGAGGAAATTTCAAGCAATAATAGTACAAATGTAGATTGTTTTGATGTTGTACTCACTTTTTTCGTAGCTTTACCATTAATATCATGCTTGCTTGGACATCAAAATCTTTGGATAGTATGAAAAAGTAATATTTTTTTCAATTTATTTTAGAGAGCTAAATTACTGCTATACAGATGACCTCCACAAAAGATTTAAGCCTTTATTTAATGTTATATCAGTGCTTCTGGATTTAAAATAATGAAAAGCCAAAATCCAGCATTTTAGAAAAGGAAAAAATAAATAAGATTGGTAAAAAAAAAAAAACCTATACAGGTGCTGGTCATAAAATTAGAATATCATGAAAAAGTAGATTGATTTCAGTAATTCCATTTAAAAAGTGAAACTTGTATATTATATTCATACATTACATACAAACTCATATATTTCAGATGTTTATTTTGTTTAATTTTGATGATTACAAATGACAACAAATGAAAATCTCAAATTCATCATATCAGAAAATTAGAATATTGTGAAAAGGTTCAAAATTGATGGCCCCTGGTGCCACACTCTAATCAGCTAATTAACTCAAACCACCTGCAAAAGCCTTTAAATGGTCTTTCAGTCTAGTTCTATAGGCTACACAATCATGGGGAAGACTGCTGACTTGACAGTTGTCCAAAAGACGACCATCGACACCTTGCACAAGGAGGGCAAGACACAAAAGGTCATCGCTAAAGAGGCTGGCTGTTCACAGAGCTCAGTGTCCAAGCACATTAATAGAGAGGCGAAGGGAAGGAAAAGATGTGGTCGAAAAAAGTGTACAAGCAAGAGAGATAACCGCACCCTGGAGAGGATTGTGAAACAAAACCCATTCAAAAATGTGGGGGAGATTCACAAAGAGTGGACTGCAGCTGGAGTGAGTGCTTCAAGAACCACCACACACAGACGTATGAAAGACATGGGTTTCTGCTGTCGCATTCCTTGTGTCAAGCCACTCTTGAACCACAGACAGCGTCAGAAGCGTCTTGCCTGGGCTAAAGAGAAACAGGACTGGACTGCTGGTGAGTGGTCCAAAGTCATGTTCTCTGATGAAAGTAAATTTTGCATTTCCTTTGGAAATCAAGGTCCCAGAGTCTGGAGGAAAAGAAGAGAGGCACTTCATCCACGTTGCTTGAAGTCCAGTGTAAAGTTTCCACAGTCAGTGATGGTTTGGGGTGCCATGTCATCTGCTGGTGTTGGTCCATTGTGTTTTCTGAGGTCCAGGGTCAACGCAGCCACATACCAGGAAGTTTTAGAGCACTTCATGCTTCCTGCAGCTGACCAACTTTTTGGAGATGCAGATTTCATTTTCCAACAGGACTTGGCACCTGCACACAGTGCCAAAGCTACCAGTACCTGGTTGAAGGACCATGGTATCCCTGTTCTTAATTGGCCAGCAAACTCTCCTGACCTTAACCCCATAGAAAATCTATGGGGTATTGTGAAGAAGAAGATGCAATACACCAGACCCAACAATTCAGAAGAGCTAAAAGCCACTATTAGAGCAACCTGGGCTATCATAACACCTGAGCAGTGCCACAGACTGATCGACTCCATGCCACGCCGCATTGCTGCAGTAATACAGGCCAAAGGAGGCCCAACTAAATACTGAGTGCTGTACATGCTCATACTTTTCATGTTCATACTTTTCAGTTGGCCAACATTTCTATAAATCCTTTGTTTTTATTGGTCTTCAGTAATATTCTAATTTTCTGATATGATGAATTTGAAACAAAATAAACATCTGAAATATATGAGTTTGTATGTAATGTATGAATATAATATACAAGTTTCACTTTTTAAATGGAATTACTGAAATCAATCTACTTTTTCATGATATTCTAATTTTATGACCAGCACCTGTATATATTAAACCTTTGCATGAATTAGTGCAGCGATGGGATCATGGCTGCTGTTCTCTCTGTTAATGGAAGACATCCTTCCATGACACTATAGCCTTCCTATGCATAACAAATCTATATATGAGTTTTACCAAATGAAATGAGTGACAGAAGGTTGAACTTTTTCATGCGACTCTAATTCTTTATAAAATGTAGCTGTTAGTAGCTTTTAGAGGCAAAGATGGAGACATGAGCTGGAAGGTTTGAACATTAGGGAACCATGAGAGTCTGTCCAACCATCAATATTAATATAAACCCAAAACATAAAAGATGTTAAATCATGTTAAGCAAACCGGATTCTATGAATTAGGGAAAAACTTCTCTACCCTAGTTTAACCTGAAAAGAGGAAATGATTCCAGGAGCCTGGTGGCTGATTACCTCTATCTGTCCTACATTATATATGTTCTGCTTACAGCTTATCTGAACTGCCTCAATCTTTTCCTTCTGTTATAAAATATAAAATACTAAATGCTAGGTGCTGTAGAATCTGAGGAAAAGCTTTTATTGTCTTGTTTTTCACTTTCTGGACATTATAAGCTTTGTCCTCTGGATGGGAACATGGAAATATCCACTAATGTAAAGATTAGCAGCCATTTCCCTGTTTTCTCTCTGCAGAAAACAGGGAAATGGAGATGAGGTAGCTCAGAAACAATCCTACTCCTCCAGAGATTGGTATGCCTGGAAGAACCAGCCAGGTTCCTTGACTGGGAGAGAAACTGATAAATAGTAGTACAGCACCCTCTAGTGGCCAAACTGTATCATACAGATTATTTTAATAAACTTTCAACACAAAAAAAAATAAATAAATCTTAACTTAAATTAAAGGGAGAAAGAAGACTAATCAGCATCTTAATATATTTTTCTTCTTTATCTTAATATTTCTGGATTCCAGATAAGATTAGAGCTGGGAAATAATTTAATATATTACAGCCGTTAAGAAGGGACAAAATGAAACAAATAAATGTGTCATAAAATAAATCAATGTGGATTAATTATTAGATGAATTATTGTGCCAAAAGAAACTCAGAAAGTTGTGGCAACGCGTTTCTGACTGAAGCGCAGACGTTCAAGGTCAGGGTTTCTATGGTAACGACACTAGTCCCGCCCACTGATTTTGATGGGAGCACTTGACAGTTTAAATAATTTAAATAAATAATTAATCTAAACTAATTACAATAAATAATGTAAATGAACTGATTAAAAAAAAAACAATTATCTAATGTCATCATTTAAAAGGTATATTTAATTATTTCATGGCACATTAAATTACTTAATTTTAAATTTCATAATTCAATGGTTTGGTAAATGATATATGAAATAAATAAATGGCTCATTAATCAATTAAGTGCTTCACATACTTCTTTCATTTTACATTTCAATTTTTATGGTACACTTATGTATTATAGAACATAATACCTATTTATTTCATGCTATATTTACTTTTATTATTTATTTATTTTTTTTTTATTATTTTATTATTATTTTATTATTTATTTATTTATTATTTTTTTTTTTATTTTTTTTTTTTTTCACATTTAACCATGCATAATATATAAAAGCAGTATAATAATATTCATTAACACTGATATTACATTTCCAATAAAAGCATTTGTCACTGATTGACATTCTGGGTTTTATGTGTTTTGTCTTTAAAAGTACATTTTTCTAAAATATATTAAAGGAGTTTTATAAAGAAGGCAAAACAATTTCCTAAGTTGGTTTTGTTGTTGACATTCTGGGCAGTCTTTTTGAGGCTTTTATTTTGGTAACGTAAACATGGTAGATGTATATCGTATTGACCAAAATTAGGAAATATGTAAACAGAAACTCAAGATAATTATCAGGTTTATCACCAAGTATTTTAACAGGTAGCATTTGTGAAAAGATGTAGAACATCGTATAAGTGACAGTTTTTCAGTGTCAGGTTTATTTAGATCAAAGCTCTGTGACAGAGAATATAATAAAATAAAAGTAGTATAGCTGAAACAATGAATTGCATTGATTGATTATGCAAATAATCATCTAACTAATTTAGTAATCAATTCATCTTTAACTGGAATATAGAGCCTCTAAAACATGCGTTTAGCTGACAAAGCGACCCAATTAGAGCAGTAAATATAACAAAATTGTAAAACAAATATATAAATATTTATCATTTAAGACAATAAAAACTTTCATCTGTCAATATGCTCTATTCCAAACTCCTCAGGTGGGAAAGTTTTAGTTTCACCTGGTTTAATTCTCTAAAAAGACCTATTTATGTAACCCTTTTGCTATCGGATCTGTTATTGATTAATCGAAAATTAATAATTGACAGATTAATAGATTAGCAAAATAATGTTTAGTTGCAGCTCTACAAAGTGGTCTTCATTTTTATATTTTGTTATATCAAAACTGTAAAACAGAAAAGCCCAGAGAATCTTTAAAGGGCAGAGAGTGGACTACCTGACGGCCTCGGCCACGTTGTTGGAGGTGTGCCCTGACAGGGCGTCATGGAGGTTCCTGATGAAGTAGTCTCTGTACTCCTCAGGGAGAGCCATGAAGGTGCCGCCCATCACAATGAACTCCACCTTGTCCACGCTGTGACCCAGCTGCTTCAGCTGCACACAGCAGAAATACATCTCAAACAAATGTCCTCATTTATTCAAAACATGCAGCCCTTTGGTTTGTTGTTCCTCTAAATGTTTATGGTGTTGCTTTACTGAATGGTTCTGCTTCTGTAATCGAGGTTTGGTAGGGTGATGAAAGCTATGACCCCCATTAGAGTCTGAACAATCCATCATCAATTCCCAGAAGCAGTAGCAGCACTGCTGAGGTGGACGGCTGGAGCAGCTGTAAGGTTGTTTATTGGCCATTAAAAAGAAAAATTGCCACTTTAGTGCTTTACATGTTAAACTATGAAACCCTGATGTCAATATTAGGTGGGAATGAATATGAAAGTTTGTCACTACATACTGCTGATTTATAACCAATGAAAACCAAGTAAAGAAAAAATGTGCTGGAAAAAAATGGAATGAACAAAACACCTCATGGCCTGCAGTACCCCAACGGCCCAGTTGGGGTCGTGACCTCTGATCTACACCATTCTACTGCAGCTTTACCTGAGTGATCACTTGTTCTCCTTCAAGAAGGTGAACTTCTCCTCTTGTTTAACTGCCCCCACCTTCCTGCCAGGCCTTCCCTGCTTCTCTGTTCTAACTGAGGAACAGTATTCCCACAGCATGATACTGTAACCACCGTGTTTCACCAGCTGAATTTATGTATGTTATCCAAAACACAAAATATTCTCTGATTGGTTAAAAAGTTACTTTTTTGTTCTCCAGTGCCCAGAGCACCTTCTTCATCACCTTTCTGTCCTCTATATGTAGAAAACAGAATTGTCTTCCATTTCCAAATCAAGGACAGTCAGATCTACCTGAACTAAATCAGCTTTTAAAGTCATAGGGAAGCGGCTGTTCCAACCGTTGCATTTCTGAATTTTTCTGAGTGGTGCACCACTTTACACGAATGAATAAAGTGAATGTGATTGGCCGATTATCAAGGGGGTGGGGTTCTTATGGCGGAACGTTCGCAAGCAAGTTTGATTGTGGCTGCTTTATTGGAAGCATCTTGCTAACCTGTTAGCAACTCAGTGCTAGTAGGTTCCCAATGGGAAATTCCATTGGGACCAAGTAGCACTAAATTGGTGACTTAGAAAGAACACTGTCAAGGAACGCTATGGACAGAGGAAACATGCAAGAGGAGGAGAGTTTAGTGTCGGAGGTCGTGGATGAGTCTCCTCCGTCATCCATTTTTTATTTAGAGGAGGAAAGCGGGACGAAGATGTTGTGGAAGAGGACGCCATGGCGGCAAAGGCTTGGTTTGGTGTAGAAGGCTTCCAGCCGTACATGTTTGAGCCCTTGCCTCACAACGCTGCCAGTTCTGTTAGCTCTACGCCTGCTGAAGACACAGACGTCCATCCCCGTGAACACTGGGACGGAACTCAATGGGAAAGGAAGGATTCTTATTTCAACCGTTGTGTATATTAGCTGCAACATATGAATCAAGATGCTATGACTGAAAAAATTTAACAGATGACCGTTGATATATGATTGGCCAAATTTAGGTGTTCAGGCTGACGGATAACTAACTGGCCTGCATAAGATAATGGAAAAAAAATTATTTTAAGACAGGATTTTTTTTTAAATAGAAATTTTCTAAATTTTGGGACAATATGTCCTGATAAAGAGTACATTTATATACATGTTTAAGCCAGAATGATTTGACATTTAAACATGATTTCCCTACGACTTTAATGACGGCATTTTGAATTAGAACTGCAATATAGGCTGACTGGTGGTGAACTTTTTTATCTTAAGGAAGGAAGCAGATGTGATGGTGTTTGTACCAAGTGTGAGTCCATCTCTGTTGATTTTTGACCCGATTGCACTTTTAAAGCATCCGATCAACTCAGAGCAGAATTGCATCAACCTTTCATCGCTCCTCCTCTGCCTCCCCGACTAAGAGGAAGCAGTTTTATTATTTAGCATCCAACATTATTAATGCAGTTCCTGTATCTATACAGAGTGCTGTGGTTGTCTGACCTGCTCCACTCGATGTCTGGTCTGTAGGTAGGGGTCATAACGCGCTCGGATCGCCCTCATGGACGTTGGCTTTTAGAAACACAGAATAAAAACAATAAAGGGAAAGAACATGGCAGCATTTTTCAGTCAAACTATTGAGATTATTCCTAAAAACAAGAACTTTAGATTAAGGTTGACTTATAGAGTAGAGCCTGACCTCATAGCCAGTATATGACTGTGTGGAGTATTCAAAATCAGAGTCAGGTCCACCGGGACAGTAGCTGCAGAAGACAAAAACAGACAAACATGTAAATAAACGGAGTATTAGGAAACCAAGGCATTCTTAAACGGAGACATAGAAACAAAAAAAAAACCCTACAAGTAGCACCTCAAACATTTTTACTTCACACAGAGGTTTATACTGCATAAATGATTACAGAGTAATACTCACACACAGATGTTTCCAGTGAAGCTAATGTGAGGACATCTATGTGGTTTGCACATCACAGCCACCACTGCAATCTGTGGAAACCGACCCAGGACATGAACATTTGCCTTTGTTCATTTTCTGACGACAAAGAGCTGTTATCATCCAATCATTCTATAAATCAGACATTTAAGCAACTGCTAACCTCGGCTTTTAGATTAAAGTGTTAACACAGAACGGGAGGGGGGCTGAAGTCGACCCACCGCTCTAACATAGATGACAGAACGAATGCACAACTAATGCAGCAGTAGCACTGATCGCCTCTGCTAAGCACCTAGCTTGTTTTAGCAACATTTATACTCAACTTGATCTTAAATGTAGTTGGTTTATTTTAATCTAGTATTTTATGGGATTGTTCCTTCTCTAAAGTGACCAATGTGAGCAAAGGCCGATGCAATAACACATGCAGCACGCTGTGCTTACAGATGTAACCGTGATGTCATGTCAGGCTGTGTGCACTTAAATGATCACTGGGTAAAATAAATAATAAGGTATAAAGGCGGTATCCTTCAAAAGCAATGAATCAGTTTAACTACAGTCTTTAACATCATCAAAAAATGCGCTTATAAAGGAGATAAGAATTAAATGAAATCCAATTTTTTTCTATGTCCAGCAGAACTTATACATGTTTGAATTTTCTGTTTTTCCTCAACAGCAGAGAGACTTTAGATAAGGTTTATGAATGTGACGTCATCATGTGACAGCATGGAGAAGAGAGAGAAAGGTGGGGAGATGCACACAGAGTGACATCACTGATAATGTGAAAGCTTGTTTTTCCTCGGCCTATTTGTGAGATGAAATATTTACATTGTGCAAAAGCTGCTCAAAAATCCCAAGATTGAAATGTTGTTGTATGCTATTTTCATCCTGTATCTGTTCATCTTTGTCAGAATGTAAGTAATTCTTGTTGTCGACAGTGGTTCCGTTCTGTGTTCTGTATGTGATTGATAAATGAAACACATTCATTAAACATAAAGTATAAAAAAAAAGAAATATTTACATTGTGCCTTTTCTCTGCTTAAATAGGAGCGACTTTAGAGGAACCATGTGCCAGTCTTTATGCTGGAATATTTAAGGTAGGGGTGACAGAAAGCTGTTGCCATCTTACTCTAGAAAAGGGTGAAATATCCATAACATGCCCTCTAAGGTGCTTAAGGTGCTCCCTCATGCCGTAAACATGAGACAGTTGTTGTGAAATGTTTATCTGGCCAGTGGACGAGATCTTAACCTAACAGGGAATGCCCTTGATGAACTGAAGTTGTTTTCCTCCAAATGTTTGTGTGTGAGAAAGTCCTTTCTGCAGGGGTGGGATGGTCCCAAGGTAGAGTGTGTGTTGGGACTTTTACAGTATAACTGTGTGTGCTGGGCTTGCCCCAGTCAGCTTTTCTCTCCGTCTATCGATGTAAAATAAATGTGAAATTCCTCTTGCAAGAGTCTCAGTTTCTCCACAATTTTACAATACGAAGAACATAACTTCTGCAGTCTGGTAATATTTTTGGTTAGTAGCAAATGAGAAGAGGCAGCCAGTAAAGTGATGAGGCAATATGTAAATGATGTAACAAAAAGGGGGCCACGACAGACGGAGACACAATGAAGCTAAGGACACATCTCAGAGGTAACCTTCCACTCACTGCTACAAGGATGAATTTGGCACCAAGTTCAATAAGTTCAACAGTTTCAACAACTCGCACTGATTCCGATGCAGGACCAAGACCACATCCACTTTAACACAGCTGACAACAATGGGGGCCTTCAGGAAAACCACAAAGTACAAAAGAGACGGGATCTGTTGAAAAACCCACATGGATACATGGCGAAGGAAACTGTTTCTTTCCACACGGTAGGAAAAAGGCCTTTAAGGACATGGTAAAGACCTACCATGATAAAGGTCCTAGATGCCCAGTAAGAGCTACCTGGATGGAAATATTTCTCCTAAACAGCCATCCCACATTTATATATCAAAGTTAGAGACAAGGTTGAAGCCCAGATCTCAGAGGCTGACAGTTATTCCGTAACAACCGATGTTTTCATCAGTTCATATGGCTCCATATACGTCCCTGACTGTCCACATCATCACACCTGAGTGGAAACTTCACTCCAAATGCCTCTAAACAACGTATTTTGCTGAGAATCCTACGGCAGACAACCTTGCTTTAGGTTCCTGAATTGGGCGTGGCTTAACTGCTTCGGTCACCATCTAAAACTAGCCGTCACAAATGCTTTGCATGACAACAGGCAAAAACCGGAGCAGATGCTCTGAGTGTGCTGTGGTACCGACGGGGCCTTTTCACACAGCTGGCCAAATAAGAGGGAACTCCACAAGAAGCAGAACATAATATAATAACAGTAAGACAAAATTTAGATCTAAATATCTGAATCTGTAACAAGGTAGAGAACTGAGAATAGAATTATATAAGCTAAGGGGTTTATTTATTGTTTCATTATTTCTTCATCCATTCATTCGTTTTTTTTCATCTATTAATGAATTTGTTTATTAAATAGCTAATGAATTAATCCATGTGCAGGACTGCGCAACTCGCTGGGACTCCAAACTGGCAACAGTGGATCGAATCCTGGAGCTGGCTCTGGGATCAGATACGTATTATCTGACGACAGAAGAGGAAGCCTTTCCCTGACCTGGAAGACCCAGATATCTACAAAGCTGTTCACGATGCACTGAAACCAGCCGTGACTTCACTGATATTTAGTCAGCAGAACATTATGTGACCAGTTCTATCCTCCTCATACTCCAGCTATGCAGGGATAATCTATTGGTTCTGGCAGAAAATGACCTCCAGCTAACACATCAAAAGAGGAACCGTAAAAAAGCTGGAGGTCAAGAATGATCCCGATTCAGTGCACAAATTATTGCAAAAATGCAGTTTCCTCGACCCTTGTTACCATGGAGATTATGAGTCTCATGCCAACACATCGGCTGAGATGGTGAGCTTAGAGAGCCAAGCGCCATCAGGTCCAGTGGTTGTTAGAGTGGAAGAGGCTCAAGACAAAGCTGCAGGAATAAAGGTGACTCTGGGACGTCTCCTTTAAAAACAAGCCAATGCAGCGGCAGGTCCTGTTGGCAGCTTAGAGGACCCAGTCAGAGCTGAAATAACAACCCGTTAGCCAAGCAGACAAAGATACAATTCTGTGGTGGAAATGTGCTGCCAGGCGTTTTCCTCCGATGTCTCGAGTGACCAGAAACTACCTGTGCATCTGGGCCACAATCTCGCCTCAGTTCTAACTCGACAACGATCCCTGATAAATCCAGAAAAGGTTCGCATTCTGGGTTTTTGTCAATAAAGCTTGAGTAAACTTGTTGACACTTCCCCCTAGCTCACATTGGCACTGTGTGGGGGGGTACATTTTTTTCTTTTACTTTCACCACTTTTTTAAAGGTATCTCATTTTGTTATTTAAAATTCACCAGGCTGTGATTTAACTGAAGTGATCTGCGTGTGCGTTTAGCATAAAAAAACAGTTTCAGATGGTTAAGTTCATTAAGAGGTTTTTCAGTTATATTTCCACGTTTTAAATGTTTCTAGTAATTAACCTAATTGTAAATATGTGCACATTATGTTATTATGTTGTTATTGTTTTAATACTAATCTTTGGTATTTAGTTTCTGAAATATTTAAGCACAAGACAACAGTTTGGTTATGCTGTTGGAGCGTTAAGTCGGCATATCTAATAAGTCACGGTAATACGGTTAATAAAGTTATATAGAAGCTAAAGATCCTCACCCCACTGGCAGTACGGATGGGTTTGGCTTTAAGTTTGGGTACAAGAACCCGACGGTACTGAGGTGGAACAGCTGCGATGATGTCGACCAGTCTGGGTTGAGCTTCCAGTCCGTACTTAGCAGAGGTTTTCGTCTTCACCCTGAGAGACAAACAGATGCGAATAATTTGTATTGTCATTATATGGTCACAAGTAAAGAGCAACAAAATGAACTCTCTGCATTTAACCCCTCCCCTTGGGGAGCAGTGGGCAGCCATCGTGGGGCGCCCGGGGAGCAGCGTCAGGTTAACAGTCTTTATTTAGGGTCCCAGAGTGGCAGTCTGTGGGAGTGGGCCCTCAGAATTCCAAGCTCTATGCCCTAACCACTATGCCGCCACTCCCCACAATTATGTTGGAACAAGAAGGGCGGAGCTGAAACCAAGGAAACAACCAACAAAATCAGTAAATCAGAAACATTACTGACTGATTTGCTCCTCACCAAAATCTCTCAAATGACCAGGGCTTACCTACGACGGAGTATTAGGGCCAGGCTAGAGTTGTTTTTTATTTTTATTATTATGAGAATAAAGTCATAACATTATGAGAAAGGAGTCATTATACGACAACCCCTCTCAGAAAGAAAGCTTTAAGCTCCGACCAGCAGATGACGGCCGACCAGCTCCACCAATCAACAACCTAAGTCCACTTTGACATCCTGCCCAATTTGATGCTGCTGCTGCTGCTAAAAGACTTCCTTATTTGTCAAACCATAGCCAAAGTATAACTTCACATGATGCTCAACATTCTTTATTTTAGGGAAGAAAGTGCTTCTTGTAAGAGTTGTCATAAAATGCAACTTCTTTCCTGTAATTTTAGGACTCTATTTTCTTAATATTATGAATTTATTCTTGTATTTTTGACTAATCTCAATGTGACTTTTTTCTCGTAATAATATGACTTTATTCTTGTGACTTTACGATTTTATTATCAGAATTTTACAACTTTATTGTCACGATTTCAGGACTTTATTCTCGTAAGTTTGCGACTTTATAACTTTATTCTCATAATTTATTCTTGTAGATTTACAACTGTGTTCTCGTAATTTTATGACTGTTCTCATTACGACTTTATTCTCCATATAGAATAAAAATTAAATCTGTAGCCTGGCTCTAATAGTCCCTCATACCTAGCAGATTAAACTGGTGGATTAAAAGATTAATTCAACATTTAGAAGGATAGATAATCTGAAAAAGCGATTTCTTTTCTTTACTTCACTGTTTTCTAGTAAGTTTCTGAAATAATTTGTTTCCGGAAAATTCCAGATTAATAATCCTTGATAAATTCATCCCAGATAATGTAGGTTTTATCATAAACATCATAAAACACACCAATATATGATTCAATTTATATTTTTTCATAATAAAATGAGTAGAACACAAATGAGGCTCATAGTTTTAGAAACAAGTGAAATGAGAAAAAGGATCTATGGTGTTTTTGTTTACAATTCTTACTTGTTGAGATTGATGTCTTTGCCCTGTTCATGGGCTTCAACCAACTGCTTGATGACGTCTGCGATGGTCATCATCATCAGCTCTGCTCGGCTAATGTCACCTGGAAACATGTTTAAAAGGCTTTATTAAACTTCACACTTTAAAATAACGAAGTCTTCATATTAACTCTATATAAAAACAAGTAGTCTGAGCAGCATCGTCTTGTGTGACATTCTGTGTACTTTAAAACCACGATAATGGTTAGCATTAGCAACAAGCTACAACCTGCTTGGCTAATTTTAGAGTAATTCTACCTCTCTAACACCTTTTACAACACACTCACTCTTTTTCTTTGGCTTCCCCATATCCTCCCCTGGACACTTTGTCAAATTCCCAACCAGCTGCTGATAGTTAAAGCCTAAACATCTGCCTTTTAGCTCAGAAACACTAAAATCAGTAGTAAACAACTCCACGTTACGAGCATACGGATTCTGCCGTACCGCAACAAAAAGCGTCGTAAAAAGACGTAAACTAGTATGCGCAACTGAAATACTTTCACAGTAGTGATAACAATTCCTTCAGGAAAAGTAGAATGAGTGAAAGCTCAGTTTGTATATCACAGGCTTATTTTGCAGATACCTCTTTTTAAAATTGGGTGAATCTATTTAATGGACAGAAATTACAATAAATGGAAGGTTTTGTTTAGCTCAAGTATGGTGACAGTGAATGAAATGGTTGCTTTACTTTCAATACTTTGTTTACAATGAGGGAGTTTAACCTCCGAATTCTGTACAATATTTGTAACAAATAGCTATCATAGTTTCAGTAATAGGATGGAAACTGTATTTTTTATCAAGTCAGAGACTATAATACATGTATTTTGTAGCTGTTCTCTTCTATCCAGGATTTGAAGGACATGGAGGAACTCGTCAAGGATAAACTAAATGTCCAAATTTGACCTGTTGGTAGTAAAATAAAGTTTTGAATGTAGAGATCAAATGTTGAGCTTCATTATTAAGAAACTTTTTCTCTTAGGTAAATTCGTATAAAGTGAAAGTCCTTCAGATTTCTCACAAACCTCTTTGCTTTCTTAGCAGTCTTCTATTAATATCTAAACACTGTAAAGTTAACTGCAAATATGAAAGTGGATGTCACGTTACTGCATCTTCAAAATGTATCTTTAATTGATACTAAATGACAATAATCACAACCTGCCATGTTTTGTTTTTCTTATGTTATTTATGTTCATGCTGACATTTGTTTATGATCTATATTCTGTGTTTATTAACAAAGGCATAAATAAAGAAAAACTGAAATCGTCTACTTCTTAGATTGCTTTCAAGGTATTATGAATTATTATTTTAATTCAATTCATTTTATTTATATACATTTCATTCATGACACATGTCATCTCAAGGCACTTTACAGAGACCATTCAACCAGATCATACAGTCAAATTGATTAAAAGTTTTCTAAGGAAAACCAGCTGGTTGCATAGACTCATTGACTCGAAAATCATCCCCCACACCATGCATGCTTGTAGTGACAGTGGAGAGGAAAAATTCCCTTTTAAACCCCCAGCAGATTTTTATTATTATTATTATTATTAAAAAAGAGACTACTAAATTCTGATTTTATTCTCAGAATTCTGACTTTATTCTTACTTAAACCTCAGAAATAAAAGTAGAAATACTCTGGACTCTATGCCTAAAGTACAGAGGAGGGTTAGGGACATTAGAAAAAAAAAAAAAAGAACAATAGCTTAAAAAACTGGTGAATTCCGACTTTAATCTCAGAATTCCAAGTTTTAATCTAAGAATTAAAAGCCAAATTATACAGGACTCTATTGCCAAAGTATGGAGTTAGGGCAATTAAAGAAAATAAAGCAGTAGAATTTTGACCTTATTTTCTGAATTCTGATTTATCTGATTTTAATCTCAGAATTCTAAGTTTTAATCTAAGAATTAAAAGTCAAATTATACAGGGCTCTATTGCCAAAGTATGGAGTTAGGGCCATTAAAGAAAATAACGTAGCTCTGACTTTAAACTCAGAATTAAAAGCCAAATTAAGTAGGACTTTATTGCCAAGATCCAAGATTATCACTTTGATTAAATAAGAATATTACAAGTAGTGATAATGACATCAGAATAATCCTGAGATTAAATGCAGAACTCTGATAATAAAACCAGAATTTTGAGATTAAAGTCAAAATTAGTCAAACTTCAGAGATGTTTAATCCAGAAATCAATAGCCTATTTTGTTTCACGAGCGTGTGTTTTTTTCCGATGGTGCTAACCCTCCTCAGTAGTAGAATACATAGTATTAGTAGAGGTTTATACGTTGGTTTTTGAATATAACAGGCAGAAAAAGAGGTCTGCATACACATTAATTCAGGAGGAAATAATAGGAAAAACCTTGTATTAGAAAATCATCAGAATTTGTTTAGGTTATTTAGGTATGGAATAGATGTTCAGTTTTGTTGGGTTCCAGCACACAGATGGGTGAGAGGAAATTAAATAGCAGACAAGATAGATAAATAGGCTTTAGGAAAGCAGAATATAGATCAGATTGTATTTGGGAAAGGGGAAGATAAATCAATAATTAAAAAGAAAGAAACAGAATTATGGCATAAAATATTAGATGAAGATGAGAAAGGGAGAAAATTATATAGGGTTCAAAATCTGTAATTGTTAAAAAATTATGGAGAAAAAAAAATTATATATAATTTATACTAGATTAAGAACTGGACATACCTACTTGAATGGGTTTTTGTTTGTACAAGGGAAGAGAAATAATAATTTATGTGAGGGTTGTGAAAGAAAAAATGTCGATCATGTTTTGATGGATTGCATTAAATATGCAACTGAAAGAGAGAGGATGAGGAAAGTAATTATGGAAAAAGGGAGAGAATGGAGTATTAAATGAATTTTAGGGACAGATGGAGATAGGGAGGAAAATTTGGTTGTTAATAAAGCATTGTTTTTATTTTTACATAACACAAAAATAAAAAATATAAAGAATATAGTAGGTGGAACTATAGATCTACACACTCATGTACAGTAGGTGGCGGTATGCAACTATAAGCTGTTTGCAATCCGCCAATCTAACAAAGAAGAAAAAGAAAAGGAGCAGGTCTGCATGTTCGGCGCAGATCCACACGGTGGCGCCAAATCCCCTCCTTCGCCATGTCTTGAGTGTGAACCGAGGCAGCTGGAGAGGCTCAGACCTAAATCTGACAGTAAATCCATTTAGCCCGGAGGTGACATGGCCTGCATGATCTCTGCGGGAAGTTTCAGGAAATGCAACAGGTGGAGCAGCCGCGGGGAATAAAGCGTGGACTGCAGTCAGAGTTTCTAAAGTCAGCGGTGTTTTTAATAGAGAAAGGAGGGCGAGCAGGTGAAGCGGTGAACGGTGTGTCAGACTGGTGCTCTTATCCACACTCACCGCCGACAGGAACCGACCGGACCAAGAGGTAAACTATCTGACGGTTGGTCGGTGATTTTCCCCCGAATCTTTACCTCTCAATGAAGTTACTGAACAAGTTTTTGAGCGGCAGCAGGAAATGAGACATTAATGTTGAGTAGAGCGACCTTTCTGTCCGTGTATTTAAATGTTTAAAGTTAACCAGAGTGTTTTGGTGGTGATTGCCTCCAGCAGGTCAGGTGCCACCATGGATGACAGCAGCCTGACTGACTCCAACGTCAAGGTCGCAGTGAGAGTGCGACCCATGAACAGGAGAGGTGAGCTGGAAAACAACTTTTTAGAAAGAAAACCAGCTGCTGATTCAGCTTTACTGGAAATCACTATTTAAAAAAAACATCTAAACTACCAGGGGCGGTTCTAGAATAAATGTACCAGGGGGCCAGGGGGGGCACCTTGTTTTCATGGGGGAACAGAAAAGCAGAAAACAAAAAACAGGGTGAAGGATTCAAATGTATTAAAGTCGTAGGAAAGTCATAGTTAAATGTGAAATCATTCTGGCCTAAACATGTATATAAAGGCCAATTTATCCTTCTGATGCATAGCCTCCGCACCGTCAAATCTGTCTCTATGTGCGACCACGCCCCCACACAGAGGTTCTGCAACCGTTGTCGCACACCTCAAAAAAATCCTGACTACGAGTCAGACGGTCGTAAACCTTCGCAGACCTCAAGCGGAAGTGCGCAGACAAAAAGCAGCTGTGATTGGTCCTTGGTATGCCTTTCTGGTTGTCTGTGTAGTCGTCCTTCTGGATTCAGGGCCGGGGCGCGCCATTTTTAAAAACCAAGGAACAACTACAATGGATAACCTACGTGTCCTCCTTTGTCTTTTTGCCAACTCCATTAACAGAACCTGTTCCTCTTCGATGTCTAGCTACTCTAGATCCATCTTGGTGACCTTGATATCTTTTAGATTCACCATTGTTGCTTTGGAAGATAAACACTCCCGCCGGTGCCGCCAAAGTTCTCATGACCATCCACCTAGTCCTCCTGAGTTCTCAAGTAGGTCCTCCTAGCGCTTTGGTGAGAAACTGCTGTGCGTCCCCAGAAATTCCAGACCGACGGTGCAGAAGCGTAGCAGCAAAACTGGTTCGCGACCAGACCCAAGCAACATTTGATGTGTGCGGTTGCAGCAGTCTAATCTGCCCCTAAGGCTACGTTCTCACTGCCGCCTGAAGTGACCCAAATCCAATTATTTTTTTTGCCCATATGCGACCTGTGTCTGATCTTTTCATGGCAGTCTGAACAACAGTCCGATTTTTTTTCCCAATGCGACCCAAGCTGCTTGACTCTGTGGTCCTGAATCCGATACAAATCTGATCTTTTCAAATGCAACCTGGTCGCATTCATCCGACCTGAACGCCATTAATACCCGACAGTGGTCACTATTCTGCGTCTTCCTACGAAGAAACGGCAAGAAAAACAACAACCATGGTGGATGATGATGCGGAGAGCAGTATTTATGTTTAACCATCTTGAAAAGATTGTGCATTTTTATGGTAGGGAAATATCGCTAGATGCACTCCAGCACTACCATCCATGTTTACTTCCGTAAACACAAAGCATGCTGGCCTGTAGGGGTGTAAATAATAATCGTTTTGTATTGATGCATCGTTCCAAACGCCGACGATCCGATGCATCGACACGTCCGCAAGATAATCGATTCATGTTTTTTTTTTCCCTCCGGTCTATTTTAATCCATTTGCTCCTGGGCGTAATTCTCCCTCCCGTGCTGCGGTGGCGCTAAACCTATTTTGCCCTCCTACCGCGCTTCCTGTTTATACTCTTACAGCAGTTTGTTGCAGCAAGCTTCACACAGACATTTTTAAATTATGCTCAGTATTGAAGCGTGGTCTGAGCTACACACTGTGGGTCTAGATACGGCCGAGGCGGTGAGGAAGTGGGGGCGAGTTTAGTCCGACGACGGAGGGACATGAGGGCCAAAAAGAGCGGAGATCCAGCTGGAAAAAGGGTCCCAGCGGTCTCGCCCACCTCGCTCTTCTAGCGGGTCAAACTTCATGAGTTGTTTTCCGCAATTTCGGTCATAAAAACAAAACAAGCCGGCCTCCTGTCTGCTGCACTGTTTGCGGTCAGCTACAATCTGGGAATCTGGGAGAGGAGCAGCGGAGCGTCTCTCAAGGGGGCGGTGATGTCGACACTCTGGAGCCTTCTTCTTCTTCTTTTTTTTAATGGCGGTTGGCAAACAACTTATAGGTGCATTACCGCCACCTTCCAGAATGGAGTATGGACCAGACAAACTATTATATTCTCCCTAAAATACCCGTTCTTCTTAGAAAATTCAAAATACTACCAAAAACTACATCCCCAGATGACCTTTGAAACAATTCCCTTATATCTAGTTTATTTTTATTCCTGTCTAACTCTCTAAGCAACATCTCTCTTTCCTGAGTATATTTATTACATTCTAAAAAAATATGTTGGACAGTTTCTCTGGAGCCGAGGTATTGCATTTAACTCATTACACTGATATTGTGCAGTATTTTTGCAGTATTTTTTGATGCAACTTTTCTACTTCTGTTATTTGCTGTTGTTTCTAAAGAAAATGCATAATGATATTACAGCTTTCATTGATTTATTTCAAACTTGAAACTTTGTTTAGCCTGTAAGGTGTAAAAAAAATAATAATAATTAAAAAAAATTTAACCGATTAATCGAATCGAATCAAATCGTGGTGTATTCTTGAGTATCGAAAATAATCGAATCGTTGGGTCAGGAAATCGATACTGAATCGAATCGCCATGATGGATGTGATTTACACCCCTACTGGCCTGTGATGTCATTGCGTCCTCTACTGCACATGCGGGACACTGCGTTGTATGACTATAGTTCACACAGGAGATCACAGACAAGTCTCATATATTTGAAAATGTGAACAGCAATGCAAAAAATCGGATTTCACAATCAATCGGAATTGAGCATCAAGGCCCGCAGTGTGAACGTGGCCTAAATGTATTCTTTATCCAGGGTTTCTGCAGGCTCATTAAAATGATTAAGTCATTATAAATTATTATTATTTTTTTTATTCATTAAATGTGATTATCGTGGTATTTAAAATGCCTAATTTAAAAAAAAAAGTTTATGAAAACAATTTTGTCAGAATATATTGCAATATATTTGCGTAGCACTGCTCCTGAAAAGAAGCTTGAGGCGGATGAAAAGCCTCAAGCTTTGAATTGGGGGTTAAATGTAAATTTAAACAAAAGTAGCTTGAAAATGAGAGTCATGGGTAGTTGTTAATGGCATTAAATTATTTCTAAGAGCATTTAAAAGCATTAAATTAGAGTTGCTCATTTCTGTATAAACCCTGTTGTCAGACTATAATGTTCCAAAATTTAGAAAATGTCAGTTTAAAAAAAAAACGGTCTTAAAATCTGTGGGTTTTTTTTCGTTATCTTATGCAGGCCAGTTAGTTATACGTCACCTTGTACACATGGAGCCTAGGCGGAAATTCAATTGAATGAACTGATTGCTCTCCTACATCCACCTACGACACAGCCAATCAGCTTTGAACCATGTCTCCTTAAAAGCCAATCAGCATCCAAAGTTCATCTTAAAAGGCCTCTGATCCGCAACTCGTCTGCTCCTGTGCGCAGGCGGTGGATGCGCTGTGTGACTTCATTCCGATGACCCCGTTTCAACCCATTTCCAGCCCCTCCTCCACCATCTTAGTTAAAACTTCATTACTCCCATCTCTTACTGCATTCCGCATCTCATTTCAACCGCTCCGACAGAAGACCGCCATGTTGAGCCTGGTTCTGCCAGAGGTTCTTCCCAACGCGGAGTTTTTCCTCTCCACTGTCGCTTCATGCTTGCTCATCATGGACAGGTTCTCTCAACCTGTTATCCAGGTTGAGAGAACTGGACTATAACCAAATTGGACTTCCATCCTCCATGTCCCTGAGTTAAGCTCTAGTATCAGCTCACACAGTCCACTGGATCTCCCCATAAAGCTCAACATAACATCTCGCTAACCAGCAGTCTACAGACTGACCAACTTCATCTATCTCCACTCCACCACCAGCTTCAGGGGCCAGGACTTGATCTATAGGGGCACTGGCCCCTGTTGGCCCCTGTTTAGAGCTTCCCATGTAAACTCCCCTAAACCAGCGTCCGCTTGCTCATGCCTCTGGTGACGACCCAAATGGCCACGTGAACTGATCATCTAAAAATATTGGGGGATGGGAATAATAATTTTTGGTTTACAGAAAGAATACAATGATTTTTATAGTCATGGTCATGTGGAGAATTTGTTTTGATAGTAATAAAAAAAGATTTTTCATGGGCGGTTCTAAATAGGGGGCAAACAGGGGCCAGTAGCCCTGTACTGAACCGGTCCAGACCCCCGTTATTGTCCCTGTACTGAAAGCACAAGTAGCAAACACATTAAATATAAATATTTGGATTTTTCTTAATGTGTATTTTACCATAATTTAATGAGGAAGGATAATTTGTAGATGGAATAGGATAGTTTATGTTTTAAATAAAAGTGCGTATTATCTTGCACATATTTTAAGAACATTTGTAGTTGTTTAGATCATTTTTTTCAGTGTAACTAAATGCATTTCTTATGATTCATGGACCAATTTAATAATTTTCCTAGACAGTTTACTTTAAAGAATAAGTAGAAATTGTAGGCATACTATCACAGTTTTGTCTGTTAGATAGCAAGTGTGCATCCATGTCATTTTGGCTCAGTTCTTATACTAAACAATACACTCGTGTGTTATTCTTTAGATCCAAGCCCCCATGAAAGAACATGAGTCCCATCGTTGCCTCCTAGTAAATTTTGTCTAGAAAGTCCACAATAATCTCTAAATCCATGTTTTTATTTAGGGTGATGGAACAAGAGCTGCACAGTATGTTCAGTCGTAGTGTTTATTCTGATATTTACATGTGGGAAAACTGCATGGATGTAATTTGAAGTCTTATGCATGAAAGGCAAAGAAAGCATAGTAGGATGGATAGATGTGCAGCTTATCAAAACTTGTCCCCTGCCTACTTAGTCCGCACCAGTCAAAATGTTTTTTAATCATCTTAATTTTCATTTTAAAAGGTGTTTGCTTGTATTCTGAACACCCACAGCTAAATGTTTGCTGTGTTTTTTGAGAATGTAGTCAAGGGATGTCTGTCATTTGGTACTGAGCATCACAAAAAGAATAACTAACTTCCATTATGTCCACCTAACTTATTAACAGTGTTTATTTTGAAAAAAAAGACCAAATTCTCTCCATTACATCCACCTATCACTCACTGTTGAAGTATGTCGGCAACAACTCTTTACGTACTGCTTTACACCCCCAAGCTATCAAAAATTAGTAATAATCAAAAAATTTTTCTTTTTGTTTTACCTTTTACCTACAGAAATGTTGTCTGACAATCAGTCTATGCTGCAAAAAAGTTTGGTGGCCTCTGATTGGGAAGTTCAACCTCTAAAACCTATAACCTTGTGCCATTGCTTTTTAACCAGCTTGATTCAAGTTTTAGAGTGATCACGTGCAGCAACAGGTGGGGGACAGTCAGCTTCGCTTTGAGTCTATTGAAAATGTGGATATGAGGGGGTTTGAAGCGCTCAAAATCGTCGTGAAGATCATCCCTGATGGGAGAGTTTCTTTTTTTTCCTGGAGGCCGTCAATTAATCTGGCTCTAAAATGTAAACGTTTTCTCCCCAACATTTGGAAACGTCTAAAAGCTTGTCAGAAATAATGTCCGCTGCTATATGTCCAAACTCCAGCTGATTGGCCTCTTGTGATGTCATGAGTAGGGCTGGGTGTTTTCGGCAAACTCCTGAATCGATTCGATTTTGATTCATACAGTTCTAAATCGATTAATTTCCATTCGATCTGTTTTTACAATGATGAAAGTTGTTCAACTGTGTTTCAAAATACTCATGTATTATGTTTTTTCCTGTCATATTAAACACAAATTGCAAACTTGTAAATCAGACAGTTTAAACTTAAGATGTGAACAAAACTGTCTCAAAAGTGCAAACTGGTTTGTGAAAAGTGAAAAAGCGCCACTCGAGCAAGTAGACGTGGCACAGCAGACATGCATGAGCTGCATTAACGCCACTGTACAAACTATATTTGCAGCATTGTCTGTAACAACTACAGGATGTCACTATAAAACTAATCGATCTCATTCCCTAGACATCGATTTTGCAAAAATGTAAAGGAATAGATTCAAAATTTATTAAATCTATTTTTTTTAACCCAACCCTATTCATCAGCCCAAATACAAACAAACTGTACCAGTAGGGTTTTTTATTTTATTTTTATTGTTCAGGAAAAAAGTGTTTCGTGAAACCAAGATTTTTTTTCTCCATCCATGTTTGTGTTGTTGGTGTAAGTTTTGTTAATGAGTGAAATAAGCACCACTGGATCGTATCTTTACTGTAAATAAGGCGCCCCTCTTTTCTTATCATGGGCCTGTGAGGAACGTTCAGGAAATCCCACACCCACTCCCAGTGGGGAGCAGCCAAGCATGGGCCACCTTGGGCGGGTTTCCATGACAGTTTCTATGGATTTGGGACCATTTTAAAGGCTTTTCTGCTCTTAAAAGGTAGAAGCAGGTTTAGCGTGGTCGGTCAGGAGGCCTGCAGTCTAGAAGCAATAAAAACATTATGAGGCTGTCATCTTCAGGCGGTGCTGCATGTTTAATGCACTATTTAATGAATTCCCAGAATCAGCAGCATCAGATTCTCCTTCCACTCATCTAACATCCAACCGCTGAGGCCTTGTGGCTTAAATCCAGCAATGACAGGAAGTGTGATCGCTGACTCCGCCTCCTGGTTCAGGTAGGAATGAGGAAGAGAAGGTGTGACCAGACTCGGTAGTGAACGTTTGTTTGTTCAGGCAGGTCCTGGGTGAATCATCAGCAGTGCTGCTATTTCCTGTGTGTCTGTTTTGGGATAACGAGGAACTGGCTCACACCTCAGTGACTGCCACCTGTCACCCTGCAGAGCGAGAGTCAGGCCCTAACCTTTATATAATGGTTCCACTTACTCAGGACTAATGCTGACTCAGAGAATCTAAATGTATGCTGTTGTTTTTTCATTATGTTTCCCATTAGTGGTGGCTAACATCAGATGACCGTCTGATATTAGTGTTGTTGAGCTGACTCAGCAGCTTCTATTCCAGATACTTCAGCTTCATTTATCCCTGCATAGTTTGTGGGCTTTACCCAAGTCATGCTGTCACTCTTTATTGATTCTTTTTATATATGTTTTGTCTAAGTTTATCAAAACACGCAGAGATTACAAGTGGAACCAAAAATTTCAAATCGTCTGGGACAGAACTCGTGAAAAGTTGAGCAAGCTATAAAAAATCAATAAAATACCTATCTTTAGTGTGACCATCTGATTTAGAATGACCCCTGACCCTTTTCATTTTTTGTTCCCCTGCGAGGCTGGTTGTTGCAAGAGGAGTGTCAGGTCTAAGCACCTAAACCATCATGCATACATACAGGGAAAGAAAGAAGGCATAGAGACAATTAACTCAGCTTTACTCGTGAGGAGAGTAGGAAGAGACTGCAGAGTTTACAAATCTCCAACCCACTCTGCCGGTCTTCAGCTTTCTCCTTGCTATTTATTGAAGTCAGGGGATGTCCCTAATTACACAAGCTGAGGTTTAACTAAGGGAAAGGAAAACAAAATGATCTTACTTTAAACCTCAGCACATATGTTTAAACAAAGCATGTGGTTGTTTTACAATTGAATTGTTCCAAGAACACATGTTTAGAAGAAACGTGATAGAGGCTGTTCAGGCCTCTATCACAACCCGTCCGTTGCATGACCTTTATCTGGAACGATCTTTAGCAAGAGTTAATAAACGATGAATCACACATTATACATCATATTAGTTCATTAGTACACAACCCATGAAACAAAAATATAAATATAGTATAAATAAAATATTTCTAACAAGGAGACTTTTCTTATTTTGTTAGAGCAACATTTTTATTAATTTCTTGAAATCTAACAATGGAAACAACAATGTGGCTATATCAGGGAAATACCGCTGTCTCTATTAGATAAGACAAAGTTTTCACATTAAAGGGCTGGTTATTTTCCCACAGCAGTCTGTCGCAGTTAGCTTGTCGCAGGTATGATGCAGATATGCCCAATTTTGAAGTGCGGTCTGCGCTATGTTATTCTACCCCCAACGCAAGAGGGACAATCACAAACTAGCCAGGATTGTGGCTGTCTGTCAGTTTGACGAGCTTGTTCGCTGTCTACAAACCCTCATCCAACGCCGGACAACGCACAAGTCGCCTGCAAGCTACAAACTAGCATCCTGCATGGTGTCTGGGATAGCGTCCAAGGCGTGCCAGGCATTGTGGAAGGCACTACAGCCAGAGTTTCTGCCATTAGTGCTAAACAGGAAATACTCATAGCGTAGAGCGGATGTAGAATATGCCAATCAGAGGCCTCCTGTCTGCGGCACCATTTGCGGTCACCTACAGTTTTGGAGAGGGGGAGGCATATCTGCGTTAACTGTGACACATGCAGACAACCTGCTTTTCCGAGCATAAAAGTCCTCTAGGACCGTTTATTAATTTTAAGGAAAACAAATATTCAACTTTTGTTTTTAAAGGTCATATCTATTTTTTAATCAAATAAAAATTACATAAAAGCGATATACCCACTTTCATTGTATTAATTATACAGAAAAGGGTCCCATATATATAAATGTACTGGTTACGATGTCAATGTTGCAGGAAAGGATTCTGCACCAATAGGAATAGAGGGTCAAAGTAAAATGAGACGGAGGGTTCTTCTAAAAATCTAATATTGCAGCTCCTGTCCTTCAGCTTTCACAGGGTCAACTGTAAGATCGCTATCCAGGCTAGGAAAGGAACTTCAGAGCTCTGCTGAATCCAGAAAGCCTTACAGACGTCACCACAGACATGCACATGAATGACGCTGGTTAAATTGGACCTGCAACCTTCCAGGAAAGATCTACAATATAAAAAAGTTGCTCAAATATAGAGAATGGGCTAAAGCTCTCTGTTATGAAACCAAAAATATATGTAGGCGTGAACATTGTGTCCCACAGAGTACATGTGGAGAAGTAACTGCTGAGTTTGAATTCAGGGGCTGCGTCCTCCGAGGGCAGATTCGTAGACCGATTACGTCATAGCGTTGCATCAAGAGCTGTTTGGATTCCAAGACATTATTTGGCCTACAAATGCATTGTTCTTTTGCCTGTTTTGAAGGGTAGGTCCGGTGTATCCTACGTAGCCTTGGGTATCCTGGGATTCATTCAAGTCCAGTATCGGGTATTGCAGACTAAAAAAGAACCCAAACAACTTCCCATTCCTAGGGGCGGATCCATTCTTTCAGGTCCAGAAAAGCCAAAACAAGGCTTTGTTTTTGGTTCACTTTATAAAGCCTCGAACTCAACGCTATTTCTGACATTTTGAATTGAAAAAGCTTCCTGGATGGGAAGCGAAACGTCAAAGTTTAGTGGATTGTTTTTAAACTTTTTTGGAGTGACTGTGACCTGGATGACATAGAATCTTGACCAGCAAAATAAAGAAACCTACATAATGTTCTTTGGATCTGCTATTATTTTAAAATGGTTTTATTTAAATGGTTTATGTGAAACAGGTTAATGGTAATTAAAATAGTTTTTTTTACAAAAAAAATGAAATATTTTTGGGCCTGCAACGACTTTTCTCATGTTATTATAACCATGTTGCAAAAAATGTATGGACCCCACTAGCTCTAATGCTCTGGTCTACATTCTTCATTCGCTCTTATGTCTTATAAAAAGAAAGAATGTGAAGCATGGTGGTGTTAGCATCATGCTGTTGGGATGTTTTGCTTCAGCAAAGATGAAGTGGGGCAGTGTGGATGGAAAAGATGGACTGAAGAAAAGGCAGATGCTACAATAGAACGTTAATGTGTTAGAATTAAGACAAAGCCCAATCCATGGAAAAAAGGTCAGTGAATGTCTTCATCCAGTCTGAGTCAGTTTTTATTTTCTAAATGCAGAAAGAGAGCTGAAAACCAAATGTGTGGTGGAGATGGAGGGGAACCAGACCGTTCTGCATTCAGCCATCAGTAACATGAACAAGGGAGACCCCAGGTAAGCCACAGAAGTTGAAGTTGCTCCTCCAGTGACTCCTAGATGTAGAAAATAGAGAATGATGTTGAATCTTGATTAATGGAAAGGAGAGACTGCAGCGGAAGCCTTAATCTAGATTCTTTATGTTTAGAAGCTGTTTCCTAATATATAGACTATTGTTCCTTCTGTTAAAGCAGCGATTCTCTTGAATAATATAGAAATATGTTGGTTAGAAGTACAGAAAAGTGTAAATAAAATGTATTTTTCCCAATCATTTTTTTATCTTTTAAGAAGTTGTGAGGCCGTTTTATCATGAAATAACCAGACCAGGTGTCTGCTGGGAGCACAAAACCAAAGGCTCAGAATCAAACAGCGATTGACTGTTCTTACTGCTTAATGTCAGTGTTTAATATAAGAAAAGAAGGGAATTTACCTTATTTCAACATAAATGCTCTGTATAGATGCCCAAACCCTTCTCAGGTGGCTTTCAGCAGGAGCTATTTTATCCCCAAGTGCTTTTTCTAAGACTAATTAATACCTCAGATTAAATTGATGGGTGTTATTTTTTTAGCTCTTCATTCATTGTATCTTTAATAACGTTCTGATCAGAACAGCATTTAACAGCATCATTTAAAAGCCAGAGGTCTGTTTCCTAGCTGAATGTTAAAGCCCCACCTGTAAAATATCTATATAAGAGCAATATAATCTCAGTTTGAATCCAGCTGCATTGTGAAAGTCTCAGAGGTTTAATGAAGAAAAAATGGAATTATGGAGACCAAGCGATACAGCAGGGAGGACAGAGGAGAAGCTGTGGATGGTGACTCTGGAGGAGCTGCAGAGATCCTCCGCTCAGGGGATGTTTAAGGTCAATAAAGGTCACCTTAATGGAAAAAGTTTTATCAATCCCTTTACAAAGCCATAAACCAGTATAAGTAACACTAAATGGCGTGTTCACCGTATTTCCGGACTATAGAGCGCATCTCACTATAAGCCGTGCCCATAATTTAAAAACAAAAAAAACTGACACATTTAAGCCGCTAATATCTACTGAACTGTCCCCCACCAAACCTGTAGGGGGAGCTCTACATATAGCCCCTGGAGTAGGGATGAAGGAGAATGCTAGCTCCTGTTAGCGTGGTGGCTCGCAGCACTAAGAACTTCTACTTAAAGATGGGCTTTCGTCGCCTCTTTATTTCAATTATTCATTTTCAGTCGAGCCCAGTCTCCTCATCGGTTTGGAAGCTTTAATGCAGAAAATAAATGCTAAAATGTGTGAATTCAGGAGATTTGTTCTCTGTGGTGCATGCTGCTAGCATGTTCTGGTGCTAAATGAAAATTAGCCCCTTATTCTTTAATTTCCAACTTTGACCTTCCCCCCTCTTCTGGCGGTTATGGAAAAATCAACAGAAAAATCTGATGTTCTTATAAGTCGCATGGTTCAAAGCGTGGGAAAAAAGTAGTGGCTTAAGGGCTGGTTATACTCCTGCAGCAGTGTGTGGCAGTGAGCTTATCGCAAGTATGACACAGTTTTTTAAAATTTTTTATTTATGCTCAATTGTGAAGCGTGGTCTGCGCTATGTTATTCCACGCCACAACGCAAGAGGAACAATCCGGAACTAGCTGTGGGTCTAGATATGGCCGAGGTGGCGAGGAACTGGGGGCAAGTTTGTGCGACAACCTAGTGACATGAGGGCGAAAAAGAGCAGGGATCCAGGTGGAAAAAAGGGTCCCAGCGTTGTTGCGCACCTTGCTCTTCTAGCTGGTCCAGCTCCATTAGTCGTTTTCCACAAACAAACAGGAAATACGCGTAGCCTAGAGCAGATGTAGTTTTGACCAATCGGAGGCCTCCTGTCTGCGGCACTGTCTGTGGTCACCTACAATTATGGAGAGGGGCAGCAGAGTGTCTGCGGAAAGGGGGGGACATATCTGCGTTAACTGTGACACACACAGTTACAACCTGTTTTCTGAGCAAATATAGTCTGGAAAATACGGTACGTCTTAGAACTGTCCAGTCAAAGTCTAGATCCAAATCCAGTTGGGTAGCTTTGGCAGAACCCCAAAATCACTGTTCAGAAGTTTTCTGTCCGGTCTGGTCGGACCAGAGCTGCTTTCTAAGAAGAACTTGCTCAGATTTAGATTTTTGTTTAGACGTAGAAAGCAGAGATGGGAAATGTGGAGTCAACCGGTCATCTCCATGTCATGTATTTGTTCTACCCACCCACTGAAGCAGATGAGTCCAATCTTCACTGTTAATCAACCTGTGCAGATTGGACTTACCTGGTTAATTGGCTGGGGAGATTAAATACATGACATGGAGATGACTTGTTGACTCCACATTACCCATCTCTGGTAGAAAGCAGCTATAGACACCACCTTAAGGACTTCCAGCCACACTTTTCAGATTCTTTGTTAAATCTGTGTATCATTTCTACTTCACCCTCACAGTTGGTCACGTAATATCCCACTAGAAGTTTTTATTTTTCAATATTGATAGCCGTTTCTGATTTTTTATATCACATCTGACTAAAGGATTAGTTCCGGTCCATTCTTCCTCTGATTGGTGGAAACTGTAGCTTGGTTTAGACCCAGCAGCCTGGAGAACATTTCTCTATCTTCCCTCTCTTTACAGAAGGTGTGTCTGTTGCTCAGGTACTATTAACCCTTCAGTACAGGAGAGGAAAAACGCTGCAAGGAATCTGGTTAGATTTGCTTATATCTTTCAGAGCCTGATGATGCATTCTAATAGTAAAATCAGCATGTTTTAAACCGGTCGCTCAACAAGGGTGACTCCTTTACTGAGCAGCTGAGCTAGATTATCCCCTGGAGGTTTATCATCCAGTCTCACACCTCCTTGCTCAGTATTTCCTACAGGACTCTCTTCTGCAGGCAGAAGGGTGGGACTCTCTTTGTCCAAACATAAAAGCCTTGAATTTCATAATTACTCTTTGCATTTTTCTGCCGTGCGTGTGAGTTTTATCTGCCACAACATGCTCCAGCAGAGGTATGTTTCCCCCTTTGGGGATTGACGTGAACAAGTCCTGCAGGCTCAAGGCAAAACATGCAGCTTCATGGTTGCAGAACAGCACAAAGGTCAAAGAAAAAAACACTGAAAGGTGAACTGCTTTGTTGAGCCAGTTTTTAGGTTTTTATCTGCAGAGAGATAAGATCTGGTTGATGGTAAAAGGTGACCTAATGAGTTTGTTTCCTGTCCGTGAATTTTGAGTCCATTAGAGTTTTTTACAGACAAGAAGAGGGATTAATACCGAGTCGTCTCCTTTAACAGGTTTGACCTGAATGTTTGGCGGATGTTCTGACATGAAGCGACTCATTAACACCTGACTCTGTAAACTACTGTGGATACTAGGGAGGGCAGAAGTCAGTTTAGCTGTTCAGGGCTGCATGCTGGTGGTCAGGGACTTTCCTCCTCCCCTTGATGTGACTCCTCGGTGATCCGAGGCACGGCCAGTTATCTCAGGAATGTTCTGGCCAGCACAGGAGAAAGGAAGACTTAATGTTGCTCTTTCATAGAGCAGTGAGTTCTCACACAGAGGCCTTGTTTCATTACAGCTCATCTGTTTGTGTGGCCAGGACTACAAGCCCTAAATAGCTATTTCTGCCCGGGTAAAGGTAATCGTTGATGCATTTAAGGGTGCAGAAAAGTGTTATTTCTGCACACAAAGTTGTGCTTTTTGACTGTTTCTCCATCAGCGACACTGCATCTTTTGACTGCACACAGCGGTTTTCATGGAAACTGGAGCTCAGATTACTGTGAAGCCATCCTGCCTGTCGCGAAACCAGTGCTTCACTTCGAATTCTGCAAAATTATGCAGTTTAATGAGAATTTGGGTGTATTTTACACAGATGACCTATCTCTGAAAATTAGAGGATAGTTTGTTTCAGACATTTTTCCAGCATCTCCATATCTGCCCCTTTTGGAATTTATATCTTTCTGTGTGCACACGCTTATATAAAAAAAAAAAAAAAAAAAGTGTATATATATATATATATATATATATATATATATATATATATATATATATATATATATATATATATATATATATATATATATATATATATATATATATACACTATATTGCCAAAAGTATTTGCTCACCTGCCTTGACTCACATATGAGCTTAAGTGACATCCCGTTCCTAATCCATAGGGTTCAATATGACGTCGGTCCACCCTTTGCAGCTAGAACAGCTTCAACTCTTCTGGGAAGGCTGTCCACAAGGTTTAGGAGTGTGTTTATGGGAATTTTTGACCATTCTTCCAGAAGCGCATTTGTGAGGTCGCACACTGATGTTGGACGAGAAGGCCTGGCTCTCAGTCTCCGCTCTAATTCATCCCAAAGGTGTTCTATCGGGTTGAGGTCAGGACTCTGTGCAGGCCAGTCAAGTTCATCCACACCAGACTCTGTCATCCATGTCTTTATGGACCTTGCTTTGTGCACTGGTGCACAGTCATGTTGGAAGAGGAAGGGGCCAGCTCCAAACTGTTCCCACAAAGTTGGGAGCATGGAATTGTCCAAAATGTCTTGGTATGCTGAAGCATTCAGAGTTCCTTTCACTGGAACTAAGGGGCCAAGCCCAGCTCCTGAAAAACAACCCCACACCATAATCCCCCCTCCACCAAACTTTACACTTGGCACAATGCAGTCAGACAAGTACCGTTCTCCTGGCAACCGCCAAACCCAGACCCGTCCATCAGATTGCCAGATGGAGAAGCGCGATTCGTCACTCCAGAGAACGCGTCTCCACTGCTCTAGAGTCCAGTGGCGGCGTGCTTTACACCACCGCATCCGACGCTTTGCATTGCACTTGGTTATGTATGGCTTGGATGCAGCTGCTCGACCATGGAAACCCATTCCATGAAGCTCTCTGCGCACTGTTCTTGAGCTAATCTGAAGGCCACATGAAGTTTGGAGGTCTGTAGTGATTGACTCTGCAGAAAGTTGGCGACCTCTTCGCACTATGCGCTTCAGCATCCGCTGACCCCGCTCCGTCAGTTTACGTGGCCTACCACTTCGTGGCTGAGTTGCTGTCGTTCCCAAACACTTCCATTTTCTTATAATACAGCTGACAGTTGACTGTGGAATATTTAGGAGCGAGGAAATTTCACGACTGGATTTGTTGCACAGGTGGCATCCTATCACAGTTCCACGCTGGAATTCACTGAGCTCCTGAGAGCGACCCATTCTTTCACAAATGTTTGTAAAAACAGTCTGCATGCCTAGGTGCTTGAATTTATACACCTGTGGCCATGGAAGTGATTGGAACACCTGATTCCAATAATTTGGATGGGTGAGCAAATACTTTTGGCAATATAGTGTATATAAAAACTGTTTTCTCACCCCTCGTGGGTTGGTATGTGTCATCCTCAAGCTCGGGTCCTCTACCAGAGGCCTGGGAGTTTGAGGGTTCTGCGCAGTATCTTAGCTGTTCCTAGGACTGCGCTCTTCTGGACAGAGACCTCTGATGTTTTACCTGGGATCAGCTGTAGCCACTCTCCCAGTTTGGGGGTCACAGCCCCCAGTGCTCCAATTACCACTGGCACCACTGCTGCTCTTACTTTCCACATCTTTTCTAGCTCCTCTTTCAGCCCTTGGTATTTCTCAAGCTTCTCGTGTACTTTCTTCTTGATGTTGCTGTCGCTTGGGATTGCCACATCTATCACTACTGCCTTCTTCTGCTGTTTGTCGATCAACACGATGTCTGGTTGGTTAGCCATCACCTGTTTGTCAGTCTGGATCTTGAAGTCCCATAGGATCTTAGCTCGGTCATTCTCAACTACCTTAGGAGGTGTCTTCCATTTTGACCTTGGGACTTCCAGCCCATACTCATGGCAGATGTTCCTGTACACTATGACAGCTACCTGGTTGTGGCGTTCCATGTATGCACTTCCTGCCTGCATTTTACACCCTGCTGTTATGTGCTGTATTGTTTCAGAGGCATCTTTGCACAGTCTGCATCGGGGGTCCTGCCTGTTGTGGTAGACCCTGGCCTCTATTGATCTTGTACTGAGTGCCTGTTCTTGTGCTGCCATGATTAGTGCCTCTGTGCTGTCCTTCAGTCCAGCCTTTTCCAGCCACTGGTAGGATTTTTTGATATCAGCCACTTTTTCTATTTGTCTGTGGTATATGCCGTGCAGTGCCTTGTCCCTCCATGATGGTTCTCCTTCCTCTTTCTTGTCCTCGCTTTCAGTTTTCTCCTGCCTGAGGTATTCACCAAGCCATTTGTCTTTGGGGGCCATCTTTCTGATGTACTCCTGGGTCTTAGTTGTTTCATCCTGGACAGTGGTCTTGACACTCACTAGCCCTCGGCCTCCCTCGCTACGCTTGGTATACAGTCTCAGGGTGCTGGATTTGGGGTGGAACCCTCCATGCATTGTGAGGAGCTTTCTTGTCTTGATGTCAGTGGCCTCTATCTCCTCCTTAGCCAGTTTATTATACCAGCGAGGTATCTGATGACTGGTAGGGCATATGTGTTGATGGCTTGGATCTTGTTTTTCCCATTCAGCTGACATTTCAGGACCTGCCTTACTCTTTGTAGGTATTTAGCTGTGGCAGTCTTTCTTGCCATCTCCTCATGGTTTCCGTTAGCCTGTGGTACCCCAAGGTATTTGTAGCTGTCCTGCACATCTGTAATGTGGCCTTCTGGTAGTTCAACCCCCTCGGTTCTGATCATCTTCCCTCTCTTTGAGACCATGCGACCGCACTTGTCCAGTCCGAATGACATCCCAATGTCGTTGCTGTAGATCCTGGTAGTGTGGATCAGTGAGTCGATGTCTCGCTCACTCCTGGCATACAGCTTGATGTCATCCATGTAGAGGAGGTGACTGATGATTATTCCGCTTCGGAATTGGTATCCGTAGCCAGTCTTTGTGATGATCTGGCTGAGGGGGTTCAGGCCTATGCAGAACAGCAGCGGGGATAGTGCATCACCCTGGTATATGCCGCACTTGATGGTGACTTGTGCTGTTGGCTTTGCATTGGCTTCCAGACTTGTTTTCCACAGCTTCATTGAGTTCTTGATGAAGGCTATTAGAGTCCTGTTGATCTTGTACATTTCCAAGCATTCCAGTATCCATGTATGTGGCATTGAATCATAGGCTTTCTTATAGTCAATCCAGGCAGTGCACAGATTTGTCTGCCTGGTCTTACAGTCTCGAGTGACTGCTCTATCCACTAGTAGCTGGTGCTTGGCTCCTCTGGTGTTACTGCCTATTCCCTTCTGGGAAGGGTGCATGTATTGAGCCATGTGCCTATAAATCTTAGCCGCTATGATGCCTGACAGGAGCTTCCATGTTGTACATAGGCAAGTTATTGGCCGGTAGTTGGATGGGGTTGTTCCCTTCTGGGGATCCTTCATGATCAGGATCCATCCTTGGGTTAACCATTCTGGGTGGGTCCCATCCATCAGCCGTTGGTTCATTTGTGCTGCGAGGCGTGCATGAAGTGCGGTTAGTTTTTTCAGCCAGTAGGTGTGGATCATGTCAGGGCCTGGTGCTGTCCAGCTCTTCTTACCTGCCAGTCTTTCTTTGACATCTGCCGTTGTAACGGTTACTGGTTCTTGTTCTGGGAGATTGCTGTGATCTGTTCTAAGATCTTCTAGCCACTGAGCATTGGTGTTGTGGGATGCCTCCTTCTCCCATATGTTTCTCCAGTACTGTTCAGTCTCAGCCCTGGGTGGATCTGATCTTGAATTACCCTGCCACTGTGAGTACTCTTTGGATGGGTTGGTGGAGAACACCTGGTTTATTCTCCTGGCTTCTGCTTCTCCCTTGTATCTCTTTAGGCGGGTGGCCAGGGCGGCAAGTCTTTGTTTGGCAGTTTCTAGAGCCTCAGGAATGGACAGCTTGTTGTACTTAGGTAACCTCTTCCCTACACCTTTCTGCAGGTCTGAGAGCTGACTAACCTGTCTTCCTGTTGCCTTGATCTTGGCTTCCAGCCTTCTCCTCCATGGGGGCTCTGCTTTGTGCCCTGTGGTGTTTATCTTATAGCCAAGCATCTCTAGGATCACTGTAGCTGTGGCGTAGGTCAGCTCGTTGGTCTCAGTTATGTCTTTAGTAGGGATAGTATGTAGTGCTGCATTTACATCTTCTAGAAGACTTTCAGAGGGTACTCTGTCACTTAGCCTTGGCAGTCTTGGACGTCGTACTAGGGGATCCAGTTTGGTCATGATCAGCCGTCGTAGGTCAGCCGCCCTTACGTTTAGTGGGCTTGTTGTTGTTGGGGCTGGGGACCCAATCTCTGTGTGTTGGGATGATGATATTTCCCTACTGACCTGTTGTCCTGACTCCTCCTTACTGCAGCATGTCAGTTGTACCTCATCAATTTCTAGTTGTGATAGGAGCTGCCGTTTGCGGATGTTAGAACACTAAGTTAGTAGTTGTTTCTTTGTCATTGTCGATGATGGTTGTTGGAGCTGCCATAATTCCCATAGTCTCTGCATGTAACCTCTCTCACTGGGGACGCTTGTATAGTAGCATTTCATCAGTACCAAGTTTTCTGCTCTAGTCCATCTATGTCTTGTTCCAGTAGCCAATTTGTCATCAAGTTGCCCTGGTTCCCTAGCAACTGACGCGGACCTTGTTAACCCGGGCGACGTCTGAGCCGGTATGGCTCTTGTATTTGCGGTATCACTCATGCCTGAGGTAGGCCACTAAGTATATATATACAGTGGGGCAAAAAAGTATTTAGTCAGCCACCAATAGTGCAAGTTCTCCCACTTAAAAAGATGAGGGAGGCCGGTAATTTTCATCATAGATATACCTCAACTATGAGAGACAAAATGAGAAAAAAAAATCCAGAAAATCACATTGTCTGATTTTTAAAGAATTTATTTGCAAAATATGGTGGAAAATAAGTATTTGGTCAATAACAAAAGTTCATCTCAATACTTTGTTATATACCCTTTGTTGGCAATGACAGAGATCAAACGTTTTCTGTAAGTCTTCACAAGGTTTTCACACACTGTTGCTGGTATTTTGGCCCATTCCTCCATGCAGATCTCCTCTAGAGCAGTGATGTTCTGGGGCTGTCGCTGGGCAACACGGACTTTCAACTCCCTCCAAAGATTTTCTATGGGGTTGAGATCTGGAGACTGGCTAGGCCACTCCAGGACCTTGAAATGCTTCTTACGAAGCCACTCCTTCGTTACCCGGGCGGTGTGTTTGGGATCATTGTAATGCTGAAAGACCCAGCCACGTTTCATCTTCAATGCCCTTGCTGATGGAAGGAGGTTTTCACTCGAAATTTGACGATACATGGCCCCATTCATTCTTTCCTTCACACGGATCAGTCGTCCTGGTCCCTTAGCAGAAAAACAGCCCCAAAGCATGATGTTTCCAACCCCATGCTTCACTGTAGATATGGTGTTCTTTGGATGCAACTCAGCATTCTCTCTCCTCCAAACACGACGAGTAGAGTTTTTACCAAAAAGTTCTATTTTGGTTTCATCTGACCATATGATATTCTCCCAGTCATCGTCTGGATCATCCAAATGCTCTCTAGCAAACTTGAGACGGGCCTTGACATGTACTGGCTTAAGCAGGGGGACACGTCTGGCACTGTAGGATTTGAGTCCCTGGCGGCGTAGTGTGTTACTGATGGTAGTCTTTGTTACTATGGTCCCAGCTCCCTGCAGGTCATTCACTAGGTCCGCCCGTGTGGTTCTGGGATTTTTACTCACCGTTCTTGTGATCATTTTGACCCCACGGGGTGAGATCTTGCGTGGAGCCCCAGATCGAGGAAGATTATCAGTGGTCTTGTATGTTTTCCATTTTCTAATAATTGATCCCACAGTTGATTTCTTCACACCAAGCTGTTTACCTATTGCAGATTCAGACTTCCCAGCCTGGTGCAGGTCTATAATTTTGTTTCGGGTGTCCTTTGACAGCTCTCTAGTTTTGGCCATGGTGGAGTTTAGAGTGTGACTATTTGAGGTTGTGGACAGGTGTCTTTTATACTGATAACGGGTTCAAACAGGTGCCATTAATGAAGGTAACGAGTGGAGGACAGAGGAGCCTCTTACAGAAGAAGTTACAGGTCTGTGAGAGCCAGAAATCTTGCTTGTTTGTAACTGACCAAATACTTATTTTCCACCATATTTTGCAAATAAATTCTTTAAAAATCAGACAATGTGATTTTCTGGATTTTTTTCTCTCATTTTGTCTCTCATAGTTGAGGTTTATCTATGATGAAAATTACCGGCCTCTCTTATCTTTTTAAGTGGGAGAACTTGCACTATTGGTGGCTGACTAAATACTTTTTTGCCCCACTGTGTATATACTGTATATATATATATATATATATATATATATATATATATATATATATATATATATATATATATATATATATATATATATATATATATATATATATATATATATATATATATATATACATACAGCAAGTAAAAAAAAAAGTATTAATCACACCAACCTTTGTCCTAGGAAATACATTTCTAGAGGTGCTATTGACATGACATTTTCACCAGAGGTTGGTAACAATCGATGCAATCCACAAACCATAGATGTCCAGAAATTAATTTGTGTAAAACAAAGTGTAATGGCACAGGGAAAAAGCATTTAACACATGAAGAAAGGGAAGTGCAAAAAGGCCTGGACGGTACTAATATGGTAAAATCGAAAGTTAAAAAAAGAAATTGTGGGCATGCCCTGGTGGTACAGTGGTTAGCATGCATGCATCTGGCCTGTGGTCCTTTGCCACATGTCTCTCCCCCTCTCTTGTACCCACTTTCCTGTCAGCCTACTGTTCAATAAACGAGACATTAGGACCATAAAAACCTAAAAAAAAAAAAAAAAAGGATTTAAGTCTTATAAACCTAGAAATGTTTACACATTTGGTGGCCTTTTTGACATTCATCAGCTTGATTTGATATGTATTTAATATATCCGAAATACATTTCTTCATAGTCCAAATAATACAAATGCTGTCACAATAATATGGGTATCTGATATTAATTTATAGACTTGCAAAATTTTTATTCTAGATGTGAAGAATGTAATATTTTTTGAAAATGTATATCAGAAATACATTTTTAGACAAACTAATAAATATCACAACAGACTGCCATAGTCTGTTTTGATGACAAAAACGTTACGTGGTAAAGTGGTTTTCTATTTCAATGGTAGTGGATCAATTTATTCTATTTCTGTGCAATCTGATGGTAGAGAAGCTCACCTGTCAGCAGGTGAAGATGAAGTATAAAATGTTCTAACAGGTAGAACCTGTGCATCATCTCATAGGGTTCCTCCTCATCTTAATTCTGTCCTTATTACACAACAAATACTAAGTGGCTCTCTGACTGTGCAGCTGTTTTCTATATTGCTGTTATGACCCATCAATAAGCTATCGCTGATATCAGATTCTGTTAAATACCTGAGGTATTTGTAATTCTGCTAATATGAGGACAGATGGGGTCTGGATGTATGTGATTGTGAGATGAAACGGTAGGATGCAGGAGATAACAGAATATAAATGACATCTATACACAGTCTGAGAACCTTCTCCCTGTGGAGATTTAATTCTCTGAATTAATACCGCTAATAGTTTAATTGGATCCTCATCAAAAAGAGATGTTATATTTTTATTTTTAACACCTAATGTGTCTAATGGACTTAGTGACTGATTTTGTCTTTATTCTTCACACTATGAAAGAACTCTGCTGATTAGATCAGGAAATACACTATATTGCCAAAAGTATTTGCTCACCTGCCTTGACTCACATATGAGCTTAAGTGACATCCCGTTCCTAATCCATAGGGTTCAATATGACGTCGGTCCACCCTTTGCAGCTAGAACAGCTTCAACTCTTCTGGGAAGGCTGTCCACAAGGTTTAGGAGTGTGTTTATGGGAATTTTTGACCATTCTTCCAGAAGCGCATTTGTGAGGTCGCACACTGATGTTGGACGAGAAGGCCTGGCTCTCAGTCTCCGCTCTAATTCATCCCAAAGGTGTTCTATCGGGTTGAGGTCAGGACTCTGTGCAGGCCAGTCAAGTTCATCCACACCAGACTCTGTCATCCATGTCTTTATGGACCTTGCTTTGTGCACTGGTGCACAGTCATGTTGGAAGAGGAAGGGGCCAGCTCCAAACTGTTCCCACAAAGTTGGGAGCATGGAATTGTCCAAAATGTCTTGGTATGCTGAAGCATTCAGAGTTCCTTTCACTGGAACTAAGGGGCCAAGCCCAGCTCCTGAAAAACAACCCCACACCATAATCCCCCCTCCATCAAACTTTACACTTGGCACAATGCAGTCAGACAAGTACCGTTCTCCTGGCAACCGCCAAACCCAGACCCGTCCATCAGATTGCCAGATGGAGAAGCGCGATTCGTCACTCCAGAGAACGCGTCTCCACTGCTCTAGAGTCCAGTGGCGGCGTGCTTTACACCACCGCATCCGACGCTTTGCATTGCACTTGGTTATGTATGGCTTGGATGCAGCTGCTCGACCATGGAAACCCATTCCATGAAGCTCTCTGCGCACTGTTCTTGAGCTAATCTGAAGGCCACATGAAGTTTGGAGGTCTGTAGTGATTGACTCTGCAGAAAGTTGGCGACCTCTTCGCACTATGCGCTTCAGCATCCGCTGACCCCGCTCCGTCAGTTTACGTGGCCTACCACTTCGTGGCTGAGTTGCTGTCGTTCCCAAACACTTCCATTTTCTTATAATACAGCTGACAGTTGACTGTGGAATATTTAGGAGCGAGGAAATTTCACGACTGGATTTGTTGCACAGGTGGCATCCTATCACAGTTCCACGCTGGAATTCACTGAGCTCCTGAGAGCGACCCATTCTTTCACAAATGTTTGTAAAAACAGTCTGCATGCCTAGGTGCTTGAATTTATACACCTGTGGCCATGGAAGTGATTGGAACACCTGATTCCAATAATTTGGATGGGTGAGCAAATACTTTTGGCAATATAGTGTATAATAACATCATTGGCTCTAAGGAAGGTGGAGACAGAGGACGGTTTATTGAGGAAAAACTGCTCCTGACCAGGTTAGCTTTGTGAAGAATGTTACTATGGTAACAGAAACACAGGTTGAATAAATTCTCTTTGTGAAACGAAAAAATCAGCTTCCCTGAATTTAGGGTAAGGAGCTCAGGAGCTCAGCTTGTGAGTGTGACAAATGACTGGAGCTTAGAATGAGTTTGATAAGTGAATTTGAGGCTAACTTGCTGGAATGCAGTGTTGTGATGGATGACTGCTGTGTCTGACTGGCTGCAGACTGATCGACATTCCTCACTCTATTTACAGGCAACACGAGAGGATTAATATCCTGATTACAACACCTTCCATTGAGAAATTAGATTTGGTTTTCTATAATAACTTCCTGCTGAATTTAAGATGAAATGTTTAGTAGGGATTGAGTCCCTATGAAGAAATATACTAAAAGAATGTCATAATTCAGGTCAGCTTTTAAAATGCAGCATAATTAAATTGTTTTTTATAGTTTATTGCACATATGTCAAAGTCAAGGCCTGGCCTGTGGGCCGGTTACAACCCCATGGATAAACAATCCATGGCCAAAAGTGGGGCTGTGGATTGTTTATCCAAGGACCACTTATTTAGATGATCCACCCAGGAATAAAAGATCGTCCTCTATACCTTTAAAGAGGAATGACGGAGTTTTCTAATCATACTACCACCTGTGGCCAAAACACAGAACGGCAGTACTCTTCTGCTCGTCCCCGTAGCCTGTGCTCGTACTCAACAAGTTTTTCCTTTTTGTTCACTTTTTTCACCTTGTGTAGAGTTGGTTTCTGAGTTGAGCTGGATGCCGGTTGCTTGAGTATCCATAAAATCCATCTTGACCATAACATATTGATTGTTTGCTAAGTCGGACACCTTTAATAGAGACAAGCTTAAAGTCACATCCACCGAACAGCGCAATAACTTCCACCCCAAAGTACATTCAGAAAAAATAGGCTAAGAATTTATAGACGCATCGGCTTTGATTTACTGTTTTGTCAGTCTGCTCATCAAATGATATTTAGACATAAAGATAAAAAAAAATGGTATTTTAAAGATATTGTTCACTGAAAACGTACAAAATTTCCCGTTAAAGCTTGTCTGACCAAAACCTTCAAACCCAGACTATGACGACTCATTTCTACAGTCATTGAAAAGCTAACATTTCTACTTTTAACAGAAACATTGCCATTGTTGAATCGGATGTCAGAAAGCCTCCTTTAGACGTCCGTTTTAACTGAACAGAGCATCAGATCTGGTGTAAAGAGGCAACCAGCTCTATGGGTCTAGAAAAACCTGTTGAACTCCACTGAGATTGTGTCAGTCTTCACATTCAGCCATCATTTGCCGTCACACTGATTCTTTCTAACTGGTCCTAACGGATCATCTTACATCCTCCTCCCAGGTCCAGGTTAAAAACAACGAGGCGAGAAACTTTTTAGTCACTCAACAGGGATCAACTTTTATTTTATTTATTTTTTGAACAGCTAAGGACCACAATATGTTGGGATTAACCCTGATTAGGAGTGAAATTAGAGATTTAAATGGGATGATGGTCTGACAGGATGCTGGATTAACGATGGAAACATCATAGATCAGTGACCAACCGCTCATTTTTACTCAGGGTTCCTGCGGGTCCTTAAAAAGTCTTAAAAGGCATTGAATTCTTCAAAATAAAACTAAGGCCTTAATTGGTATTAAAATGTCTTAAATTAGTCTTTCATAGGTCTTAATTTTTAAAACATCATAAATAGGATTATTTTTATTACGATTTATTTTTGTAATCTAAATAAAACGTTAAAATTGACCTGCTCACCATTATTTGTTCCGTCCCAATAGTGGAACCAATAAAAGCGTTGTTGCGGCCTGGACATTTGGGAGATGCACCATTAACTTTTTGTCTGGAAAATATGAGCAAGTGGAAATGTAACCAACCAGCCAAGAGTTTTCTCCATGGCTAAAACCAGGGAACATACATGAGGCTCAGTGTATTTTGTGCAAGAAGCGATTCAAGCTCAGAACGATGGGAATTAAGGCAGTGGAGTCGCACATGCGAAGCGCGAAACACAAAGCGTCAAAATGGAGTTACAGAGAAACAGCCGGTATTTCTCCGTTTAGTTCCACCCTTGTCTCTGCAACGCCTCCACTGATCACCAAATCAAACACTAAGAAAACGATACAAAGGAAAATAGCTGCAAAAAAGACTTAGCACTGGTTATGTTGTGGCTTTAAAACTGATTTGTTTTGTTTCTGCTAAAACAAAGTTTGTGAATTCTGTTAAATAATTGTTAAAATATATCTGTCATTTGTGTGTTTTTAGCATTCTTCCTGTATGGGAAGCTTTTCAAAATTTGAAACATTAGTGCAGTAGTTTATGTTAAAATAAACCTTTGGGTTAAGTTGTCGCAAGCAGGTTTTTCTTGTGTTTCTTGTAAATTTGGTCTTAAATTTTTATTTCAAGTGGCATTAAAAAGTCTTAAAAAGTCTTGAATTTAACTTGCCTTATGCTGTAGCAACCCTGTTACTGATGGGATCTATTCATCCCATTATTACTGGTTCTATCACATGTTTATGTCAGTTTGGTACATTTAGATGATTGCTTAAATGATTCCTGTATTATCAAATCTGAACTTTATTTTTTGAGCTAAAGCTTCTACAATAAATGTAACCAGAGATATAAAATTGATGCTCAGTTTGTTTTATGATGAAATTATAAATGTGATTGGGTTTCTTCATAAAGCACTCATTAACTGTGGTTTTTGTCTCCGCTCTGATGCCAGGAACCAGCCTAAGGTAACTTTTTGTATATATTTTTATTAATAAAGTGGCCTACTGTCCACTGAGCTAATCAGCTCCCATGTTTTCCTCAGGTGTTTGCCTATGACTACTGCTTCTGGTCCATGGACGAGTCCCAGAAAGACAAGTTTGCAGGTTGGTTTATTTTTATGCTGTCCGTTGGCCGAGTCCCGACACAATGTCTCTCTGATACACTGATGTATTTCTGGAGCTCCGGGAAGGCAGCTCAAGTGCAGTAGATGGAAGCATTTGTCTGCAGCAGCTTTATTCTAAGACGGCAGACAGACCAGCCAACCTGAAGCACTTCATTTACTCTAATACTGATCATATCCATCCCGGGCCTCTTTGCTCTGCATTTCATCCTCCAGCTAGTGAGACTATTTCTGATGTCTGATTTCTTCTCCTTTTGCAGGTCAGGATGTGGTGTTCCAGTGCCTTGGGGAGAGCCTTCTGGACAACGCTTTCATGGGCTACAACGCCTGCATATTCGCTTACGGACAGACAGGTAAAGACACCATAATTAATTGCTTTAAAGGTTGATCTTCAACCAAACTGTAAAGTATGGGGCTGAAAGCATCACACTGGACTGCTGCAGGAGACATTGGTAATAGGTTAATATAAAATACATTTTTACATGGATCCTATCATCTAAAGAAAAAAAAAAGAAACTTTTGCATTCACCATATGTGTTAAATGTGCAAATGTCATCAGTACATGCATCCATACATCGGTACATCCGGAATTTCCCCATTTAGGGTCCATAAAGAGATTTTCTATTCTATTTTATGAATTAGTTTTAGGAGTGTAAAAGAAGTTAATCTTTTCTGGAATAACTGTCTACTCTTATATATCTAATATACAAAAATGTCAGTTTTTCTCCCCTGATTTTGATTGATTATTATAAAACTTTTTTAAAGTGGATCTTCCACAAAAGGTACTATTGGCAGAAATTACTGCAGAGTTGACAGGTTGTGCAATTCTGGTTCCGTTACAGCAGGAAGAATGGGCCGAAACTGAGAGTGAAGCTTCTGGAACGAAAACCCACTCAGTTTAGACTTAACTATGAAAAGGGATTTATCAAATAGAAATAATAAACCAGGAAGCATTCAACGTGTTTTATATTGTATAAATATCTGGTTCTGGCTGGATTTGGATGGTTTGGTTCCGTCTTCCTTCCAGGTTCTGGGAAGTCTTACACCATGATGGGTTCAGCGGAGCAGCCTGGCCTGATCCCTCGTCTTTGCAGCTCGCTGTTCAACAGGACGGTGAAGGTGGTCCGAGACGGAGAGACCTTCGCCGTGGAGGTGTCCTACCTGGAGATTTATAACGAGAAGGTCCGAGACCTGCTGGATCCTAAAGGGTGAGAGCTCTACTTCATCTTCCTCAAGACTTTTTAAGGCTCTTTGATAAAAATCCCCATGTTATGTCTGAACTTACAGCAGTGCTAAAATAATCAGATTTTCTTGGTTCTGCAGGAGCCACCAGGCGCTGAGAGTGAGAGAGCACAATGTTCTTGGTCCTTATGTGGACGGTCTGTCCCGCCTGGCCGTGGCCAGCTACAAGGTAACAGAATGGCCGCTTTATTCCTCCTGTTGTGACGCTTTGCTAAAGGAAAACTGGTAACATGATGTGTGCCGTACGTTCCCATCAGGACATCGAGACTCTGATGTCAGAGGGAAATAAATCTCGCACCGTGGCAGCAACAAACATGAACGAAGAGAGCAGCAGGTCCCACGCAGTATTCAATGTCACCCTCACGCATACGCTGGTGGATCTGCAGTCCGGGGTGAGAAAAGAGGAAAGAAGAAAAGCATTACAGTTTTGTTAACAAGGAAGGTCCCACTGATGTTTTTTACTGATTGATTGCTCCAGACGCGTGGGGAGAAGGTGAGCAAACTGAGCCTGGTGGATCTTGCTGGGAGCGAGCGAGCGACCAAAACCGGAGCAGCTGGAGAAAGGCTGAAAGAAGGCAGCAACATCAACAAGTTAGTGAACAGGTTTCAGCTCTGGAGGCTGAATCACGCTGCCCTCAGTTTATCTGCTGCTTGTCTCTAGTTGGATCATTCATTTGATACATGCTGATGATCTGCTAAGCTTTCTCTCTCCTGAAATAACCCCCACCGATTGGCCCCTCCCATCAGGTCTCTCAGCACTCTGGGTTTAGTTATCTCAGCTCTGGCTGATCAAGGTGCCGGAAAGAACAGAAGCAAGTTTGTTCCCTACAGAGACTCTGTGCTCACCTGGCTGCTCAAGGTACGGACATGCCCCCCCCCACGCACACACAGCAGGCCAAAACAGCCGCTCCTGTTTCACTGCACCCCTCCTCCATCCAAGCACAATAAGCCTTTTTTTAATCTCAGAGTAATTAACTTTCTGCAGTGCTGTGGAAACCGTCAAAAGCTCTGCTGCTTTATTCTTCATGGTTCTGCTGAATCGAACATTTTTTCCCACTTGCTTTAATTCTTTAATGTTTATTTAAATTAGTCAGATTTAAATTGGCCTCGGATTGCCTTAAAGACACAAAAGTTTTGTGAACCAAAGTTGACTCACAGCTCCAGCCCAGTTATTTGGTGTTTCTAGAGTTTTTAGGAACTTATTATTAGAAAGCAGTGACTTTCTGTTCTTTTCGGGCCGTGAATATGATGTGACACCGGAGCCAATTTAAGCCACTGACCTGGATGCTGATTATTGAAACCGTTAACTGTGTGGAGGATGTGGAGAGTTGTCTTTTAGCTAGGGCTGAAACTGTTGGATTAAACGATTATTGAAATAATCTTCAACTAATTTAGTAATCGATTAATCGTTAACTGTAGTATAGAGACTCTAAAACATGCTTTTAGCTGACAGCAACCCACTTAGAGCTGTTAGTTGCAGAAACTGTAAAAAAGTAAATAAATATTTTGTATTTAAAATTAAAGAAAAATATTTGTCTGTCAATATGCTCCATTCAGAACTCCTCAAAGGGAAAAGGTTTAGTTTCAGCTGGTCTAATTTAATAAATAGTCTTCTATAAGGAAGCTTTGGCTCTCCGATTAATGATCGATTAATATTAATAATAATAATAATAACTTTGATTTATATAGCGCCTTTCAGGACACCCAAGGTCGCTTTACAAGAGGTGAAGTAAGGGGGGTAGGGACAGGGAGGGGGTTAGGAAGGGTAGGCAAGAGAGAAAAGGTGTGTTTTAAGGTGCCTTTGGAACTGTGTCAGATAAAATAATAATAAAAAAAATAATCATCAGATTTATCAATTTACAAAATAATTTTTACTTTTATCTTTAAAGAAACAAAAGAAAAGGTTATTAACCAAAGTGGGGATAGAGAATGGGAAAATATTCCCTCAGTTATAATGTTACGTTTTATTACCTCCACAATTTTGATTCCAGTTTGTCCACAAGGTGGCGCCAATTCTCAACATATCTCCTTGTTTTTGCGTACAAAACAGATTGATATAACCGCCATTTCACATGAGGCACTTTATTCTGTTATGCCGCATAACCGTACGCTGTTGTAAAAACTGATCTTTGCATGACCTGCCCAGCGTATGTCTGCTTCTCTGCCTGGAGGACTTGCCTGGACTCTATGGAGTGAAGCAGGTCCCAGTCTGTGGGGCCAAGAAACACTTGGGATGCCTCTATCAAGCTCAGTGGCAGATCTGTGATGCTTTGGGCGCGTTCTGCCCCAAATCCTTTTGCTCCGTTGTTAAATACTAATAAATCTTCAATAACACAAGTATACTTGTAGACTGAATATTGCAGGATGAGATATAAATGTAGCATATTTGCTGAGAGCTTGGATTCTGCATCTGCAGGACAGCCTTGGAGGTAATAGCCGCACCGTCATGGTTGCCACTATCAGCCCGGCGGCAGACAACTACGACGAGACGCTGTCCACCTTACGCTACGCAGACAGGGCCAAGAGCATTGTCAACCACGCCGTGGTCAACGAAGACCCCAACGCCAGGATCATCCGTGAGCTCCGAGAGGAAGTGGAGAAACTCAAGGAGCAGCTCACAGAGGCGGAGGTGCACATCGCTGGACATAGACTTGGTGAACCATAGCATTAGTCAGATTAAATACAGCTGCTGTGTTTCTACAGTCGATGAAGGCTCCTGAGCTGAAGGAGCGACTGGAAGAGTCTGAGAAGTTAATCCAAGAGATGACGGTCTCCTGGGAGGAGAAGCTCCGCAAGACAGAAGCTGTTGCTCAGGTAAAATGTTGCCCTTTCTACGTTTCTTAATATCAAGGTTGTTTCCCTTTTTCCGCTTATGAAAAGTACCTGTTCAGTCAACTTCTGCGTCTTGTAGGAGCGTCAGAAGCAGCTGGAAAGTCTGGGTATCTCCCTTCAGTCATCCGGCATCAGAGTGGTGGAAGACAAGTGTTTCCTGGTCAACCTCAACGCTGACCCCGCCCTCAACGAGCTGCTGGTCTACTACCTCAAGGTACGCCACCCGAACACGCACATCTTCCGCTCGGATAAAAGGAAGTTAACCCTCCAGCTGTGTACCGTTGCCAGGATCACGCTCGTGTGGGCTCAGCCGACTCGCAGGATGTCCAGCTGTGTGGGATGGCCATCCAGCCAGAGCACTGCGTCATCGACATATCGGAGAACAGCGTGGTGCTCACTCCTCACCGCGGGGCGCGGTATGTTGTCTGGTCACTAATAATAGAGCCTCTTGTGTTTGTTGTCATAAATCAGGGCCCTGTCGCACCTTGATAGCATATGACCAATGTCACAGAATCTCTCTTTCTCTTTCTATGTATTTTTTCCCTTTAGGGTGTATACATAGCATATTCATAAGAAGTCCAGAACTTATGTCCAACGACAGTCTAACTTATGCATAATGCACGGCAGTGTAATGCTCATGAAATGTCATAAGACAGTGTTCTGAAGGGGGGCGGCAATGCGCTGGGAGACGCCCGGCCTCAATAAAAAGATGTCTTTGGTAGTGGTAACCTAGCTGATGTTTACCGTACAACAAAAAGAAAAATAAAAGAATAAAGAAAAAGAAAGTAGGTTTGCAGTCGCTGCAGATTAAAGCCTCATGTCTGCCAGGAGGTTTGTTGGCCTTTGGCGTGAACGCAGGGAGGATCCATCACACTCACCTTCACACTTGCCTTATGATCAGGATGAAGTCTGGAGGAATACTTAGTTTCCTCCTGTGAACTCCCTTTCATACCAAAATGCTGCCAATATGCCATTAAACAGTAGCTGTGAGTTAGAAAAACATTCAGTCATCATCTGGAACACGTCAAATACCTTAATATGGGGTGGAGAAAAGTTCTTGAAGTTACTCATAGGTTTTGGATATGCAACACACCACCAGTAATTTAGACTTAACGTATGTCAACGATAAGACTCCTTACCTGTAAGTTATGCCCATGTATGAACATACACTGGCATATGTCGAGAAAGTTTGAGCATGCTGAACATTTCTCGACGTACTCTCCGTATGTCGACGTTTGCCAATGTGTTTCAGCGTGCTCATAATATATTATACGTTTATGTTTAAGTTTCCACAGAGTTAAGTAACAAGTTCCCAACTTGGAGGGAAACTAACGTCTGTTAAACCTGAATGTCAGGCTTTGACGTAGATGTAAACCAAGCTTTACAGCTTTAAAGCAACACTATGTAACTTGTAGCCACTTGGGGCATTAGAACTGCAACTCCCAGGTTCGGCTTCCTTAAAAGCAACTGACAACAGTGCAATGTCGGAGTTAAATGGTTTAACTCAATGTTTTGAAATCTGGTGGCACCACTGTGGACCAGCAGATCGAGACGTTAGGGATCTGCTGGTAAAGATGAGGCCACAGTCACTAAACTTACAAGCCAGATTGATCATCTGTAGAAGCCAAGTTTAGTTTTAAACATTATTAATCTGGGGCTGCTCACATGTTTGAGCAAAGCGACACCTGATTCCTGGCCTATAAATGTTGTTTTAGCCAATGATGGCTACAAATGAAATGGCAGCAGACGCCATGAGAAACCACAACGATTTACTTTTCCTGATTTCACGTACATCCTCCAACACTTCTGTTTGTCTTGGTTTGGCCGTTCTTGCTTTCAGATAAACTATATGTCCTGCCTTAAACTACAATGCCACAACGTGGTTTGCCAACTCAAGTGATTTAAGGTGTACAAGTTGAATTCTCATACTTATAAACTCACAAATACACGTCAAGTATTTTAAATTAAGCTAATACTTGGGTCAAAAGTCACGATGTTGCTCTAATAGAAAATTTCCCATGCAGCAGCCATCTACAAACCCATAGAGGGCAGTGTTGAGATGGGTTTAGGCCTAGTCAAAATTATATCAAGCTTTTCGCAATGATGTGAAGAAAGCTGATTTGTCCAATTTATCATCAAAGAAAATTGATTTAGGGTTTAGTTAGATTTAGTTACTTCATCTGCGTTTAGGTTAACATTAGTAATGGCAAACTATATGTAGTTAGTTTTCAGCCGCGCTCTGCTTTAGCATAATTGATTCGGACATTTGGGTCATCGGTGGTAGAATTTACTAACCTGACAACAGCCAGATGCATGTCTAGCTCCGCCTTGCTCCACTCACATACATCTGGGAACCCGCCATAGGAATTGCCTTTACTGAAGGCTGGGCCTTTTGCATATGATTGGATAAGCCACTTGTCTGTCATCTTTATCGAAGTGCTATTTCAACCACTCACACCGAAGCTTCTCTGATGTTCTTTTAATGAAACAATATCACATAGATTGGACAACACAGAAGAAATAGCAGCATCAATGCTAACGGTTGCTTCCTCGATGCGAGCCGCCATTGTTGTTGGAATCTCACGCTCACTTCTCCACTACGTCACATCCAGGAAACACCCGCCCTGCGTCCTGATTGGCCAGACCATAAATTTGGTTGGGGAAATCACTTTCAATGAGCGATGTCCCAGATGTATGTGAGTGGAGCTAGGCGGAGTGAGACATGCATCTGGCTGTTGTCAGGTTAAGTATTTATCCCAATTCAGAGGAAAAGGTTCCTCTATTTTTATCCTTTTGGTTCACGTTTGTTAGTTTAAGAAACCAGATCCTCGCATTCGTTTCTTCTGCCTTCTTGTTATCTCTTGAAAGTCTCGCTCTCACTAAACTTGATTGCACTACATTCATGTGTGACATATAGAAAAATTTCTTCCTTCGCTTTATTGGCTGTCTAGCATTGATTCTTCATCCACACCACAGACTGTTGTCCTTTGAATCTTGTTTAATTGTGAATATTGTCGGTGATGCAGAACCTGTGTAAACGGCGCGGTAGTCACCAGTCAGATCCAGCTGCATCATGGTGACAGAATCCTGTGGGGAAACAACCACTACTTCCGGTTGGTTTCAGCTCATTACTCTGACATTTCACCTTTTTGTTTATTTCCTCTTGGTAGAGTAAACCACTTTTCTTCCTATATTTTTTAATGAACTTCCTCTATCTACAGGATCAGCCTCCCCAGGCACCGAGGGCGAGCGGCTGGCGAGGACGAGGGCGGTGGAGCCGCCGTGCAGAAACGCCTGAGCGCCGAGCAGCTGGAGGCGGATCTGGACTCGACCAGCGACGTCTCCAGTGACCTGAGCTTCAGCTATGAGTTCGCCCAGACCGAGGTCATGATGAAAGGGATGGGCACCAACGGTGAGTCACAGCAAACCTCCTCAGTGCTGGAATGAGGGGCTGGAAAAGAATCGCTCTTATCAAACGTCCTCAGGCAGCTTGTGCAAATATTTAGCGGCCAAACGGCTCGACTATATATGCCAGTTTAAACAAGAAACCGGCTGTGCAGCATTTTGTCTGCACACTTTGCCTCCCAGAAGGCACGTTAGGAGGGGAGTTTAGGCTGCAGATGTCTTTCAAACATGTCGTCATCCTGTGGCTCCTCTTCCTCTCCCAGACCCCCTGCAGTCGGTGCTGCAGACCCTGGAGAGGCAGCATGAGGAGGAGAAGCGCTGCGCTCTGGAGCGACAGAGACTGATGTACGAACAGGAGCTGCAGCAGCTCAGACAGCGCCTCACTCCTGAAAGGCCCGCCCACTTTTCAGACGCATCAGCCGCCGCGCCGTCGTCTAACAAACGTTTGCGGCGCTGGAGCGAAGACAGGTAAACCATGGCTATACGATGTGAAATGATCCCACGAAGAACATTTATTTATTTCTTTATTTTCTTGTGTTTTGCAGAGAAGCGTTGATGACCCGCAGCCTTCGGCGCCTCAGGCAGCAGATCGTTCGGGCCAAAATGTTGGCCGAAGAGGCCAGCTTCATCGCCGAAGAGCTAAACAAGAGGACGGAGTACGTGGTGACCCTGCAGATACCCGCTGCCAACCTGGACGCCAACAGGAAGGTAACACCTGCGTTTATCAGAGACGTTGAAACAACCTCCTGGTCAGATGGGAGGTTGTATCAAAATAAAATGATCAGAATAAAGGTTAACATTTGTTGAAACAAGTGTTTCCCCTTCTTAGGAGCAGGAAGGTGAATCTACCACTAAAATTAGTATTTTAGCCTCTAAAATGAAATAATTGTATTTTTTTTTTATTCTAAGGTCAAAAATCTTTTTTTCATTGGAAGATAATTTTGTTTACTTTCATAATTTCAGTATAATTCACTTATTTTAAGGAAACTGTTCCTTTGTAGCTCACCTATTGCACTGCATATGTTACCATGGAGACTGAACTCAGGTTAATCGGTCTCCGTCAGTCACGTGACATTTGTTGCTAAGACACCATTTTTGGTGGAAAAGGCGTAGTGTAAACCGCAGCATAGCTAAAGAAGGACTAAAGGGGATTGAGTTTGTTTCTCTGACTATATGGAAAAAAGTAAGCAGAATGCGAAATTACCGTACCGGCAAAAACTTAATAACGAGGCCAGGGACCGTTACTTGTCGAAACTGTCGGATATTAACGGCATAGATCCCTATGATCTCCGCAGCAAAGACTGGAGCTCCAACGTCACTTCACTGCCTCCGACCTCATTTGTGGACATAACAAACTACCTAGTGTTTGGCATCAGTGCCTACACATGCGAGGAATTCAAAGCATATAAGTCACTGGAAGCACACGGACAGTACACAAATGGCTCCTTTTTTGCCTGATTTAGACAGGGGGAACAGATTATAGCAGGTGGCCTGCTATAATGTGTTCCCCCCTTATAACTTTAAGAAATAAAGGTCAATGACATCCAAAGTTTCAGGAGTTAGTTGTCATCATAAAAGATGCTTATAAGCCAAAAATGAAAAAGCTGAGACCTTTTTTGCCTGATTTAGACAGGGGGAACAGATTACAGCAGGTTTATTTCATCCCATATTGCCAGAACTGGCAATATGGGATGAAATAAAACGGCTGATGTTAGAAGACAAACTGTTTATTAAGGATAGTACAACATAGATAAATTATACGTTACTATAAACACAAATATAGATTTAAATACTAAATTTCAACCAGGAAAAAATTATTTCCTTCTGCATATAGTCTTTAATGATTACACGTACACTCCATTTTCTATTTCATTTTTATTACAAGTATATGGTTATAACAGTTTTCAATGGGATGAGAACATTTGGACACTGTAACAATGAGAGATTTTTTTAAGGAACGTGTGGAAAAGAACAAGGATCTGTTTGCTTTCAGAGGAAGGAGTAGACACTGCTGTCAGCGACCAGCTTTCAAACAAACGTTTGTGTTTTATTATTATTTTTAAATCAATATCACTGGCGATATTCTGCTATAACATGTGAAGTAAAGAATAAAACAGTAAAGCTCAACTTTCATACACGTAAAACCTTTCAAATTTCAAGTTCTGCACGTTGGAATTGAAGCGGAGTTAACTCGGGTTGATCTTCCTACTCCGTGCGCGCTCCCGACGAGGGGATACAAATTTTCGCAGGGATAGCTACTTTGGCACGACACCGGGACTGGCAGCCTCTCACACAACACGATCGTGTCATTTCTGGTAAATAATTGTGCCGAAAGAACAGCCGCGTGTGGGTTATCTCGACTTTCCACCTAATATGGTGGTGTTCCCACGATTCACCGCGCCCGAGGTAAACAATTGACGTCACGTGGCGGAGACCGATGGAGCCTGAGTTACCTGGTAATGCCCCCTGCCGCTACAGTGCAGTTTGATCTCCCATTCAGGAGCGGTTTTGTTAAAAGCAGTGATGCTTCTGTCGCTGCAGCGTGATGCGGTCCTGAGTGAGCCGGCCATCCAGGTCCGTAGGAAAGGGAAAGGGAAGCAGATCTGGGCCCTGGAGAAGCTGGAGAATCGGCTGGTGGACATGAGGGAGCTGTACCAGGAGTGGAAGGTCATGGATGAGGATAACCCTGTGAGTAGAGACACCAGGCTGACGTTTTAGATTGGGACGACAGCATTAAAGACTTTTCTTCCTGATTCAGATGATGAGATACTTCAAGCATGAAGACCCCTTCTTCGATGAGCAGGAGAACCACAGTCTGATCGGTGTGGCCAACGTCTTCCTGGCCTGCTTGTTCTATGACATTAAGCTGCAGTATGCAGTGCCCATCATCAACCAGAAAGGAGAGGTAGGATACATGAGCAGCATCACCAACACAGACTTTCTGTCATTTTTGTAGTAAATGATGTGGTTTTCATTTTTCACTGTGTTTACAGAAGGACTGGTTATTTTAATGCAGATAGATTTGCATGCAAATACTGATTAAAAACACAGATTAAACAATACGGATGATATTACATCGCTGGGTTTGACTTTAGCACAGAACAAATGTTTGCTTTGCAGTTTAGAAACATGGAACCAATAGAAACCAAAGGAAAAAAAGGGTTTTGCATTCCAGATACTGCCCCCTGGTGGCGACAAGTTGGTACAATCAGAAATAATAAAATGCTGAAATTAGGGCTGAAAGTAATTATTTTGTAGCTCGATTAATTTGTCGATTCATAATTAATAATCGGAGGGTTCCTTGAAGAAGATTTAAACCAGGGGAAACTTGTAACGTTTTCCAATTGTGGAGTTCTGAAAATATATATTTATATATTTTTTCATAACTTTGACATAATTAATGCTCTAAGTGGTTCATTCTGTCAGCTAAATGCATTTTTTAAGGTCTCTATAATCCAGTTAATGATTTATTGATTGCTCAATTAGTTGAGGATTATTTCGATAATCAATTAATCTGATACATTTTTTCATGCCCTGGCAGAAAAGTTAAACGTTAAAATTTAATTTTGTTCCTCTCGTGAACTTGACCCTTAACCATGGCCTAAAAATCTTGTAACAATATTTAGTGGTACTATCATGATATAGATAAAATTGAGGATAAAAATACTCTTCAGTAACTCTTTGAGGCGATTCTCAGGTAACTGTGTATCTGTGGCTGCATGTCACACAATCAGCCCATAATTACAATTAATGCTGCAGATAAAATGTTTAAAATGGACTTCAGGCCATCATAAAAAAGTGATTATTATCACTAAACATGATTTATATCACTACACGTAGTAATGTTTAATCAGGTTCTTCCAATTTGCTAATCCCCCAATGGAAAAAAATGATTGAAAAAGAAGCAAAATATTAAAAAATCCACAATTCACGCTTTTTTTAATCATTTCTAAATATTTGTCATTTAGAAATTGAGTTTCTAAATATTTATTGTTCAGATGTTGAATCCAAATTGTTATTCTGACTAGAAATAAATTACAATAAAAGTTTTTTAATTTGAGGTTGCGGGCCGTCTGCATGTTGAAGTGTGGAGAGGTACTGAAAACTCTGAGGACAGCGGCGCCGGACCCCCCGACCCGACAGGAGAGCAGCAGGAGCGCAAACTGGACTGTGTGGTGAGAGGATGGCAGATTTAAGGCTCTTAGTTTTTCTGATTTGTTCTTTTTTTCACTAAAGTTTATTCCCGATCTCCCGCAGGTGAAGATCCTCCAGGCCACCGGTCTTCCTCGCCACCTGTCTAACTTCGTCTTCTGCCAGTATCACTTCTGGGGCCTGGAGGAGCCGGTCTTCACCGCTCCGGAGGTGGCGTCGTCCAGCACGCCGTCTGCTTCCAGAGACCCTCAGTGCACTGTGGTCTTTGACAGCACCAAGGTGGTGGAAAAGAGTCCAGAAAGTAGAGAAATGAGTGAGAAACCTGGAGCTGAAACGGTCCTTTGTTCTGCGTTCAGGAATTATCGGTTCCAGCGACAGAAGATCTGCTGGAGTTCCTGGCTGACGGCGCCGTGGCGATTGAAGTTTACGGACACAAACAGGCCAACCATCGCAGGAACCTGGCGCTGTGGGACCTGGGAGTGATCCAGGCTAAGACCAGATCCCTCAGAGAGAGGTCCAGACCGCCTCCGCTGGCAAGCTAACCCTGAGCCCTGCTGGGATGATGAACGGTCCGGTTCTCTCCTGCAGGTGGAGCGAGGTGACCCGGCGCTTGGAGCTGTGGGTGCAGCTGGTGGAGCTGAATGAGGCGGGAGACTTCGCCGCCGTGGAGGTTCTTCCTGCCAAAGACGTCCGCACTGGGGGCGTCTTCCAGCTCAAACAGGTGCCAGCAACCGGGCCACTTTGAGGGGGAGAAAAGTAGAAGTTGTTCTCATGGCTGTGTGAATAAACCTTACAGGGTCAGTCTCATCGGATCCGGGTGGAGGTGAGGCCGGTACCAGACTCCGGAACAATGCCGCTCATCGCCGCCTCCATCCTATCCGTGTCAGTTGGGGACGTAAAAGTGCACAAAATGCCCGTCTCCAAAAACAATCGGGTGAGTCCCTTCTAGTTCCTAGCATTTATATTTCCACTACACTGATTTCTAACCTTCTACTGAACTGTCATTAAGGATGAAGGGGAAGACATGGACAGCTACCAGGTCAGTGTTCATATCAGTGCAAAACTAAAACAGAGGAAATGGCTTCCGTCCTGCTGATGTGCGTCCTGCTCTGCAGGAGGCGGACCTGGAGAGGATGAGGGAACAGTGGCTGAACGCGCTCACCGAGAGGCAGGAGTACCTGGACCAGCAGCTGCAGAAGATTGTCTCCAAGCCGGGTAAAAACAGACATCTCTGATACACGATGCACAATTCAAACTGTTCCTTTAAACCAGGGGTGGCCAGTTCCAGCCCCGCTATAAATTAAACTCTAAACCGGAGGTTTTCAACAGGGGTTACTGCATGGGGGTCGTGAAAGTTTTGGTTGATTAGACTTTTTTTTATATTCCCCACTGCAATTTTTTCCACTAATTGAAATGTCTTTAAATCCACATTAACATGAAATTAACACACTGTAGTAAACAGATAAATGGAGGAAGAAGATGTCTTTCAGTCATCAATGCACACATTCAGCGACACACAGGAGCTCTTTCAAGCTGGGCACCGTTTCAGTCACAACACCTGTCCCATCAACCAGGAATCAGAATCAGAAGTACTTTAATAATCCCAGGAAGAAATTACTTTAGTTACATGACTCCATCTTTAATAGAGTGACTATAGGACCAGTTTTATAGAACACTATTTCATACCCTATATATATAATTAGGGGGTCCCCGCCCCTGCTCAAAACTATGACGGGTCGAGTCGTTCTTTTAGATCAATACTAGTTATATTGAGCTGCTTTTGAGAACTGAGGATCATTATAAATGTGAGTCAAGCTATGTCTATATTCTGCTCATTTGGAAATGCATAATTTTTTTAATAGCGGTTTTTCAATTCAATAGGAAATATGATTAAAAATGCACATAAATTTGTTTCTTCAGGTGATAACTCGTGCATTTATTTTTCAAATTGCAGTGTTTATATTTAGCCCATTAATTTTCTTAGTTATAATTTGATCATGGAAACGCAGCTATTGCTGTTTTCAGAATGTGTTTCTGATTAGTGTGGATAAAACTTTTAAATGTCTGTGCTAGGGATCAACCATTAATGCTTTTTCACGCCGATTATTTTTACATCAGTCTAACCGATCACCATATATGCAGCTGATTTCTTTGTTTGGACACATTTTTGGAGCTGATATTATTTTTTTTTTCCTCGATTACATGATTAACAACTACCTAAACATCATAAATGTCAAATTAATTTCTTGAAAATCAAACCTTTGATAGCTGATCAAAGAAAACATGAACACATGTTCTAGAGACATGGCTGCTGAATGGATGAATCGACGCAAACATAAACATCTGTCTCTGCATGTAAATCAATTAAAACCTTTTATGGAAACTATCAGTAGCTAGATTTAAATAGTTTTTACATTTTCATAGATTTTTATTTTTATTTACTTGACTTTCAATTCTGGTATTTTCTAATTTTGTTTTAGAATTCATTAGTTTAGTTTTTTTATTTTGTGAAAATATAAAATGTTTTTGTTTCAGTTCTAGTTTTAGCCTTTGATGTAATATGACTTAAATACAGTGGGCATGACTAAAAGAAGAAATATAATCTCTAAGGACAGACCCCTGCTGCAACACTAATGACCTGACTGCTGTACTGCCATCTGCTGGCGTAATGGTGTACATACTAGAAAATTGGTATTAATGCATTATGATAAAAATAGAACAGGTCCATTCTCTTTACAAATGTAGCTTTAATTTTCTAAATTTGTCACTGTTTCTGTTATTTTTGTGCAAAGTCTAGTTTTTAAATGTTTAATTCTAGGTTTCATTACTTTCTTTAGTTAATGATAATTGTGCTTTTTAACCCCATATTCCCCAGTGTCCTTCTAAACCAGTGGATTTATTCTCTGTGTTTTATTGTTTATTAAACATAATGCCTAACCCTTCCTGCACTGGAAGATCCCGTCTGCTCCTCCATGCAGAGTCTGAACCAGTTTCTCAGCTCAGTTTTTTTTTTTTTTTTTTCAAAATTTTGTCCATCTGTCCTCATCTGCAGACAAGACGGAGGACGACGTAGAGAGGGAGTCCCAGCTGCTAGAGTGTCGCCTGACCCTGACAGAGGAGAGGAACGCGGTGCTCGTCCCGTCAGCTGGAAGCGGCATCCCAGGAGCCCCGGTAGAGAGGTGGGGGTCCCACTTTGGTTACCTTAATTAGTCGTACTGGAACAGCATATAATAAAGAAAAGAAAAAAAGGAAAATGATTCAAGTCAAAATACCTAATATCACCATCTCTAGACATATAAATATAGATGTTATAGATGATGAATATAGATATAAGTAAGGGTTAAAAAGTTATTTGTTCAATTATAAATATTATGATATCAATGAAAGCTGTGTGATCCCTTTACTTCCTCCATTCTGATCAAAGTTTCTCCATTTAAATCTTTTTTTGGGGACATGGTCAGTAGTAGCAGTAGGTTCATGCTGCGGTTTATTGTCCTTGAATTTAGAGAAATTGATCCTGAAGAGTCCTTTAAAGGTCCTTAAATGTGATGCTGACCAAAGCGTCTGTAAATGCTCTGCAGCGTCTCAGGTGTTTGATCTGGTTTCATTCACAGGGTTCCTGTTCCTGGAATGGAAACCCACATTCCTGTCCTGTTCCTAGATCTGAGCGGTGGGTTCGTCTCCCTTTCTTTACATCAAATAATCTAAATAAATCCATCATTTTTAGGGAAATAAATGTTTGTTTTGTTTTCCTGCCTCCAGCTGATGATTTTCAGTCCAGGCTGTCGGCCCCTCTGGCGGGGGGGCTGGACTCGGTGCTCAGTGGTGAAGATGAAGACGACTTCTTTGACCTTCAAATAGTTAAACACTTTGATCCAGAGGTGAGCGGACCCCCCCGCCCCCTTTCTTCTGTTTAATTTCTTCTTCTGCTCCTGAATCACCAACCTGACTGTGCTGCAGGTGAAAGCGGAGGCCTCCTGGGACTCCACCATCCACGAGTGTCCTCAGCTTAGCCGTGCGGCGTCCCCCGATCAGAGGGTCTTCCTGACCGTCCGCACCGTGGTGGACCTGAGCCACCCGGCACACATGGAGCTGGTCCTCAGGAAGCGCATATGTGTCAACGTGACGGGGAAGCAGGTGGGTGGACGGAGGATAAGCCGACCCAGAGTCATGTTAGGGGATCCACCAGCTGAGAGATAAAAGCTGTGTATCCATGGCAGGGATTCGCTCAGAGCCTCCTGAAGAGGATGTCTCAGCGAAGCACCATCCCAGGCTGTGGAGTCACCTTTGAAATCGTCTCCAACATCCCAGGAGTAAGTAAGAAACCCGAAACTGTTTAATCTAGACTGGTAACAAGGTCTGTCTGTTACCAGGAGACAGAGCTGTTCCTTAACCCAATCCTTCACTTCCACTGGGATCTATGAGGACAGAGTTGATGCTAAACATCCCAAACTTCTGATTTATTCACATTTAAATCATTTTTAAGAACCTAAGTAAGTGTGAGATCAATAAAGGAAAAAAAGCATTTTATTCACACAGCATCTTTCACAGCTTCACAAAGAAAGATGCTACAATTAAAACCAAGATTCAAAGGAGAAATAAAGTGAAGCTGCAGAGAAACCAGGCATCTGCTGCTCGATATGTGACCAATGTTTGCATCAGTAGCAACTAAATGTTAGCCCGTGTCACCGTCTCTAAACCTAATGTTAGCAGTAAAACAGACCCTCACATGATGCTGCTTCCACCGTGCTTAATCAAGTTCTCCATTTGACGCCTCCAAATGTTGTTCACCTGTTCTCCCCGTAGCCTGGATGGAATCTCTGGTCCACCCCTGTTGCTTGATGCTGCGTTTTAACAACCAGCCTGCATAGATCTAGTTAGCAGAGCTGTTTAACTGGGTTCCTTCCTGTAGGACATCCACGGTCCAGAGGACAGAGAGATGCTGGCCAGGCTGGCTGCCAGCGCCGAGGACGAGCAGTCAGCAGACAGCGAGGCGGCCATAGAGAAGTACCTGCGCAGCGTGCTGGCCGTGGAGAACATCCTGAGCCTGGATCGACTCAGACAGGTCCACAGCTCAGATTCACATTTCTCTGTTGGTCCTTCACCTTGTTTCCATCTGCAGCCTGTCCTCCAGCTTCTCCCTCAAACCCTGATCGATTAGTGTCTATTCTCCTTCATCCTCAATCCATCCTGGGAAAGAATAATGGCCATTTGGTTTTTAATGAACCAAAACCTCTTCCTGTGTGTGAATGTGAGCAGGAGGTCACTGTGAGGGAGCAGCTGGCGGTCAGAGGGAAGCCTGCCAGACGCTGCCTGAGCTCTCCAAACGTAGACCGGGTAAGACCTCGAACTCTGCTTCAACATACACCTGATCCCAAATCACCTTAGGTACTAAACAAGAAGAACAAGGCTTTCCATGAGTTTCCCTGAACCTTTCAGCTTTAGGAGACGCTTAAGGGCCTGATCAGATCAGGAGCAACAGATAACAGGTGTGAATGTGGTGCAGAAAGGCCCCCGTAGAGTAAGGATTTAGAGAGTCACACTGCAAAAAATTGAAAACTTACAATAAGTGCATTTTTTTTTCTTGAATTGAGGAGGTAAGTTAGACATTTTGCCAATGGAACAAGACAATTTACATTTAAAATAAGAAAAAAAACAATTGCATTGTCTTATTTCAAGTGCATTTTTATCTACTTATCTTATTTTAAGAGTAAAAATGCTCATTCCATTGACACATTCTTATTTACCTACCCAAATTAATGGTAAATACACTGAATTTAACACATTTTTGCTGATTTCTAGATCGTTTTTGCAGTGCAGGTTACGACTCTAAAAAGGCGTTTTCTAAAAGCAGCATCACTCCAAGACTTCCAAGATGCTCAAAACTCTATTTTTCATTTTAGGGAAAGTTTCTGTTTTGTTTTATTTTTTACATTAAAGATGATGTTAGTGTGTTTAAGTTTGAGGAGAACGTAAATAAGAACTGCAATACAGAAAAAAAAAACAGAAGAGGAAACTCTGCTTTTATCTTGTTAAAAGCTGCAGAAGCAAATTTCCAGCAACACACCAGATAGAAAATGTAATTATTTTATAAAATAAGTTTATGGAATAACAGATTTTACCCGTTAGGAACATAGAGATGTTTCCACTCTGTGGGAGGAGAGAACCTTCATAATCATCAGTGCTACATTTTCTTACATTAGTTATTTCTGATGATGCAGCTCCTGGAAAGACGTTAAGTTTCCAGGATTTAACTTCTCTGTCTATCCTCTCTATGTCCTGTTCGCCATTGGACCTCTATGTCATCTCCGCACTACTTCTGACTTTTAACTGTGTTCACTAAATAAATCTCCTTCAGGGTGGTAGGTGATCACATTTGCATTTCGTCCTCCCGGCGTTTTGCCCGTTCTGTTGATAAGCTGAACATTTAAATTTCACAGCTGGTTGTTAGATCAGCTTTTCGCTGATTCTCTGGTGTTTTTATACCCAGATGCCTTTTAGTAGATCAGCCCGTTAGAGACCATTTTCACAACACATCTGATGTTGGCTCTGGTTCTCTTCAGCTTTCACCAGAACTCCTGTCTGACTCTAGAAGTTTGGGTCACCTGAATTAGACGGAATCGGACTGTGGGCTTTTTAACTGCTCTGTTGTTTCTCGCTGTATCTGGGCTCACTAACTCCTAACCATGCTTCCATCTAACTGTTTAACCAGCGGTCAGCCAGCAGTCTGGACCTCTACTGCTCCTCCAATCAGAGGCTCGGTTACTTCAAGGTGAGAACCTCCCTGCTGCTACCGCTGTCATTTCTACAAACTTTAAGATCTCTTCACTGACCTACAAATCTGACAAAACACAAATTATTAAGATCTAATTTATTTTAATTTTTTTCCCAGCTGGATAATGACATAGTATTGTTTATCTTCTCAGTTTATATAAGAACCTAAACATATTAGTATGTTTTGTTTTATTAAAAATGTTTTATCCTAAAGTAATCAAACCCAACAAAGAGAAAAACTTCAGTAGCTGTTAGAAACCATCTTTACTCGTCTCTCTGGTCCTGAACGGTTACAGTACAGCCGACCTTTGAGCTGCCATGCTAGGTTATATATTTTTTTCTCCTTTGGTTTCATTTCAACCCTAAAATTTTTCTTTAGATTTTATGCGACCGACCAACAGAGTGACGTCACGTATCAGGTGGAGGGCAGGAAGTGATCTATGAGAAAAGAAATGCCCCTTTTGAACCGTTAATGGCTGTTTCAATTCTTCTAACAGAAAAAGGTTAAAATGTCATTCTTATGGTAAAAACTGTAAAAACCTTAAAAAAACAAGATGACTCAGATCTCCTCCAAGCAGCAGATTCTGACCCATATTGTGACTTAAGCCTGTAGCTAAAACTCGCACATGATCTGGATCATTACCAAATTTGAATTAATTAATCTGGTAAAAATTCAGTTAAAATGTGTAAATAAATAAGGTACAGTGTGTGTGTGCAGCCTCTGGTGTCTGTTCTGCTCTCACCTTCATTCATTCATTTTTCTTTGATCGAGGCTCATGCGAGGCATGGCTTATCTTTATTTTTATTAATATATATAATACTTCTGGACTTCTTTAAATCTGAAGCTGAGGCTGTCAATAATCACCGCTGCCTCCCTCTGGTTTAAGGGGGAACTGCTTGTTCCACCAAATATCCCTATAATTCATCACAAAACGGTGAGGTGCACATCTGGTAAAAATAAATAAATCATTAAAATCCGTTCTGAGCGTTTCATGGAATCCTGCTGACAGACAGACAGACAACTGAAAACATGACCTTGGTGGAGTAATAACACTTCATCAGCGGTAGGAAGCTCTCCATTCAGAATCAGTTGTCTGATGCTTCACTCAAACATGCTTTTTGAAGTTTCCCTGAGCTTTTTCATTATCATTAAGTAGGTAGAATGAACTAGTAATCATTTGTAGACCATCGCTGAGGTTCTGCTCCCACTCCTGCCGACAGCTTTTCTCCTCTAGGCGTAGAGGCTTTAATCAGCCGTTCTAAAACCTGTAAAAAAAACAATCAGATTTCTATGAAATACAAGTCATATATATATATATATATATATATATATATATATATATATATATATATATATAATCTCTGTGATTCCGGCTCTCTTCTACGGTTACCATTATCGGTTCACCTCCTGCCCTCTGTCTGCAATCACACGTCATCGGAAGCTCACCTTATATTCCCTTCAGCTCTGAAACAGGAAGACGCATCCGCACAGCATGATGCTTCCACCGCTGTGCTTCAGTGGGTTAGGTTTACACAGGGGCGGTTCTAGACAGTGGCCAACGGGGGCCCCTGTTATGGACCCTCTACTGAAGACGTAATACTCTAAGATATTCTGATGATCTATGCTTGAACAGACATGGTTACTAATAACTCCTTTGGATCCATTTCATTTATTTACTTTGCAAATTCTGTTTTACTAATTATTTAAAAACAATAAGGTGATAGCTTCAGTAGTATTGATAGGTTACCAGTTTTCATCTGCTAAATAAACAAAAAAAACTCTTTTTACAGCTGAATTTTAGTTTTTTCTAGAGTTCTAATACAGATTTTATAGAAGATGGTAATTTAACTTAAATTTAGCCAAAAAATACTTAAAATTCCTAAATTCTGAATGTATATTGATCTAATAAGACAGAATTTTAATTTTACCTAATTGAATAGAAATGTTACTTCATGCAGCTCTCTTAATATATTTAAATCTTTTGTCCTGTTTTTTTTATTTCTTGCTTTTCTGTTCCCCCATGAAAACACGCTGCCCCCTCCTGGCCCCCCTGGTACATTTGGTCCAGAACCGCCATATTTGAACATATCCTGGTCCCCTCCTGGCCCCCCTGGTACATTTGGTCCAGAACCGCCATATTTGAACATATCCTGGTCCCCTCCTGCCCCCCTGGTACATTTGGTCCAGAACCGCCATATTTGAACATATTCTGGTCCCCTCCTGGCCCCCCTGGTACATTTGGTCCAGAACCGCCATATTTGAACATATCCTGGTCCCCTCCTGGCCCCCCAGGGTACATTTGGTCCAGAACCGCCATATTTGAACATATCCTGGTCCCCTCCTGGCCCCCCTGGTACATTTGGTCCAGTACCGCCATATTTGAACATATCCTGGTCCCCTCCTGGCCCCCCTGGTACATTTGGTCCAGTACCGCCATATTTGAACATATCCTGGTCCCCTCCTGGCCCCCCTGGTACATTTGGTCCAGAACCGCCATATTTGAACATATCCTGGTCCCTTCCTGGCCCCCCTGGTACATTTGGTCCAGTACCGCCATATTTGAACATATCCTGGTCCCCTCCTGGCCCCCCTGGTACATTTGGTCCAGTACCGCCATATTTGAACATATCCTGGTCCCCTCCTGGCCCCCCTGGTACATTTGGTCCAGAACCGCCATATTTGAACATATCCTGGTCCCCTCCTGGCCCCCCTGGTACATTTGGTCCAGTACCGCCATATTTGAACATATCCTGGTCCCCTCCTGCCCCCCCTGGTACATTTGGTCCAGTACCGCCATATTTGAACATATCCTGGTCCCTTCCTGGCCCCCCTGGTACATTTGGTCCAGTACCGCCATATTTGAACATATCCTGGTCCCCTCCTGGCCCCCCTGGTACATTTGGTCCAGTACCGCCATATTTGAACATATCCTGGTCCCCTCCTGGCCCCCCTGGTACATTTGGTCCAGAACCGCCATATTTGAACATATCCTGGTCCCCTCCATACCAGACTTGCTGTGCTTTATGTTCTGATATCAGAGAGGCTGAGTAGGAATCTACACCTCGGACTTAATTTCATGTATTTTATCATTATTTTAAGACCTAGATAATTGAGTTTGTGACATCATGAGTCTGTGCTGTACTGTCAGCGGCTACAGAAGCTGAAACCTCCTCTTCCTGATCTCCTCCAGGGCTGGGAGAGCCATCAGGACCTGTCGGCGGCGCCTCCTCCATCCAGACGCACGCTGCCCAGCAGCTTGTCCCAGAACCTGAATGCAGAGACGGGTACGCCTGATTAAACCACTCTAACCCCCCCCACCCCACCTTCCCCTCCTCAGAGCTTTTGTCTCGTTTCCCCCCAGTGAGGGCCGTTCCCAAGCTGCTGAAGTCTCTGCTTCCTGGAGGGAAGGAGGACCACGAGCAGACCGCCGTCCCTCAGCAGGTAAACCCCCCCCCCCCACCCCCCATGAAACCCATGGTTTCAAACCACAGCCCAGATCTACAACATCTCCTCATCTGATCAGCAGCTGGTGTCATTGTTCAGTTGCCATGGAAACGGGGCTTATGTAGATGAGGATCTGATTAAATCTCAGAAATTGTATCAAAGCGTAAAAGTCTGTGAAGCCTTTTCTGATTTAAAGGTGGATCTCTGACTCCCAGACAAACAGGAGACCTTAGAGGTTTACAATAAAGGGCGTTTAAAGCTTCCAAAAGTATTCACACCCACATCATTGGATGGTAATCCTCCTTTTCTGACAGCCCTAAATAAAATCCACTGCAACCAGTCGTCTCTTTATGTCCCCTCATTAATACTCAGCTATTTTCTGAAGGCTATGGTGATAATGGTGAACGTGAGGATTAAAAGCCTCTTTTTTACTTCTTTAGCCTTTCTTGGGTACCTGTAGCTGTGACCATGTGTTACAGTAATCAAATATTTTCACATTTAAAAAGGCTTCAGGACATCAGTTACATAAAGAAGTGTGATTTCTAACAGTAGGCATCCCATAGTAACCACAGTTAATCATATTCTTTGAATTTGTGAATCCTGTAACGGAAAAAGAGAAAGAAAATGGCAATTTTGACTATTGTAGAGTTTTTAACATTATTTCTAATATAGACCTTAATTAGAAATGTGTAGGTGTAAAAAAAAAACCCCCAAAAAAAAAACCAAACCATCAACCTGCACCCACCATTACAGCATGCATGGCAGTGGCAGCATCATGCTATGGGGAAGCTGATGTTTGCTGGAATAAATCCACGTTAAAAATGTTAGAGGCCTAAAAAAAAGGCTTCCGGACTGGGAGGGATGTCACCCTTCGGCCTCCAGGGTGTGAATACTTTAGCAACACTCTGTAGATCAAAGACTAAACCTCAGACTCCCATTTATGTGGATCCAGTTCTCTGTCCTCTCGTTCTACAGCGGAGGACGGTGGGAGCAGAGCGAGGGATGTAATCAGCTCACAGGCTGGAGGTGTTTGTGCTCCCAGCTGAGCTTCGGCGGCTCATCAGGAGCTCGCCGTCTTAGAATCACGTCTTGTTGCAACATGGTGGTCTGCAGCGTTTCTCACTGCAGCTGGTTTGACTGATTAGCACCTTCAGCCATGGTGGGAGCCTATTGATAGAAACGCCAGGCGGAGGTGTCGGGTCGCACGGACTGGGTTATCATTTTGATTCAGTTTGAAGCTTTGATTACTGCTAATTGATGAATTAGTTTTACAGCTGATAGGAAGATTTATACACATAGAATGCGAGAAAAATGTCCACATATAGAGGATCTAGTCAGCAGTCAGGTTTGGCAGCTCATAGCATGACTAATGCTTTATGCTTTCATTACATGAGAATAAAGAAGCTTTCAAAAGTATTCACACCCCTTTAACCTTTTCATATTTTTTCACAACCACAAATATAGATCTATTTGATTAGAATCCAATCTGAAAGACCAACATAGTGGTCTACGGTGAAGTAGGATAACAATACATTTACAATGTCATATAGTGATGTGTGCTAAAGTATTCAGACCCTTTTCTCTGAGGGAAACTTATTGCCTTTAGAGGATATCGGAGTCTGCATTAATTACCAGGATTGAGCTGGAATGTGAAACCGGACTTTAGAAGTAAAACGTGTAGAGCAGCAAATGATTCCTGAAGGGCAGGAGGAGTCTGTCCGTCATCATCATGCTAAAGGATGAATATACAACACTAGAAATGATGACAATTATTTGATTTATTCTGCAGCTGTGTTCTTCTGAATTTTATTTGTTGGTTTCATGTTTAAGGGAATCCAGAGGACAAACAGCCGCTGTGATCCTCACCTGTTGTTACTTTGCAGGTTTCTGGTCCAGAGCCATGGGCGGGTAGGATAGACGTTTATGACCTGCTCTCTGATGTCCCATTCGTAGGTCCATGTTCTCCTCAAGATGAAAACTTTGCTCTAAATCAAACTGCAGATGAGTGGAGTGCAGCATGTGGGCAGACCAATCAGCCTCTCCTCTACGCTTTGCTCCCGCTTTGATTTTTATTAGCTTCAAACGACGGCGAGACAGAAAATGATGGCTTCATTCTCTGGGGAAACGGTTGGGGAGCAAATCAGGGAAGTTGCATGAAACATGAATTCTATAATGAGATAAATGAATACAAACAATTATCATTAGGATGCAATTATCTCGACTGATTCGCCAGTTAATTCTGATTATCCGTGATTTAAGCAGCAAATATCCTAATTGCACTTTGAACGTCTAATATCAGCGTCCCTCCTGCTGATGGTTGGAATGAGGGAAATAATGGATTCCTTAGTAAACGCCTCAGGCACGGCCGGATCGGAGCTCAATATAAAATGGCAGCTTAGGAGTTTCATATGAATGGTTGAACGCTGTAGGTTTAAGGCCGTTCCGTATTCTTATCTGAACAGATGTTAACATCTGCTACTTTGTTTCAGTCCCAGAGTCTTCCCCGCATCGTGGTGCAGTCGGCCAGTGTGGAAGAGGACATGTCTAAGCACCACCAGCTGGTGAGTTCCTCATGTTAACCCAGACAGCGATTCAGGTCTGATGAACATCAAAAAAATTGGAACCGATTATTTGGAATAAAAATAATAAAAATCACAACAGGTACGTATCTATTGTTTGGGAGACGCAGAGATCATAAAGTCTAATAATAGGAGGAAGGATCTGTGATGACGCTTTATTGTGCACCTAAGGTACAGCAGCTTGTCTGTTCTGCCTTTTGTAAATTACATTGGATTTAGTTTCTATACTGCTTTAAAACTCCATCTAGAGTTTTTTGTAACATCGCTGTGGTTTCCCAAAAATGGAAAGAAAAAAAAATAAATAAAAGAAATGGCAGAATGTGATGTTTTGTTTTGTTAAAAGGCATTCTTTAAGAGATCAACAAAAGGAACACCTCTGTTAATTGGAGTGTCATTGTCCTGCATCTAGCCGATGAAAAAATGGGTAACCTCTGGGTGAGAGCTGCATGGCGTCCATGAAGGAGCTCTCCAGTTCTGAAATGGCTTCGTCCATGGGGCAGGAGATCCAGTAGTCATGTTTTACTTCCAGGGAAAGGATTGTTTTTTTTTATGAATTTGGTTTAGATCTCTGCTTTTACTCTATAAACAGCCTGAATAGATGTGATGCAGGAATTCACCCCTAAAGCTAATTAGCACCTTATTCCAAAAGCTGCCATCCATACCATACCATACCAACTTTATTTATGAAGCACTTTATGCACCGGACAGGACCAAAGTGCTGTACACAATCATAAAATAAAATAAAATTATAAAATAGAGAAAAAACGAGTGTAAAATACATATTAGTATATAAAAAGAATAAAACAAAGTAAAACCTCTTAAATCAATCATTGGTGATAACTGGTAATGAGTCTTTTCTATTTGGTCTGCTCTTTGCAGGATAATTCTAATAATCTATGCACATCTGAGGGGTTTTGAGCATAACTGGTCTGTTCATAGCGACTGGTCGGCCTTACAATTAAATTTAAGCCCAGGCTTGGAATGGGCCGTTTAAAAAAGTGAACTGGTTCCAGTGTTTGTTTGTTTTGTTTTTTTAGGTCAAAGGTCATCATTTTGGGGTTCTCTTGCTGGTGTGATTAGATCATAAACATTGTACAGTATGTTTGAGCTGAAGGCCACAAACTGAGGGTGGATTTTTGACACATTTTCCAGGTTGTGTGGCAGCAGCAAAGGCCCAGATCAACACACCGCCTCCACCTTGTCTGACTACTAATATTAGGGGCTTTTAGTCTTCTCAGTCTTTGGGATTATCTATGACATCGTCCATGGATCCCAGTTAGTTTTGTTTAACCATAAACTCTGACCTGAATGGAGAAAAATTAGGCTTGGAGAGCTTTAGATTTTGTTCTTTTGTGTTTGATTGGGTCTTTGAATAGTTTTGGTTGGTGGACCATCCCTGAAATGATTAACAAATTAACAGTTTAAAAATGTTTTATTTATGTCTGTCCAAAACATAACTAATCCTGTTGTATTTCTCTTATTTATCATCCAGTTCTACATAGCTTCTAGCCAAGCAAGCCCAAACCATAATACTACATACTGCTATGTAGAACTGCAAACAATAAATCAACTTTTGTTAATGTCTTAATTGACATAAAAATATTCAATCTAATTAAAGTGGAAGTATTAATGTTTTTAATCATATTGTTTTATAACTTAGGACCTTAGGATAAAAAGTGTGAATAAGACCCAAAGATGCCTCCAAATATCACTGTCAGGCTAACTGTTCTGATGGGTTTTACAGATTTCCAGTGAGGAAGCCGGTCCAGCAGATGCTGAAATGGAGATCCACAGATCTGTCCCGCTCCCACCTCCTATCATCCCAAACGTGGAGGACCCCAGCTCGGTTAGCGAAGCATCCAGGTTGTCCAACATGTCGGCAGCGAGGCATTCGGACGTCTACACACTGAGCTGGGACCTGGAGCTGGAGGAAGACGATAAAGAGGTGGAGGAGTTCTCAGCTGAGAGTCTAGGTTTAACTAAAGAGCCAGACCAGGATCCATTCAGTCAGGAGACGACTCTGATAGAGTCAGATCTGAGGGAGCAGGAGCCAAACTCATCTCTGTCCGTGGAAGTAAAGGGTGAGGAGGAAGCTGCTCCAGATACAGAAGACCAGCTCACACTAAACAGAAACATGAGTGATGGATCCGGACTAGAACAGTCTGAAGGTTTAGAGAACCACACCGAGGGAGTGGCTGAACAAAACCATGGAAACAAACAAGAAGGAATCCAGAAGACGGGTCCTTCTGGTTCTCAAACAACACATCTTGATATGTCCGATACAAATGAGGACACCTGTGAGCGGTCCCTCACCACTAAAACACCTGACCAACAGGATGAAGTCCTGCTGGAATCTGTTGCTCCACAACACCAGGAACAAGACCGTGCATCCTCTGAGGGTACTGAAGAACCGGCTTCAAACGCCAACTCAGGTACGACAGCGCCACCAAATCAAGAGTCTGGCCCTAATTCACCCAGAGGAGAATCATCATCTGATCCCTCCAATACAAACGGTGTCCTTGTCCAACCCAACCAGCCTTCTGATTCTTCCACTAACTCTGCCACCGGTTCCGCTCGGCCCTCCAAGTCCAGTTCAACAGCAGTCAACCCTTTCAAGATCCAGAAAGTAAAGTCCTCAGACCTCAAGTCTTTCCAGCAGATTGTGAAAGAAGAAGGTGGTAAACCAGCACAGATGGGGCGGGTTGGAAGCCTTGGCACAGGACTGGACCTCTCTGTGCCGGCAGAGAGCCTGGAAAGCATCTCAGATTTGGAGGAGGGAGACGAAGCTGCTTCCAGTGTTCTTCCTGACTGGTTGAAAGAAGGGGTGTTTGTGACCGTGGGGACCAATAAGAGCGGCACGGTGTGCTACGTTGGGCCCACAGATTTTGCAGATGGTACCTGGGTTGGAGTTGAACTGGAGGTACCAGCAGGTGAGAAACCATTAGACCTACGTTATTACCTACTTACCTGCTCTATTCTTCTCAGAAAAATCTCTAATGGATCTCTGTTGGTTCTTTTTCAGGGAAGAATGATGGTTCGGTGGGTGGGAAGCACTATTTCCATTGTAACCCTGGTTACGGAGTCCTCGTCAGACCTGACAGAATTACCCGCAGCGGTACCAAACGACAACGCCAGAAGCAGAAGCGGCGTAGTGCCAACCTGTCCGGATCCAGTCCAAACCTGGCAGCCCTTACCGCTCTGGCCAAAGGTGAGACTGGTCCATCCGGCCGCGGCAGAGGAGAGAACCGCAAATCATGGAACTCTTGAAAGATCTGGTTTAAAGGAGGGAGGGGGGGGGCAGGATAAGATTCAGGATCTTGCCCTTCGCTTAGAGAGCTGCTATCACTTACTGACATTTGCAGACAAGTATTCTAGAGAAGATGAAAGCCTCACCAAACGCGCGTTCTTCTAACTACGGCTAACCTTAAGAAAATGCCAGGTGCAAGAACTGAGGGTGATGAGAATGTTGAGGAACCTTCAGAACTCAACTTGGCACAAGGCTGAAGGTTTGATAGTGTGGAATGAGCACATTGAAAGACACTAACCCAAACTCTAAAGCAATGTTTTTATAAGGTGCGTTTGTCTTTTTACATTACTCTGTTTGCTGATGACGTTTGTGTATTTGCTGCATGCGAGTCGATGCTGCAGCCTTATTCTTGTGCCTTGACTACTGCTCAAATGTGTGTCTTGATCATATGCAACCCTGGAAGCGTTTTCCCATGAGATTTTCCTGGTTTTTCAAAGACTGTTTTTACTTATAAATTTGCACACCAATTATACAAATATTAATGCATCGGCTTTAAATGTCTTTGTCTTCCTGCCAAGAATGTGTTGATTCTTTTAGGGTTTTTTTGTGTATGAACATGTCTGGAATGGGGAAATTTAAGAAATATTGTCTGGTCTATTTAGTTTTGTTTTTTATTATGCATTTAAGATCAAGCTGACTGCTTAGAATGTTTATTTATTTGAAAATAAAGATGTTCAATTTTCTCTTAAGTAACCAGTCGAATGGATATCATGATATAGCTTTATTCTCTTGTACATTTTATATATATATATATATATCTCATACTAAAATAAACACAAGATAAAAAAATGGACAAAGAAACTGTACAAAAAATGTTTATATACTACATCTTAATTACAGAACAGTCTACTGTCCAAAAAAGGCACTAAATTCTGAAATGGGCAATACAGTAATTCTGAACTTAAACTGTTTGAGATCGATACAGCATTCAGTCTTCTTAGCTATGATGGGATGAACTGGATGGAGCCATCGTTCTGGTCAAGATCAGAAACAAACTGGTTGAAACCAGCTCATGCCCGTTAAAGCGAGGCCATCTGAACGGGAGAAAATATGTCTAAATCCACTCTGCAGTGCTCCTCACATTAAGCTCAACCATTCAACTTAATGGAAAATCATTTAATGAGAAGTAGCGGCACCAGTGATCATACATCCGCCCTGTTCTTTACACCTTTATACATTAACTCCAGGTGGAGTTTACATTTCATACTATCAATACTTTTTTTTTTTTAAGGTGCATCATTGTTGGCCTTTTCATGAAGCTGTTGCTCAGAGGATGGAGACGGCTAAACGCTAAAATAATAAAATAAGTCTGGTCAAATGAGAAAGCATTAATTTAACTATAAAGCATGTTTCATTTCAAAGCATTTCATTCATCTGTACATCATAAAAAATGAGCATAAATACATTTATAATTTTACTTTTGTTACCCTTTCCTTTTAAACCGTTTCAGAGTGAAAGTTTTGTAGTACAGGATACTACAGGATGAGTACAGGATGTATTGAAAAAAAAAAAAGTTGGAACACTTTCAGTGTTGTAACATGTAACCTGGTTCATCAAAAGTCCTTTTAGACACGAGGAATCACAGATATGTTTGTTCTGTCCTGCTTGACGAACGACAGTTCTCCAAAACCATTAGTTCATGAACTTGGTGCTCCACCTTTATTCATGGCGGGAGAAGCTACACTATTAACATAAAGGTGCTAAAGCACACAGCTAGCCTGTCTTTGTCCAAAAGTGTCAAAGTGAAAGCAGGTGCACTAGCCCTCCCAAACCTACAGGGGGCCCCAAAGAGCAGCAGTATTATCACAGGTCAGGTTTAAATCCCTGTTATTCATGCAAAGTATTAGCTGTAACTATACAAAAATACCTACAGCAGTGTAGGTAAACTAAATGTTTTTCTACTTTAAATATTTGGTTGAATAGGGTTAAAATTTTTACCGTAGCCTAGCTTCACCTTCCTGGATCCGCCCTGATGTTGCTGCGTACTAGAAGTCAGCTGACTGTGAGAGCCCACCTGCAGCTTCCATAATTGCACATTCAACACTAGAAAATATTTATAATTTAAATTGACTATGTCAACCAGTCCTTCTACCCCAGCAGAAAACCCATTTAAGTACCCAGCCGATATCAGCTTGTCAGAAGGGTTTGAAAGTGCAACGTTTAAGAACAATGAGCTCAAGCTGTTAAAAACTGCTAAATTTAGTTGGAGTTGGTATGGTTTTAGTAGCCTTTGGGTATCCTATCTGCATCAAATGAAATAAATCCCCACAGCTTGACATTTGATGGACCAAATAGAGCAGGTGCTGACTGAGAGGACCCAGCTTCCTTCAGACATGACGGAGGACCCCCGATGCACAGACCCACTCCCAGACCGTTCTGGAGATATTCAACCACAAAGACGAATGGTTGAGGGAACGCTTCTGCCCGTACACCAGGTACTGTCGGTTGTACCTCTCCTTCCACCTTCTGTATACACCATTTACCCTTGTCAGCACAGCTCCACTCTGTGGACAAAGCAAATAGTGCACAGACATAAATTTGTTTCGCAGTGGCCGAGGGTGTGACGGATGAGCAGACAGAGACATTTGTATTTTTTTTTTTTTTTTGCAGACCGCTGGCAATGAAAGTGAAGGTGAAGTAGAGTTGTGTCAGAAGTATAGCTGTCCATTCTATGGCCTAAGTACACTTGCCCATCATGTGTGCCTGACGTCTTTCAAAGCATCAGTAAAACAGGCATGGGCTGACTACCTAGAATAATAGTGCGATAAGGTGATGTGTCAATATTTACCATCTGATCTGTAAAATGGCTCCATACTAAGACTGTGTTTTGGGTGTTTTTCCCATCTGTTAATTAACTACTCTACCTAAAGCATGCTCGATTTCACGAGGATAATTTCCAGCATCTATAAACAGAATCAGCTTAAATGATTAATTAGCGTGTTGCTCAGGGAAAGTTCTAGAATGGGAGTTTTATTTGAGCAGAGTCAGATGATGAGAAATAGAGGGAAACCCTGTCGTTTTTCATTTCTAGCCAAAATATAATAGCAGGAAGCCCAGTTAGCATTGTTGCTTGCTAGATGGGCCAGGGTCTTTCTAAATAGTTTTTATGTTCTCCCTGCACATGAGTGAGTTCTCTCCAGGTACTACTACCTCCTAAAGTCCAAAAACATGACAGTCAAGTTAAATAACTACTTTTTTCCCCCCTGGTCCAGGGAGTACGATGCTTCTCACCCTGTCAGAGCTGGAATTAGCCCCACATGCTCTGGTTTAGCACTGGAAGATGGTCCATTAGCCCAGAACTTTGTACTTCAGCTCAAGCAGCACCTTTGGACAATGCTAGGCTAGCCGTTTTCTTTTAGAAGACCAGAAATGAATCCCAGCTTATGCATCTAAAAGCACAAAGTGGGCTCATCTTTGTTTTTTTTTCCTAAATGGAGGCTGATGAATTTGGAGAACTCTCATCCAACACAAAAAGAAACCAAATCAGATTCCCTTCAATGCTTCCTTTTGAGGTTATTTGTAGGTGAAACAGGAAAATAAATGTATAGTTTTTTGATATTCATCTCCAGTGTGGATTCAGTCTAATTTGATACCTGTTGTATAAAAACAAAGCACACAGCTTACAGTATTATCATTCTTATTATAAAGAGGCAGCGTCACAGAAGTAGTAAATAGCTTAGGGGTAGCTATATTAGCCTGCAGATACCTACCGTTACTGATACAGGCCCGCTGTAGTGTCAAACCTAGCATGGGTGTGAGAGGCGTCGCTGATAACTAGAGCAAAGGAGAGAGCAGAGATTGCTTTGGGTTCACCGGCGGATCCGTGAGCCGCTTCCTTTGATATGGATGATCTGGAAGGTAGAGCCCCGCGTCCTTATTGGACGGCTCGGGGGGTTACAAGGTAGATCAACTTAAAGGTAGGAGGGGAAAAAAAGCCAAATTGCTGTTTTAATCTCAGCTAAAAGGAATGACAGGAAAACAAACTGCTGCAGCTGGACTGAAATGTTTACTTTAAGGACCGAATCGTCCCTCCTAATCTGTGCAGACGGTTTGCATTTGTGCGGTTGGAAAATAAAAAGCAGCCGTCTACGGGAAGTTATGGCTACTTCTCAGACATGAAGCAAGGAAAAGAGAAGCTGCTGCTGAGGGATGACCACTACAGAGGAAGAGGAGGAACCCTCTTCACCGGCGTTCCCAGAGCGCCATGCAGGCTCCTCGTGTCACGCAGGTGAGGGGCGTCGGTATCTAGGTAGGTAGCGTTCATGAGGTGACTGAGAACCTTGTAGGTATATTCCTTATATATACACAGAGTGTCATTTTTCTGAGGTTTGAGGTGAGAGGCTGAGGAGCGGCTCAGACTAACAGGCTGCTGAGGGAAGGAAGAGGAGATAAAACTGAAGAGGTATCCTGTGCTGGAAAGGGAGAGGAGTTCCTGGGAGACCCGGTCCCAGAGAGGAGCCACCATCAGGTGGGAGCTTCACAGCTGCTTGGCTCCTCCTTTTTCCACCAGCTGTGTCCATACATGGAGTAGAACAGGGAGAGGGTTTAGGGGTGGTTACTGTTTACACGGAGGCTCTGGGAGGAGGGGGAGCAGATTCTGAAGGTTTTTTGTTCGTTTGTTACTAAGAAGGATCATTTTGATCTTTATCAAACCCACCATCCCATTCCTCTGCCTTGCTTTGTTCCCTCGCTCCGTCCCAGTTCCTGAGCAGTTCATTCGTCCTCCAGTGACTCCGTCTTGATGTCGTTGGGAACGCCTCCGGTTCTGGACAGCGCCAGGATGGTGTGGTTGACGGCGGCCATCTCCACAGCCAGGGAGATGGGGTCCTGGTGCTCGCTGTGAGCTGCGCTGTCGTCCTGCAGGAAGGAAAGGAAACAAGGATCCTCTTTAGGTGAACCTTAAATCAGAGATACACGGTACGATATTTTCAATAGTTGCACGCAGCTACAGCTCACACTGTACAACGAAACCGCGGGATTTAAAAGCTCACAGCTCATGATGCATGTTCTCACACGGTGCGACCAGATGCTCTGATGCAATCAACCTGCTCACATTCTACGTCGAAAACCCACGTCAGAATCTCTGCAGTGAGATGGCGCTACTCTGACTCGGCTATCCCGAAGCCAAACAAGTAGAAGAAGAATATGAAGCTCACTAGAGAGAAACATGTCACCTTGGTAATTTGTGCAATTTTGTGCTGCAAGTCCTAAAAAGAAAAGGCGACGAGGTATTTGGACAAAGATATGGCTGAGCAAACATGGCTACTACGGTCTGTCAGTTTTACAGAGAGAACTCCATTTCAGTCATTGCACCCCACCCCCCCATTTGCTTCTGGGTTTTCCTCTGAGAGGAAGAAGATTCCTAGTTTGGCCACTGAGCGATTTGCCAAAGACGGTCAACTGAATTTCAAACATATTTGATTTTCTCCCATTCGTACCATTCTTGTTCGGGAGGTGATCGTGATCGCCCCTCATAACCCCTTCTACTCTAAACGACGCACGATCAGGCTGAAAGTTGGCCTGATCGAAAGATTCTCGCACCACTGGAGAATCGGCCCAAATAGGAAAAAAGTACACAAAAAAACTCATAGTGTATGTCCGTCTTTAGAGCACACATTTTTTTATTCAAAGAAGTACCACCTTTTACAAGAACCTCTGAGAGGTTTATCCTGTGTTTAACTAACCCTAATCTGGATTAGATTATTTCAGCCTTACATCAAATTTTACCATAAATCTCTTTTATTGACATTTTTCCTTGAGCCAATCAGGAGTCAGCATTTATTCCCTCCTGTTGTGTGAATCCAGCTCCTACAGCAGCTCTATTATCATTGTGTTACCTGTGTAGGTGAGGTGGGCTCCAGTCGGTAAAGGCCAAATGGTCGGCTGAGGGGTCTCTTGTCAAAATATGGGAGGTCACAGGCCTGGAAGAGACATCAAACAGTCAAACCGCTCCAGAAACAGAGTCTTGTTAATGAGGCCGATGCATCAAGCTGCAGGAAGCAGCTTTCTCTATATTTAGTCAGAGCTGACTGCAGAGTTTTACAGCTGAAAGGCTGCAGCCCTCAGTTCTATATTCATGGGTTTATTCCTGCTGAGCGCAGCTCTAAACGCCCTGGCACTGATTAGGGATCTACTGCCGTGCTCTGGGTCCTGAACTGATCTACGTATAAACGGAGCGCCTCACTCTACCTGCTCAGAGAAGTCATTCCCATCGATGTCGTCGCTGTTGGAGTGTCCACCTGGACTCTGAACGTCGATCCCATGGCTCTCCAGGATTGTTGCTTCTTAGAAGAAGAGGCAGATCATCAGTCTTATGATGACAACCTGATTCTTCACAAAACTGCTATTAAATGTTTAAAATGGCATCAGAGAACATGCATGCTCTGCCACCTTCTTTACCAATATTAGCTCGTCTCTTGATCTCTTTGCGCCGATTAGCGAACCAGTTGTAGACTTTGAGGGAGGTCACCCTTTCCAGGTCCGACAGCTTCTTCCCTGTGGAAAAAACAAACAGTCAGAGCCCCGATTTAAAGTCGTAAGGAAACAGCTGTTCCAACCGTTGCATTTCCGAATTCTCCTGAGTGGTGCCCGACTTTACACGAGTGAATAAAATTAATGTGATTGGTCGTTTATCAAGGGGCGGGATTGTTGTGGTGGAAGGTTCGCAAGAAAGTTTGTTTGTGGCCGGTGTCTCAGAAGCATCTTGCTAACCAGTTAGCAACTCAGTGCTAGTAGGTTCCCAATGGGAAATTCCATTGGGACCAAGTAGCACTAAATTGGTGTCTTAGAAACGACACTGTCAAGGAACGCTATGGACAGAGGAAACATGCAAGAGGAGGAGAGTTTAGTGTCGGAGGTCGTGGATGAGTCTCCTCCGTAACACATTTTTTATTTAGAGGAGGAAAGCGGGATGAAGATGTTGTGGAAGAGGACGCCAGGGCGGCAGAAGCTTGGTTTGGTGTAGGAGGCTTCCAGCCGTACATGTTTGAGCCCTTGCCTCGCAACGCTGCCAGTTCTGTTAGCTCTACGCCTGCTGAAGACACAGACGTCCATCCCAGTGAACACTGGGACGGAACTCAATGGGAAAGGAAATGATTCTTATTTTAACCGTTGCGTATATTAGCTGCGACATATAAATCAAGATGCTGTGACCGAAAAAATTTGATTGACAGATGACCGTTGATTTATGATCGGCCGAATTTAGGTGTTTAGGCTGACGTACAACTAACTGGCCTGCATAAGATAAGGAAAAAAAACAAAACAAAAAATTTGATTTTTTTTTTTTAAGAGAGAAATTTTCTAAATGTTGGGATAATATCGTCTGATAAAGAGTAAATTTTTATTCATGTTTAAGCCAGAATGATTTGACATTTAACTATGACTTCCCATGTGGGAATAATCATCGATAAGGAGAATGTTTGGGTTTCCAGACAAAATTCTCTCCTTTTCTACGCAATGACCAACGTTATGCAGTAAAATAACCTTTTGGTGAAACATTTATTTCCCGTTTCATATCTTCAATTAGTATCAAACTCCAAAGGAAAAGACAAGAATCCCACGTGGAAGAAATTTAAGCATTTATTTTTTTCATTTGTATTTTATTTTCAAATCACTCAAAGCTTCAGGAAGCGTCCAGTCGTTTCTTGAAGCTGCTCTTCAAAATCAGACATGAGAGAACATGCTGTTTAGAGAAATGATTTGTGTCCCAGAAACTGACCACTTTAAAACCTATTGGAATTCAGATCCTCCTTCTATAAAAACCGCAAAAAAAAAAACCCTCCTTAGAGCAGAATCGATAAGTAAACATTAAATTCTGGGCTGTTTGTAAAAGCAAACTAATTGCCTCTTTTACTAAAAGTAAAACTTATGAATACTCGAGTTCTCAGGTACAAAAACTGTATGTATTTATATCAGTCACAGATACGATTATCGTTTTTAATCATCATTATTCTCACCTAATTATTTAAAGTGAAAATAAAACCAGAGAGGCATGCAGCTGGCAGGAATGGCAGAATAAAACAGTCTTTGCTCAGAAACATTTACATTTTAAAGGGGAAAATAAAGATTTGCTGATTTCTGTGGATGCATTTTTCTAGAGGGCCAATTTGGAGTCATGTGGTTAATTTAAGGGGGGGAGAATCACCATAACTTCTGAACAGTGAAAAACAGACTTCTTGATGGGGGGGAACAAAGAAATACACAGAAACTAGCTGCAGAAGTTTTCTGTTGCACATTGATTCAGGGCCGTCACCTTTGATTTCCATTCTGTTAAAAAAAAAAACCAGAATGGAAACCAAAGGTGAGGGCTCTGAATCAATGTGAAACAGGAAACGGCTGCAGCGGCTATCTCTGCCTCCATTTTTTTTTTCTTGCCTTTCTAGATTTTTTTTTATTCTCCATTTATATTCTATTTATATAAAGAGAAAGGCTTTCTGCTGATATTCAAAATGCCTTTATTACCAGAGGTTAACTCAGTAGAGCTCACCAAGTCTCTAAAGTCAAATATTGATTATATTTATAGAGCAGCACCAGCTTCCTGGCACCTGCCTTTTGTTCCACATTTTCTCCAGGATGCTCCGCTGAAACGTTCTGTGCGGCTCCCCTGATCCTTCAGCATCTGATCTGCAGCTGAAGGATCGGAGCCTGGAAAAGTCCCACTAAGACGGCTGAATCCCGAGTGTTAGAATAAAGCCGTTAGGATAGATTAGCATCCACCATTAGCGCTCCAGTCAAAGTAGCTCACCTGGTTTCTGAATAACAGCGTTGCAGGCATTAGCTATCTCCTCTCTTTTGGCTTCATCTGGATACTGGTTGTCGTTGAAGTAGCTGTAAAGGACATATCCATTAATTTACCACAAGGACACCATCAACAGGCTGGAGCAACTGCATCACCGTCCAGATGCCTTTAACCATGGAGGAAACGGTTTATGAACGGCGCCTCCTTCCCCACTCACCTCTCCATCACAGCCAGGCACTCTTTCCTCCAAGTGAAGCGGCTTCCCCGACGTAGCCGGAAGGTTCCTGGAGCGGTGGCGAGGGGCGGCGGGGTCTGCCTCCACTCCATCTCCTCCAGAGGCAGCGGAGCTGGCCGCATGTTCAGAGTAGCACCTGGAGCAGCAGAGCCACTGATCAGTCAGAGGAGAGCAGTCTGTCTGAAGGTGTGTTTGTGGGACACAAACTAAAAAACAGATCTGGTAACTGGAGGGGCGCAGTCACTAAAGCAGATACGTGATCCACGTAAACAGTTGGATTTGGATCATTAAACTGTAACAGCCCTGATTGAGGGGTACGTACTGAAGCTCCATCAATACATTTACTAGTGCGATCAGCAGCCATGCCTTGAGATCATGTGAAGCACGTCCTCCATCCATCCCCACAAAATATGGTATTTTAGGGGGATGGATGATCTGCTAGCAAAATATGGTAGCAAATCTCTGGGATCATTTAGAATGCTATCCAAAAAATATCAGTATGTTTAAAAAGGCATGCATCGGTCAAACTTTGGTGGATATGTCTGCGTGTGATGAGACAATAATAAATGTTATAATTGTCAGTTTTAACGAGAAAAAAAAAGCCAAAGTTATACAATAAATTAACAACAGATTGCAAATAATAATTATAATAATAATTGAACTTTATTGATCTCACATTGGAGAAATTTACCTCTGCATTTAACCCATCCCCTCAGGGAGCAGTTGGCTGCCATCGTGGGACGTCTGGGGAGCAATCGGGGTTTAGGGGTCTTTGCTCAGAGCGTCAGTCTGTGGGAGTGGGGCTCGAACTCAGAACCTCAGAATTCCAAGCTCTATGCCCTAACCACTAGACCACCACTGCCCTTAGCGGGAGCAGCAATGCAATGCGCAACATATAATGTAGAGGTATGGCCAATAATATTGGCCAGGAAATGTATCAATTGATCTCTAGTAGCTTTAATTCAAGACAGTAATGCAAGTTATTCCTAGTGCTGCTCTTCTATTAAGAAATATTAATAGGAATACTGTAATAGTGATCAACCACCTGCTAAACATATCTAGAAGTTCCCTTTTTTTAAGATTGTAAATTTCAGCTCCTTTTAGAGTGAAACGTGTAACAAACCGTCAGCCACTAACTGGTAGATAATGCTGCAGGTAGTTTGCCCACTACAGGTTTAGAAAGGTGTCGCCTTAATAAGAGTGATGGACGGAACCACCATGACTTCTAAGAATAGATACATTTGTCTTTGCGTATGCTAGATCTGACTGAGCTTAGCAGCAGGCTGGGGAGGGGCACCACTGAATTACTTTGGTTCTTCCACCTTTTGGTTTTAAGTAATTTTTAAGAGATGCCAGAGAAGTTTTAGTGGCTTCAAGCAACATCTTTTATAAAACTTTGGTTTAATTTTACACCAAAAACCTCCTCATACCCTGAGCTGCACATTTATCAGGGCATTTCAGGGCCATCTAAATGTTGTTTTTTAAGCAGAGTGAAGCAAATTAAGAAAACGTAGCTTAAAGTGAGAATATTTAGACACAAAGAGTATCAGAGTCCGTGTTCTACTCTATTTTGAAGGTCAATAATATAACAGAGTTAGTAAAAAAAAAAGCATTCAGCAACAAGAGTGGGGAGAAACTTGATCAGTACTGACAGGGCAACTGGATGGTGTAACATGAGATTAAAATCTATTGTTATCAGGAAACTTTGTAGAAACATTTGAGCAGAACTTGCCTATGTGCTTATATGTTTCATTTCAGTTCCAGCACTCTCAAAACTGGAATTTTTCCATCATCTTCCTTGATAAATAATTGGTAAAATAGTTAGTCATACATTTTTGAACATGCTAAAGAGTGCTACCCTCAAAAAAAGTCCCAATAATTTGAAATCCATACAGATATGCTGAAGCAATGCTGTCGATGTTGACAAGTTGATTTAAGTTATTAAACTTGAACTGCCTTTAATTGTGAGATTTTATTAGCTAGAAAGAAAAAAAAAGTGACTCTTGGAAAACATTTCCTGTTATATGAAGACATTTTGTACCGTCTGGTATGTAAAGGCTAATCTAAACATGGGAAACGGCATCTGCGATGCAGAAAAGGCTTCACTGAATGAGCCGAGAAGCAGATACTGAGACAAACGCCACTTTCACCATGACGTGACCTATTCCTCATCAACCTCTCTTTATGTGATGGATGTGAAATCTGCACCTCTCTGACGAGGCTCTTATGAAGCTCCGAGTACCTGGTGTGGTTTTCTCCAGGATGTACCAGCGGTAGAAAGCCCTCTTCTTCTGCTCGCTCAGGTCGGAGCCGTGCTGCAGCAGCCAATGGGAGATCCTGCTCTGGCTGATGCCTGGAAATCAAAGCAGTAACACATCGAATTACTGCGAGTCAGAGCCGAACAATGTGTAGATAATCACAAGGAAAGACCCAAGGGGCAAAGCAGAGAACATGAATGAGGGTGAAGTGTTTTCTCTGGGTCTGAGCTCTGATTTCACTCCATCTCCAACCGCAGGCAGCAATCAGAGATACAGCTTATCCTCTCCACTCATTTGCAAAGAATACCTCTCATTTGAAATAATTATGTTATATTTTTATTATGTATAAATCGTATGTGTTAGCAGCTTGTAGACACCATAGAGTGGAGAAACCGCCTTGATGCAATACCAATTTTCCAAGATTCCCCACATGCAAAGGATGGAGGGGTCTTTAATTTTATTCAGATGTGTTAAACAAAATCTGGAAATTAGATTGTATTTTTAAAAGTCAATTTGCATTTTATCACATGAACTAATTGATCTAAAAAAACAGCATAAATATTTGCATCCACCTGTTAGGATAGGAACCATGGTTTCAAAGGTTAATATAACAGAATGGATTAAAAATCCTGCAGTGCACATCAGAACCACCTCCTCATTTCTAGTCTATGAACATCTGGATGATCCAGAGGAGACATAACTGAGCAAAACAGAACCTTCTGGTACAAACTCCACAGAGGCAAAGAGAGTACAACCCTAAGAAAATCATCCCAACTACATTCACCGGCCACTTTATTAGGTACCCCATGCTAGTAACGGGTTGGACCCCCTTTTGCCTTCAGAACTGCCTCAATTCTTCGTGGCATAGATTCAACAAGGTGCTGGAAGCATTCCTCAGGGAGTTTGGTCCATATTGACATGATGGCATCACACAGTTGCCGCAGATTTGTCGGCTGCACATCCATGATGCGAATCTCCCGTTCCACCACATCCCAAAGATGCTCTATTGGATTGAGATCTGGTGACTGTGGAGGCCTTTGAGTACAGTGAACTCATTGTCATGTTCAAGAAACCAGTCTGAGATGATTCCAGCTTTATGACATGGCACATTATCCTGCTGAAAGTAGCCATCAGAAGTTGGGTACATTGTGGTCATAAAGGGATGGACATGGTCAGCAACAATACTCAGGTATGCTGTGGCGTTGCAACGATGCTCAATTGGTACCAAGGGGCCCAAAGAGTGCCAAGAAAATATTCCGCACACCATGACACCACCACCACCAGCCTGAACCGTTGATACAAGGCAGGATGGATCCATGCTTTCATGTTTGTATTGTATTCTATTGTCCAATTTCGATGAGCTTGTGCAAATTGTAGCCTCAGTTTCCTGTTCTTAGCTGAAAGGAGTGGCACCCGGTGTGGTCGTCTGCTGCTGTAGCCCATCTGCCTCAAAGTTCAACGTACTGTGCGTTCAGAGATGCTCTTCTGCCCACCTTGGTTGTAACGGGTGGTTATTTGAGTCACTGTTGCCCTTCTATCAGCTCGAACCAGTCTGGCCATTCTCCTCTGACCTCTGGCATCAACAAGGCATTTCCGCCCACAGAACTGCCGCTCACTGGATGTTTTTTCTTTTTCGGACCATTCTCTGTAAACCCTAGAGATGGTTGTGCGTGAAAATCCCAGTAGATCAGCAGTTTCTGAAATACTCAGACCAGCCCTTCTGGCACCAACAATCATGCCACGTTCAAAGTCACTCAAATCACCTTTCTTCCCCATACTGATGCTCGCTTTGAACTGCAGGAGATTGTCTTGACCATGTCTACATGCCTAAATGCACTGAGTTGCCGCCATGTGATTGGCTGCTTAGAAATTAAGTGTTAACGAGCAGTTGGACAGCTGTACCTAATAAAGTGGCCGGTGAGTGTATAAAGCATGGTGGGTGGAAACATATTTTGGGGGTGCTTGCATCCTGCCCAAATTTAAGCAACAACCCACTTCCCTCAGTATTGAAGATGGGTCATGGCTGGGTCTTCCAACAAGACAACCTTAAACTCACAGCCAGGGCAGCCAAGTTATAGACAGTACTAAGTTATAGAAAGTAGACTTTGATGCAGGCATATGAATTAAATCATCATAAAATGGAAGATATCAAAGTTCACTTTCTAAGCAGATATTGGGCTACCACATTTTATTAAATTATTCTACATTTATTTAATTTTTTTTATACAACAGAACAGTTTTGAACGCCAACTGCTTTAAAAATGAGTTTCAGCTACTGTGGCAAAAGTGTTTTTACATCCCTGTTTATTTTATCCAATGCTTATTTCATGCTATATAAATGAGGATCACTTAAACATCAACGTATATGTTTTCAGTTTTCTTTTAGAATCCATCTCTCAGAAAAAGTTAACATACCATGAAAATGACAACACCCTCCATTGTCCGTAAATAGAAAAACTGTAGATGTGAGTTCAGATAAGCTGTAGAAATTAAAATGTGCATATGCTGTTAAACAACAATGAAGGATGAGAAAGTTCTCTTAAAGGCAAAAAAAAAAAAGTATTTTTTCCTTAAATTCAAAACATCTCTGATCAATTTCTTACAAATGGTTAAGTGATGAATTGGTAGTTCTGGCCCACCCTGGGACGCCATATTGTGGGTCAATGTTGGGGGATCTGCATCTGTTCTCCAAGTGCTCAGGTTTCCTTACATAGCTTGTGTGTCTACCTAAATCGCCCTCTGATTTTCTTGTCTGACTGAGATTCAACCTTTATTGTTTTTTTTTTATTTTATTTTTTATTTTTATTTTTTTCTTAAGCCTTGAAATGGACTGTTTAGCACATTTTGGTGTTCTTCTCCCCTTTAAAACCATGAAGAGGTATAGGAAATTTTGATTAAACAAGAAGTTAACCTCTTACACCCTCAGGGGGTATAACTAAATTTCTGCCTGACAAAAACACACAAAAGTAAATCACTTATAGCCTCACATCTATTAGATTTAAGAAGGAACTTTTGGTACCTCTGTAAAGGTAAGATGTCATAGAATGGTTTTCTGGTGTCAGCACCATTGTAGCTTTGACCCTGCCTGAAATATTAGGGACAAAATACAAAATATTTTGCATTTTTTGAACCTCGCCAAAATTTTCTTTGAAATAAACATTGCAAAACACCACCAAAATATTGTTTATAGCACAAAAAAGTAGTAGACTTTTAAATCTAAATGTTGTGTAAAAATATACCAAATTTGGACTCAATCAGATGAATCATATTTATTTTAGAATGGTATTAGTGAGAAATTTCTTAGGCGGAGGGGCCATTTTGGCACATTTATCCAAAAATGTCACCAAACTGTGCCAAATGTGTTTTTTATATCAATACTGAGGGTTTGTTAAAATTACGAGGTCACGTAGCAGCTGGACCCACCGGTGGGTCCGTAGGGTTCTAGGGGTTAAGTGATTCTGATTCACAGTTGGATTTCAGCAGAGCAGCAAATATTGAAGCCATATTGGGCTCTCTTCCTTAAAAATTGGTTGTCAGACAGCTTGAGTGTTGAGAAGCACAAGATCTGTGGGAGTGTGAGTTCCAGTGCTACTAACCAGTTACTTGAGCCACAACTGCCTGAGAAATCCTCCTGTTTCCCAGGAAAGCTTTGATCTCCTCTTTCACCAGGCTGCTGTCCCTTCTGCAAACACAAAAAAAGCTGTAAATTTCAGTGTAAATTAAGGTTGAGCGATATGTTACATTTTTCTTACAGATATTGGCGACGGACAACACATTTGTGCAGGTGACTTTGTGGGCAAAGACAAGCAAAATCTCAGAATGCATCTTCTGAACTGCTGGTAATATTGTTAACCCCCTGCACACACTGCTAAAACCTATAGGGTAAACACACTTGTTTTAGTTGACAAAAACATAAGTTCATCCAGTGCTGATAGTTTCCTCTTTTCAAGTTGTTCTGACTACATTATGAGACATTATAGTTTGATAATTATTAAATTGCTCTTATGAATTTCGAAAATCGATTGCAAAAGAGACTGAAAACTGGGGTGGAGACTTTTTTTTTTATTGAAAGCACACAGATTCAATGGAGGAGAGAATTTTCGTTTTTCAATTTTATGTTAATTTAGTTGTGTTAAAATCAAATCTGTAACAGACGGAGCAGCCTTTCAAAACAAAAACAACTGCCTCTCTGGTTCTGGTTAGGATGTTAAAAAACAAAAAACAAAAAAAAAAAACAGCTATTCTCTGGTTTGGATCAGTTATTTCTTTCTGTCTCAAGTTTAAGTAGACAAATCACTGTTGTATGGTGGCACTGGGGGGAAAAGCTGCAGCTGGAGGGAGTTTGTGTGTCCAATTAAAAACAGCAATAGCATTAAATCTATTGTTGAGGGTCCATAGATTCATCAAATCGCCCAATCTGAATGTAAATCCAGCTATTTTTGTGAAGGCCTTAATCAGGAAGACCATGGAGCAAAACAGAGAGATCAGGGATTAAGTTAACATGTTTAACATATAACTTGGTTATAAAGCTATGTCCCAAGTTTTAAACACATTCCAGTTATCCGTTTACCCATCATAATCAAAAAGGATGAACAAACCAAATCTACTAAAACGGTCATCCTTGCAACTAGAGCATTAATCAGAGAAGCAGGTATGGGGAGCATGGTAACTCTAGATATCAGGTGGGTGAGTCTGTAAACAGGACAACTTTTATTTATGCACTGGGCTGCACCCATCCACTGGCACCAATTTCCTTAGTTTTGGGTAATTCAATACTTCCATTTGAAAACAACCTTATCTACCGCCACAAAAGGTCTTAAAAAAAATAAATACGAAGAACAGTCAATGCTCCAATTACTTCATGTGCAGGTTAAAAAAAAGATTGGTGACTGCGCTTTGTCTTTGAAACAGTAGCAAGAACTGTTTATAGGGGATACATTAATTAAATGACCAACACAGAATATGATCTGGCTGCTTGATCCCAAAGGTTAATTTTTTGGCTGACATATGAATGGAAAATGAGCAAAGCATAGTGAAACATGGTGAACACAGACTCATGCTGTGGGGAGCCCTTTCATTGCCATTGAGAGGAAAAGTGGTCACAGAGGATTTAGTAAAGCTCTTTATGAAAACCAGACCAGGGAAGATGTTCACGAGTCAAAATGGTCCAGTCAAAGTCCAGACCACTGAAAAATCACATCTTCAAAGATTCATCCAATCGGACCTTGTTATTTTGCAAAGACTTATACAGACTTCATCTCCAGATGCAATAGTCTGTAACAGTAAAAGGACCAAGTTTGTGATAATAAAGGATGCAAATACTTTCCAAAGGCATCATGTCAGCTGTGCAGGAATAAGCTATTAAAGCCTCCCTTTTCATTCGGAGCTGCCTTTTGACAGCTTCCCCGCCATATTCCATTGTCTTTTTATAACTCCTGCATAATCAGGGCCGCATTTCACTGGAGCACAAAGGCAGCCGCTCTATAAATGGAGGCACAGTCTGTGTGGATTTGCAAAATCATCTTCAAGGAGGCATGTTTTCACAGAACCTACTTAATGGGGAGAACAGAAAAAAAATAGAAACAAGCACAGACTTGCGGGAATGGAGGATGTGCAGTAACACTGTGTACCCACCCTGCTCTCTGGCATCCAGCCGAATCCCCTCCTTTGTACATATGTAAGTGTATACATGCAGGTACACACACACACAAATGTAAATCTGCAGGCTTAAGACTGCCTGATTCTCCTTAGGGACAGAATATGTTTGCTGGGATTATCCTTCATAACGTGTATGAAGTTAATGTTTCCCACAGGAAAGCCCCCACCCAGCCTCAACAGTGTTACAGCCTCAGTCAAAACGGAGCACACGCCTCATTCCCCCACCTAAACGCTCAGATGGCATATTTCTGAAATGAGAATGCGTCACGACTCTCGACATCCAGCATCGATATCCTCCACATCATCCTCTAGCGGTGCGGCTAAAATTAGAGCTTGAAAACGCTGCTTGTATTGACACCAGCGAATCAATGTAGCACAAGCTGCTTTACAAGGAAGAGGAGGGGAGCTCAAAGGCCAAACCCCTGCAGAGGAGGAAATGTGCAGTTTAAGGAGAAAGAGGAAAGAGAAGGCAGCGGTGGCATTGTTGTCAAATTAACCTTTGGATTCGTATCTACATCACGTGTAATCGATAAGCGAGCGATGGGACAGACGGATCAGCACCGCGGACCTAAACCCACTGTAAAGAGGAGGATACTGTGTGAAGCCCTCCAAAGGAAGCAGGAAATGGCAAACACGTGTACCATGATAGATTAGGAACACTGAAGCCGACAGGCTAATGGGCCTAATTAACTCCTCAGCATGTCATATGATGATACTAAATGTAATTTCATATATTGTTCCCTGCTAGGTGCAGAGCAGAATCCTCTCAAGCAACCAGCAGCTCTTAGGTTTTTTTCCCCCAGTCGCTCATTTTAGAGCCAAGGCTCTAAATCGTTTGTTTTTTTTCTTATGCGTTCAGCTGCATTTGTAAAAAAAAAAATCTCTTTGAAGCTGAAACTGTTTCAAATGAGTTATAACTTGTTTCACTAATATTTAATGAGCGCTCAAGGCTCAAGACTGTACTTGCATGAAGCTCAGCGTCCTTGGAGAGTGTAGACCATGTCAAAATGTAACTACCTGACCTACATGGGGCCTCACAGGAGCTACTGCTGATCTGCATGATCCCCACTTAGGGACACTCACACATTAACCCCAAGCATCTCAAGCTACTGTTAACCAGCAGGCAGGTCGCTTTATTATTCCTGCTGCTGACGTCGAAGTTTTAAAGCACACACAAGCTAAGCTCGCACCATTTATCACATATGTTCTAATCTTAGAAGGGAAAACCGAAATTTTTGAAAGAAAATTTGTATTTAAGATATATAAGACAAAGGAGGGAAAAATAAGGTTTGAAAAATAGCATAAACCATGAAGATGTATTTTTACAGGACCAAAATGCAAAACTCTGTGGCAAAAAAAAAAAAAAAAAAAAAAAAAAAATTATATATATATATATATATATATATAAGGGCTGTCAGTTTTAAAGTGTTAATAACGCTTTAACTATTTTAGACAATAATGGCGACATTTTTTTAAACGCATGTTAATCGCGCATCAAAACAAACGCACCGTTCCTTTATGTTCTTTTTGTTCCCGCAGCGCTCACTGTTCGTTTTGCCCTCGGTGCTTTCCGTAGTTCCAGGAACGCTAAGTGTGCGGGAGAGTCCGCAGCATAACAGACCCGTGCTTTGAATGGGCAAAAATGGCCAGCAGATAAGGTATCCTGAATGATACATTTCTTTTTAAAGTTATGCCAAAATGCTCTCTTGACAAAACCTGAGTCGTCTCTGTCTATGTTGTCCAGAAAAAACGAGCGTCTCACTGGCTTAGTGCCACAAGACAAAGAAATGAAGTAAGTCATGTGGACTGCACTGCTGCTGCAGTTCCTGTTCAGAGCAAAGGAATATGTAAGTATTTTGAAAATGTTCTACATGTAAAATGTTATGTTGCTGAGATGACTGCAAAAGCCAGTTATTGTAATTTCGTTTTATTTATTATTTTGTGAGTAACTTCATTTTATTTGAATTAAGTCTGTATTTCATAACGTAATGTGAACTTTATTTTAACAATACATCTTTTTTTGTCCTATGTTTTAGAAAAAACTTAAGTTTACGGAGTACTTTGAAGTACTGTTTACTATTGTGTAGTTTTGTTCAGTTTTGATGGAAGTATAACACCAAATTTTTACAATTTTTGAATCATTATTGGCCAGAATTTAAACAAGGATATTTTTATTCTAATTTCTTAAAAGTGCTTAAAAAATTATAATTAAAAAAAAAACTTTTTGTACAAGCATGTTTTTTTACATGTCATTTATTGCGTTTTTTAAATGCCAAAATAGGCTTTTACACTTTCGAAAATAAAAAGATAAAATATGCGATTAATTTGTGATTAATCTCAAGTTAACTGTTGATTAAAATGTGATTAATCGCGATTAATATTTTTTAACATTTGACAGCACTAATATATATTAAAAAAAAAATTTTTTTCCTTTTCTATTAAGGTATGTCAGAATGGTCTAGTCAAGGTACAGACTGACATTCATGGAGAATCTGAGGCAAGAGTTTTTGCTTCCAAGTTTGCCAAAGCTGCCAATAATGGGGGGATTAGGAGGGCTGGAAGGGAGCTACCTTTTCCATCCCTCCTTTTTCTAACCATATGATGAAAACCTCATAGTGTTGATCAATTACAAGGCTTAAACATACACAGAGCTCTAGGATTTTAAACATCTAAATGCTACTTACACATCTGTTAGAGCGACATGGAAAGACCAACAGATGTAACTTACTTCAGAGGCTCTATCTCCATTTTTTTAGTTTGTTCATCGCCATCTTTATGACAATAAAAATAAAACCAACCTTCTTAATTAGAGTCTGAACAAACTATGGCAGGGTTGTAGTATATCTGATTTCAAACAGTAAACATACACTCACCAGCCACTTTATTAGGTACAGCTGTCCAACTGCTCGTTAACACTTAATTTCTAAGCAGCCAATCACATGGCAGCAACTCAGTGCATTTAGGCATGTAGACATGGTCAAGACAATCTCCTGCAGTTCAAAGCGAGCATCAGTATGGGGAAGAAAGGTGATTTGAGTGACTTTGAACGTGGCATGATTGTTGGTGCCAGAAGGGCTGGTCTGAGTATTTCAGAAACTGCTGATCTACTGGGATTTTCACAAACAACCATCTCTAGGGTTTACAGAGAATGGTCCGAAAAAGAAAAAACATCCACTGAGCGGCAGTTCTGTGGGCGGAAATGCCTTGTTGATGCCAGAGGTCAGAGGAGAATGGCGTACGTCGAACTTTGAGGCAGATGGGCTACAGCAGCCGAAGACCACACCGGGTGCCACTCCTTTCAGCAAAGAACAGGAAACTGAGGCTACAATTTGCACAAGCTCATCGAAATTGGACAATAGAAGATTGGAAAAACGTTGCCTGGTCCGATGAGTCTCGATTTCTGCTGCGACATTCGGATGGTAGGGTCAGAATTTGGCGTCTACAACATGAGAGCATGGATCCATCCTGCCTTGTATCAACGGTTCAGGCTGGTGGTGGTGGTGTCATGGTGTGCGGAATATTTTCTTGGCACTCTTTGGGCCCCTTGGTACCAATTGAGCATCGTTGCAACGCCACAGCATACCTGAGTATTGTTGCTGACCATGTCCATCCCTTTATGACCACAATGTACCCAACTTCTGATGGCTACTTTCAGCAGGATAATGTGCCATGTCATAAAGCTGGAATCATCTCAGACTGGTTTCTTGAACATGACAATGAGTTCACTGTACTCAAAGGCCTCCACAGTCACCAGATCTCAATCCAATAGAGCATCTTTGGGATGTGGTGGAACGGGAGATTCGCATCATGGATGTGCAGCCGACAAATCTGCGGCAACTGTGTGATGCCATCATGTCAATATGGACCAAACTCCCTGAGGAATGCTTCCAGCACCTCGTTGAATCTATGCCACGAAGAATTGAGGCAGTTCTGAAGGCAAAAGGGGGTCCAACCCGTTACTAGCATGGGGTACCTAATAAAGTGGCCGGTGAGTGTAGAATAAACATCCCCTGTGCCATTTTAAATCTATGAAATGACTCAATACTACCATCAGATTACATGAAGAACCAAAGGTTTCCACACAGCTACGAAGATTCATTTCTGATCTGAGCTCAGACATTGGAACTAGGGATGCACGATATTGGGATTTTGGCCGATATCTGATATGCCGATATTTTAAAACTCATGTAGCCGATAACCGATATCGATGTTAAAGCTGGACAAAAATAAGTAGTCATGGAAAATAGCAGTTTTGTTATCCATTTCTGACACTTTGAAAAATAATATACTCAAATATATTTTCATATGCTGATATCAAATTGATTTTTAAAAACGCGGTATCGATCTTTTTTACTTTCAAAATCTCGTGAAATTTCATCGTTCTGTTACAAACTCTCGTGATATTTTGCAAATTCTTGTAAGATTTTGTTAGTGAAATAGATCGATACCGCGTCAATATGTCAACATATAAAAATAAGACAAAATTTCGTGAATTTTTGGGGGATTTCGTAGCATAACGATGACATATAGCAATATTTCATTAGTAAAAGAGATTGATATGGTGTTTTTAAATGGCAATATATCAGCATAGAAGATATTGTGATATTTGAATGTATCAATATATTTTCCCTCGTCTTTAGAAGTTTTTAAGTCTGTAAAAAAGAAGTTTTTGAGGAAGAAGAAGAAGTAGTATTTTATTTTTTATTTTTAGACTTTAGAAACTCAGAAGCTGATCAAATATCGCGTTAAATATCGGTGGGGTGGCCGATGTCCGATATTCAGTTTTAAGGCCGATACAGATAGGGGCCGATTATATCGTGCATCCCTAATTGGAACTGGTTCAAAAAGAACTATTTTATTTAGTTGTTCTCAGATCACTACTTATTAGATAAAGCCAAACCAGCAGTACGGAGTAACTGTTGTTCCATTATTGTTGCAAGGAAAGAACATGCCATGTAAAGGGATATTTGACAAAAAATAAAATTTCCAGCAATCCAGAGATAAAACACTGAAAAACGTTTGACAAATAAAAATGTTGTGGCTGATAACCATATAGACCAATAGAAAGGAGTCTTTGTGAAGAACTCTATAGAAAAGCCCTCCCCCAAAAGAATGTAATCGGTATAACAGAGTTGGGAAAAAAATGCAATTTATTGAAAAAGTAGAAAGAAAATAAAAAAAATGTAAAAAAAAATTTTTTGGTTGGAAAAAAAAAAGATAAAAAAAAAAAAAAAAACTGGTGAAACAGCCGAAATACTACACTTTTTATTTTTTTACTCAGAACCTTTTGATTAAGAATTTTTAAGTTTCATTTCTAGACTGTCTTTTTCCTAATCTTACTAAAAAAACATTTTTTTTTTCAATTAACAAAATGTGGTCCATTTTTCCAACAATAATGAAGCAAACTTCCCTCCATAGAGCAGCTATGGCACCTAAAGCCTGATGAAGCAGCTCCATTCTCCCCACTGAGGCCAGCCTTCCCTTTCCAGCCTGTTTGTCAGACATCCAGCCGTCTTAAATTTTCCTACTTTCTGACCAGACTACAGATTCTCTCCTGTTTAAGCAACCAGCTATTATCTAATATCCGTTTCATGATTTATGATGAGCACCAGACATCTCCCTTACTTGAAAGGCACGCCGTTATCACCCTGATATGGAAAAGAAGACGAGGAGGGAAAATGGGCCTGAGTGTGTGTCATTATCTTTTAATTAGAATCCCTCAACATTCACATTAAATTTATTCAAAAAAGGAGCCACAATGGCGAGGGCCTGAAATAGTGAACCATTTTGTTTTCTTCACTAGACATTGAAAATAAAATCCATTTCGTCTGTAGAGTTTTTGCACATCTTTAACAGCAACATTAATTATAAACCAAGTTGTGGTAAATCTTTCTGCTTCAAGCAGATATAATTTAATAAAAGCTGAAATCTCCTGGTTTTCAATACCTTAAATAATAATTTCAACAAGCTAAACAAAGAACCAGTTGATGTTGACTTTAATGACCCCCGCAGAAATCCTTGAGGATTTCGTGTCTAAGATGAATCCTTAGTGCATTTAGGTTAGAGATCGGAGGCTTCTGTGTCATTTAGTCAACATCACTTCACTGCAGAAAGCAGAGATAGAAAATCCTCTTAAAAAGCATTATTTTGTTTTTCTGTCTAACTGGATGGAAACTGTGGCAGTCGTCTTTTCTCCCTCCGATCAGTGAAGGCAGCACCTCCAAAAGCCATCAGATGAGTCGTCACATCATCATCCAGTGGTTACAGTAGCAAGCAGAATAAAATAAGCATTTCTGCTAAAATTAATCTTTTTTTTTTTTGCTATTTTGTAGTCATGTAGGTAAAGGAGTAGCCACATATGAAAAGGAGAAATCAGGCATTGTGATGGGATGTGAGTCCACTTCAGGAAGGAACCATGAAGGCAGCGGTCGGGTTGGCTCTGAGGAAGCACCGATCCACCTTCTTTCACTGCCGATCTGATTTTGACACCTACATTTAGATTTCTAGTGATCCTCATACCTTTCTGGTACCAGAGCTCTGTTTATTTTCAACCCTTTCCACTGTTTATTTACTTTTTTACATGGTTGTTATAAACTTCCTCTCTAAGCAGGTATGATACATATGGACGTCCAAAGAGGCGACTTGAGATCCGTTTAAGGTCAGAAAAGGAAGTCATAAAAATAATTATGTTAACAGGATAAATTACAGCCTGAAAACAAACTAACGGTTGAAATGGCCCATATTTATTACATTTCCTATAGAAGTACACTGACTATGCCTCTATAGAAGAGATACATTTTTACTGATATGCGATGTAGAATTTCAAATATGGGATCGATAACGATATCAGATCAGTGAAACCTTAGTTGTAAGTAAGCCAGGAATCCACACATGCAGGGGACAAAACATCTCGCCTGGTCAGCCAGACCAGCAATTCCCCCTAACGACCCCCCTTCAGAGACATAGATCAGCATCAGGTATCGGTCTCCGCCAGTCACGTGACATTTGTTGCTAAGACGCCATTTTTGGTGGAAAAGGCGTAGTGTAAACAACCGCAGCATAGCTAAACGAAGGACTAAAGGATTGAGTTTGTTTCTCTGACTATATGGAAAAAAGTAAGCAGAATGCGAAATTACCGTACAGGTGTCGTGCCAAGGTAGTTATCCCTGCGAAAATTTGTATCCCCTCGTCGGGAGCGCGCACGGAGTAGGAAGATCAACCCGAGTTAACTCCGCTTCAATTCCAACGTGCAGAACTTGAAATTTGAAAGGTTTTACGTGTATGAAAGTTGAGCTTTACTGTTTTATTCTTTACTTCACATGTTATAGCAGAATATCGCCAGTGATATTGAGTTAAAACTAATAATAAAACACAAACGTTTGCTTGAAAGCTGGTCGCTGACAGCAGTGTCTACTCCTTCCTCTGAAAGCAAACAGATCCTTGTTCTTTTCCACACGTTCCTTAAAAAAATCTCTCATTGTTTCAGTGTCCAAATGTTCTCATCCCATTGAAAACTGTTGTAACCATATACTTGTAATAAAAATGAAATAGAAAATGGAGTGTACGTGTAATCATTAAAGACTATATGCAGAAGGAAATAATTTTTTCCTGGTTGAAATTTAGTACTTAAATCTATATCTGTGTTTATAGTAACGTACAATTTATCTATGTTGTACTATGTACTATGCTTATAAGCCAAAAATGAAAAAGATGGGGCCTTTTTTGCCTGATTTAGACAGGGTGAACAGATTATAGCAGGTTTATTTCATCCCATATTGCCAGTTCTGGCAAAATGGGATGAAATAAAACAACTGATGTTAGAAGACAAACTGTTTATTAAGGATAGTACAGCCTGGTGTTTCAGCTTAATGTTTCCAAGCTCAAGGATGAATTCTAACAACAAAATGTTTTCCCAAAGCAGAAGCACAGCATCCAGACTCTGTCCTGCTCCATCTCAGAAACCCTGAAAGAAAATGTGCTTCTCTTCTCATTTAAGCTAATAAAGCAGATCCAGCCGTTTCAAACTGTTCATAATGAAAATGCACCTCAGTAAAAGCTTGGTAATAAATAAAAGGCTTTTAAGGCTGCTCTAAAAGCACTTTGTGTGCGTTTAATACATGACAGCAGCTACTACAGGGTCCAAGGAAATCAGGGCTCTATAGGAGAGAATAATTACGGCAATATTTGAGAGAAAATTAAAAACATTTCAGCTGATGTACCATCAAGGTCAGAGAGGAAGTTTGCAGGTTGCAAAGAAAGAAATATTGCTTCTCCTTCCTTCTTTTAGATAAGAATGACAGAATATCTACATTTCCATAACATATGTATATGTAGGTAAAACTAACAGTATACCAGACAATGGACGCTGTTTTATTAGCAGCTGTGTTTCCATTACAAATACGAGCAAAAACTATGATGACTTTCTGCTGATGACAAAATACAGTTAGGAATACAGTTAAAACTGCAGGTTAATACGTCCGGTTCGAGTGATGACTCTAGAAAACATGGAGGATGTAAACAAATGAGATGCATCCATATTTCAGCTATGCCTCTAGTGCTCATGCATGAAAATACGCCACACCATCATCCTCCAACTGCTTAGTTCGTCTCTTTGCAAGGCAGTACGATCCAGCTGCAGATCACGGGACTCATGTCATACAAAAAAAAAAGGGTTTTAAATATAGTTTTGCAAAATATAATTCTGATGCGACTGAAAAACTCCCTCATGGAAGCGGAAAAGCTTAAAAAATATACATTATAATTCATTTTTTTATTGCAGTGTTTCCATTTAGAAAAGAAAATTAAAAACAATCCGCTGGACTTTGTTTGCAACGTTGAAGACGTTTTGCTTCCCATCCAGGAAGCTTTCTCAATTATTGCTAATTGTAAACATGTAAATTGGAACAGACATGTTTTCATTGCATGTTTTCAAAACAAAAACGACTTTTTTTTTTGGTCCACTCTATAAAGCCCCAAACTCTACGCTATTCCTGACATTTTGAATTGAGAAAGCGTCCTGGAAAGAAGCCAGCTAGAGGAACCCGCTGCCACTCACCTCATTAGCTCCTCAACCTTATCATCCACATCCAGGTCTTCCTCTGCTGCTTCGAACCCAAACGCTCGTGAAGCGGCTGCGCTGTTCACTGGATACCGCGGCGGAGACACCTTCCCGTTGGGCGTGGCGGCCAGACTGTCCCGGCCGTTCTGAGACAGTGCCACCAATGAAACTGGCGACGGCAGGACAGCGGAGGGTGGCGGACGCCCTGGAGGGGGGGAGGTGTCAAAGCTGTTGCTTGGAGAAGGAGAAAGCCCCCCGCCGCTGTTGAACAGCGTTTGCGTGGCAGTGGAGACTTTGGAGGTGGTGGACGAGGCGGCGGGGGCGTGGTCGCCTCCTTCAACGCTGTTGCTGCCGTTGCACGACGCCGAGGAGGTGGTGGTGGTTGCCGAGGCAGTGTTGTTATTGTTGAAGGATGTGGCGGTTGTGTTGGAGGCAGAGTTGTTGGTGCAGCTGTTTGCCCCGCCTACTAGGTAGGTGGATGAGGAGGAAGAGGTGCGGTGGCCAAACTTGTCGCCGTGCTCCCGGTCCAGCCGGTCCAGAGTGTCCAGTGCGTGCAGGATCTCCTGCTTCGTCATCCCGGTGCGACGCAGCCGCTGCAGCAGATCGATCTGCTCGATGGTGAAGCGCGGCTCCTCGCTGAAGTCAGACATCCTGCAGACGGGCAGCGAGAAAGAGCCGGTGAGAAGGAAGACAGGGACAGGAAATACAGGCAAAAGTTCAGGAAACTCAGAGGCGGGCGATGTGGAAGCAAAGACAAATTGAAGAGGAATTAAAAAGAAACAGATTCATCAAAGAGAAGGAATGAGAATGATGCAGGAGTTACAGGACAAATGAAAAAAGGAGAAAATAGAAAAAAAACAAGCAGCAGATAAGAAAGAAGAGAGCGAGATAAAGAAGTGTGAAAGGAAAAGAAAGGGAGGGGCACGGCATAAAAATCAGCTATTTTTGGGAAGCAGCAGGCAACACGCTCAGACTGCCAGAGTCACCTTGACAGCTGATGCTATCTTAACATTCAGACTGTCGTTCTTTAAGAGCTGCTCTCTAATCCCTGCGCTGCACGCCACCCACGCGGGATGTTTTTCATAAGCAGTTTGCTGTACTCCAAATCAATGCCTCTGGAAACAGACTGCGGCAGATTTTTCCACTTTGGAAGGCAGCCCAGCTAATGTCGGTACGATGACGGCTTTTAAAGGGGTCACCGGCTCTCTGCTACAGCTCTGTCTGACTCTAGGAAGCAAGAGGCACGAGGGAACAAAAGACTTAGCAAAGACATCAACTTCAGTTATCCTAAAACTAAAGTATTCACACCCGTTTTGGAGACTTTGTATGAAAAAAAAACAGCAGGTTCTTCTCAGTTATAAAAAAGAAGAAAATATTAAAAGTTGAATTTTGAAATTAATCTATTTTACCCAATTTTTCCTAACTGGCTTTCCCACAAGCAGCAGCTGATGGTAACTCTGGAAGAGCTGCTAACATCCGCAGCTCAGGTAGGAAAACCAGGCTGTTGGAGTTGATCTTAACCAAAACGCCAGCTTTGAAGGTTTAAGGTTGTAAAGGAGCCCCAAATCATGGCTGCTGTGATTACGATGAGCAGTGAGAGCAGCAGGGATAAATAACCAATGAGAATGCCTCACAGTTTACAGCTCATTGAACCAATTCTCCATCCAGTACCAAACAAACTGTCAGAAATCCATCTTTCGGGCTCACAGTGCAAACACTAGTTAGTAAAACAATTAGCACCGGTGATCAGACTTGGGATTAGCAGTGAAAATTAATCCTTTATGAATGAATACATACAATAATAACTGAAATTTCACAGAGTATTACCTCCTTACATATAGCTTTTAAGATTTTCCCATATTTGGACAGAAATGGACCAGTAAGAGCAGCAGGTACAGCATCATCCTCTGTTGCATATAAATCAGGTCATTCCTGGTTTAAAAGCTTTGCTTCTGTTAAATAAATGAACAAAGCAGAGGATTTGTGTGCAGTCTGGTTAAGCATTAAACTGAGTTAACTATTCACTGGTTAAACTAGTCAAAACAGAGGGACAGCCACAAAACAAACAAACTCTTGGGGGAGGGGGGGTCAAACTTCACGTGAAATGAGGAAAAACATCCAATCAGATTCTGCTCAATTTTGGGTCCATTGTTCTGGTCCTGATCTGCAAGTCATAGCCGCTGATTTACAGCAAGATAAATGAGGGATTAATTTCAATGAATAAAATGTAAGCTGGATTTCCCTCAGAGTATTTGGCTCGATCAAGTACCAGAACCTATTAAACCTCCCAATCAATAATTCAGTTCAAGGTGAGCCTCAGTCATTTCTATGATTATTAGGCTCCGTAATTAATTCAAAAATTAACAAACCCGGAAAAATAAACTCAAAATAACCATTAAGCACAAAAGATGTTTTAAAAGGGTTTATAAAGGAATGAGTAACTTTAATCTAATGCTTTTTAATTCCCTTTTAACGCTCTTAGAAAATAATTTATCAGTACCCATGACTCATGTATGTGTCTGTATATATATATATATATATATATTCCTTGTTTTCCAGCCACTTTTTTTTATTAACATTTTTACCCCTCCTCTAGGTCTTTCTTTGCATCGAGCTTCGTTCCCGAACATACGGCTTTATGATCAACTGGAAGCAGTTCTGCGCAAAACACGCTAAACCAGTTATATCTATTTAATATGACGAAAATAAAGCATTTTTTTCCAAAGCACTGTAAATAAAAAAAAAGAAGCTCTCCAGTGAGCAGACGATTAAGATGATTTCAAGATTTTTATGAAAAGAGCTTTTAATTTTTTTTTTCCAAGCCTCTGCACCACTTTAGGTCTTTAGGTTTAAGATATGTTAGCTGTTTTAATTGCATATCCTCAATCAAATCATTTTTTTTTTTATAGTTTCCCAGATTTGAGCATGTGCACCTGTACGGAAGAGGATTAGAGCCATAAAAAAAAAAAAAAAAAAAAAATGTTAACTGATTTTTACATTTCATTTCAGTTTAAATGTGTAAAAAAGTCAGAATTCTGACTTTTTTCTCAGAATTCTGACTAATCTATGAATACCGACTTTAATCTCAGGGTTCTGACTCTAATCTCAGGATTCTGACTCTAATCTCAGGGTTCTGACTCTAATCTCAGGGTTCTGACTCTAATCTCAGGGTTCTGACTCTAATCTCAGGATTCTGACTTCTCCCCCCATATTAAACCGAAATAAAATGTAAAAATCAGGTAACTTTTTTTAATTAATTTTTCAGTGGCCCTAATCCTCTTCTGTACACCTGAGTAAAGCAGCAGCAGCAGCAGGATAAAAACAAACCATCACTGCTTTTGGCTTTAATGCATAGAGGCCCCCCCATCTATTGGAAACTTTCTGGATGCGCCCCTGTTCATGATGGGCGCATCGGTCGCTCCCGATCATCCTCCTTCGGTTCTATCCGAACCGAACCGTTCATGTGTTGTTTTGCTGACTCCGTGGCGGGGCTGCAGAGGCAGAACCCGGAGAACAAGCAGCCACTTTTCACGCCCTGAATAATCAGCAAAACACTATAAACTGTTTCCAAACCGCAGGCAGCGAACGGCAGGTCGGACACATTGCGACACTTTGTGCACAGAATGACGGTACTTGACTGAAGCTGTCCTGTTCGTGAACCGGTCCGCTGGCACCGCAGCCGCAGACAGCCAGCTCATCCCGGGTTATTTGGGTCGCAGCGGAGAGGTAGAGTGATTAGCATAGTGAGCTAGCCGCCAAAGCCCCTCCTAGCAGCCGTTGGTTAGCAGCTGTCGCTCGCTAGCGAGCCTTTCATATTAATAACATCACTTTCAGAGCAGAGACAGCAAACTACATGACTTACCTCGGCTCAAATAGTCCGCTTCACCATTTAACTCCAAAAATAAAAGTGAAGCACGAGCCAAGCGGTGCGTTTAACAGCCGCCGAACAATAAGGCAGCAGGATGGCGGTGCCCCGCGCGACCCCTTTCCCAAGGATTTCTAATCAGAGGCGAATTATTTGCCTCTCCGCTTTGTCTGTCTGACAACAGCCATATTGACAAGTTCCACCTCAGAGGAGCGCAGAGGGAACTGTAGTTTTACTCCCGCTAAGGCCTTTATAACAGGCGGCGGCGTTCTCCCTGATAAAGACTACAAATCCCTGGAAGGAGAGCGAGAGGGAACTGATGGCTCGCGGATCTCCAGCTGTCAGAGCGAGCAGAGGCGGCGCAGCATCTAGGGGCCACAGCAGCCGCTGCTAGACAGGGGCCAACAGGGGCCAACAGGGCCAGTGCCCCTGCTAAACATATTAATAAATACAGTTCTTACCACATTTTTTTCAATTGTGTCTTTGATTTCCCAGTTATATTATTTATTGACTTTATTGATCTCAACAGTGGTGTCAGAAGTACACACATTTGTTATTTAAGTAGAAGTATAGATACTGCAGTTTAAAAACACTCTGGTAAAAGTTGAAGTATCAACTTGACCTCTTTACTCAAGTAAAAGTGAAAAGGTATGTGCTCCAAAAACTACTTAAAGTATAAAAGTATAAAGTAACCTTTAAAAAAATAAACAGCCAGATGCCACTATATGAATTGAAATCCAATTTTTCGACTATTTGTAAAAAATTCTCTGAGATAGGGCCAAGGATGAGGGAGGTCTTGTTGGTCTCCATCTCCTGATACGCTCTCACCTGTTTTGACCTTTCAGACATTTCAACATCTTTTTCTGAATCCCACATTGTAGCACGGCATAGACAATTCACGTTTGCAGTTTGAAGAACACCGGCTTGCTTCTGATGATTTCCTTTAGCTAACCAATGAGTGTTTGTGTTATACGACTCATCCAATTACACTAGTTTTCTTTAGATGTGGATGGAGCCAATGATCTGCATTGGAATGGAGCACATGATGGGAAATAAATATTTATAAACATTAAACCGAAACCAAGAGTAACGAGTAATGTTGGTTTTTAAAATGTAAGGAATAAAAAGTACAGATACTTGTAGGGGCGATTTTAACATTAGGCAAAACCATGCAGTTGCCTAGGGCCCCAAGTTCCTGGGGGCCCCCATACAACTCCTTTTAAATATATGGTTAATACATCTATTTAAGACTTTTAAGACAGCATGAAAAGTCAGCTGAGTACATTGCCAATATGAAAATTTCAATTCAATTTAGTTTATTTATATAGCGCCAATTCACAACACATGTCATCTCAAGGCACTTTATAGTTCAACTAGATCGTACAGTCAAATTATTTTAAAGTTTCTATATAGGGAAAACCAGTTGATTGCATCGACTCATGGACTCAAAGGAAATCCCTCACACTAAGCATGCTTGTAGCGACAGTGGAGAGGAAAAACTCCCTTTTAACAGGAAGAAACCTCCAGCAGAACCAGCCTTAGCGAGCCAGCATATATTTATAAAGAATAGGGACAAAAGAAACATAGAGAGGAAAACAACAAGAAAAGTAGACTACTATAAGTCTACTTTATAAAAATTTCTACATCTGTGTAATGGGTCTGTTTTATGTGTTGTCTTCTCAGTTCAGAGGGCCCCACACCTGTCTTTCTAAAGTATATATATATATATATATATATATATATATATATATATATATATATATATATATATATATGACAGCCAAAGTCTTTTTTTATGTTGATATATATTAATAAATGCTATTTGCAGCAAATTTTGAGTTTAGAGATTAAATAATTTTTTTAAATAAATATCTACAAGGAAATGTTTCTTTTTTAGGCTTAAAAACAGAAAACTTTTTGGCAAACTAAAGGGTGGATCCATTTTCTTCTAAGGGATGTTGATATCTTTGGAAACTGGTGTTGCAGAGGTAATTGTTTCCAACATAGTGGCCAAAGAAACACTGATCAAGCTGCAGATCTTTTTGTCACGATTTCCTTAATCTTTGGAAATTACTAATCTGTTATCCATCCGTCTTATATACCTCTTCAAAGGCCACTATTTGAATTTAAGAGCTTTACATTTAGTGCAGTTTTTTCTCTATTTCAACAAAATAAAATTAGAATTTTTTAAAATGTATTGAGATCTTCTAAAAGACTGATATGAATTAAAATAAATATTGGTCAAAATCAGATTCAGCATGTCAGGCTTTTTAATGATCGGAGATCGGCTAGAAATCTGCAATCAGTGCACTCCTACTAAAAAACATTACTGGTGCCTTTAAGGTTATTCTCAGTTTTAAAAAAAACAAAAAAACAACCATTAACTATGTCTGAAGTTCTTAAGAGCCACTGCAGAAGGTTCATAGAGCAACAGGTTAAAGACGCCTGTACTAAGATCTTTTTTTCTATGGTTACGAACACATCTTTCCACAGTGCTAACCTATCATTTCATCATACTTGAATTTTCAACAAACAGGAGAGAATAAATTGGACTCTTCTCTTTCAGTCAGTGACGTTCCTATCACTGTAACTATTTCACCGTGTGCAATGATTGTCTTGTGCAGAGTTGGCAACATTAGCACAGAATATAATGAAAGCTTGTTTTGTTGCACAAGAGAAACACAAAGAAATGGCCATCTGGTGGTATGAGAGGAGTTTTTCTTTGAAAAAAATGTGTGTTGTGTTTTTGCAGGCAGGAAAGCAGAGATTTTAAGATGACATGTACCTCTGACAGCTTAGGGTAAAAATACAAACTCCCTGCTGGTTAAAACAGAAGCAGGAATTTTTAAAAATGTTTTAGATGTATTGGCTTTATCCTTAAGTAAGGATAAAGGATAAATTATTTGTCTAATTAATATCATAAAAGCTGCTTTCTTCCAGTTTCAGCAGCACATATTTGTTTCTGTATGTGCAGTTGCCCAGGGCAGCATTAGAAAGGGAGTCAGACATGCATCAGATTCTGTTTTTGTCATCTGTACCTTAATATTTCTATAGCTTTGATGCATTTGGAAGCGATGGGGAGTTGCTGCTTCCTGTTTGAACATAGAGACTATTCTAGTACAGTATCTGGGACTGAGATTAGTTTAGATGATTTCCTTTATTTTTAAATGGCTGAGCAGCAGCAGAGGTGCAGAGAGGCTTTCATGCCTGAACCTTCTCTGCAGAATCGACTTCAGAAGCTGAGCAGACCAGGTACGACTGAAAAACAACCTTCCAGGGGGTCTTTACAGAGCATTCCCTCAGGGGTACCTAAAAACGTCACTGCGACATCTCCTGTGACCTTCAGGGAACGATCAGTGAAAGTTGGAGAGCTGGAATCTGACATTATCCACGGCTGGGAAGTCTTTCACAGTATTCTCATAAAGGTGCTGGTATTTGCTGGATGGTGACTGAGCTTTTTATTTAATGGCAGGCTTAGAAAGGAGAGCATTAATCAAAGAGCAGCTGTGAGATTTATAGTAACTCTAGAGGAGTTCCAGAGATCAGAAGCTCAGGAAAATATATGGACAGAAAAATTATTAGTCAAGCTATTGTTAAAAGAACCATAAAAAGTTCATTTATGCAGTTTGCCATAAAGCATGCAAAGGAAAACATGTGGAAAACCACTTTGGATATAAAAAAAACAATTAGACTGAGAATCTCTATGAAACAAGGTAGTGATAGCATCATGCTCAAGGCATACAGGTGTTTTTGACGGGAAGATGGGTGGAACTAGTACAGAGAAATCCTGGGAAAGTACCTCTGAAGTTTACAAAGAAAAAAAAGCAGCTATTTTCAGTTTGAATCTCAAGCAGGATTCAACACAAAAAATGGGAAAATGCTGCACATGTCCAAAAATTTAAAACAGTCCTTCCGGCATATTCTGCTTTTGGCTGTCCCATTTTTGCAAAAGGGAATTTTAAATAACAAAAACAGCTAAAACCTGCAAAAAAATAAAATAAAATAAAAAAAAGCTCTGTCGCCTCAGGCATCTCTGAAGGGAAGGTTTCTATATCGAAGTGATACAAAAATATTGATCGTCAAAGGAAGTTAAATGTTGTCTTATCTCTAAAATTTCTTTTTCTAAACAGCTGTAGGTGTTAAAAGCCTTGAGGTTATGTCTTTATTTTGGAATAAACTGGACAGAAAAATAAAATTAATAACAGTATCAAACAAAACAATTAACAGGGAAATGTCCAGCTATGGATCAGTGTTTGTGGTTTATTTAATTGGAGAACTCTCTCAGGTAAATGACATCAACAATCAGGACTCAGAGCAGTGCTTTTTACTTAAAGGACAGAGTTGAGATCTAAATTATCATTTGCTACAATAAAATAAATACAGCTGTTTCATTCAGATCAATTACACACTGGATCAAGGTTAGAGAAAGTTAATAGAACGACCACTGTAGCTATAGGTTATGATAAAAAGCCCCATTGAAGCATGTTTAATCCAGGTTTATCAATCACCTGTCCAGCTTCAGCACAGCCTGCTGTTTCACCTGTTTCCCTTCATTCGTTCACCCATGGGATCATTTTCACCTCATCGATTGAGGATGATCAGGTTTGTTAAAAAACACTTGTGTTCTTTTGCTGTTTTGTAAACATAATAATTTTACATTTGTTACAGATGTGGAAGGACCAGGTTCTTTGATGTGGTCTTATTAAAGAGAAATGAGACCCGGGTTGAACCTGATTGCTATCCTAGCAGATGCATAAATGGCAGACTTAAACTAAAACAAACAGTGTTCGCTCCTGTTAACCATTAGTTTGGCTTTGCAGAGCTGGTTCAGCTGAAGTCTGCATTTTTTCTTTCTATTTTCCGCCTCTGCAGTTATGTAGGCTTTTTTCTCTCTATCACCACTTTCTATCTGGTCAAAGGAATGTCAGATAAAAAAATAAAAGTGTTTGATTAGAAAATGGCCCAAACAGAGGAGCAGTGTTAGTATAAACTAAGGTCCCAGTTGTTTTGTTGTTCTAAAGTACTGTATGTCCTGCATGGAGACTCAAGGCAGTAATGGAGATTCCTTCAAATAAACCTGGTTATCTGCACTTGTTCTGAGAAATGTGCTGCAGGTGGACTTATAAGAGTTTTTTATACAGCAGATACCATGCATATAAAAAGTTTTCTCTCCCCTAAAAATTCTATTTAAAACTTATAAGTTATCCGGGGCACCCCCCCCCAAGCTCTGGGTGATGAGCAGAACTGATGCCAACTGACGCCGAGAAGCAAAAGTGTCCAGAAGGGTTAAAAGGGAGCTTTTCCTCTCCACTGTCGCTACAAGCATGCTTAGTGTGATAGACTGTCTTCGAGTCAATGAGTCGATGCAATCAGCTGGTTTTCTCTAGATAGAAAACTTTAATCGATTTGACTTGATGATCTGGTGAACTGTAATGTGCCTTGTGATGACATGTGTTGTGAATTGGCGCTATATGAATAAACTGAACTGAATTTCTTCTTTCCTTTTCTGTCACACCGGAATAGCCCTTTTAAATCATGATGTAACCAGTAAGTTTTGGTTACATTAAATTGGCCAGCATCATAACATGAAGATGGCTGAGAGATCAATGCATGTCTCAAACTAGAGAAATTAAAAAATAGAAGAGAAAAATCAGAGGTTGTATCTAAAGCATTTCAGGTGTGAAACCAAAACAGGATTCATTTCACCAACAGTTCCACTCTCTACTGAACAAAAAGACATGGAAAATAGAAAATGATGGAGAACTTCTATACTTCAGTCTGTCACTTTATGCTAAATGCTGGTTAAGGTCTTTGCTGACAGAAAAAAACAAGATAAATGGAAGTAAATCCAGTCAGACTGTTCTGAAACCACAAACAACTTCTGCAAAGAAGAGATTATAGCAAATTATCTCCAATGCCTGATGACATTAAGTTCCTGCCATCTCATTAGGTCAGATACTTTTTCACAAGTTTGGTTTAATAGTTTCGTTTTCTCAGTCAAAAATATGTAAAAACTAAATTAAGTATGTGTTAAGGTTATATTTGTGATACATAGTAAAAAAAAAAACAAAACAAAACAAAAAAAAACTTTAAACCTACACATTTTCTTTAGAGTTTTATCTGGTTTGCAAAAGACAGAAATATGAAGGGTGACTATGTAATTATACTGCCCCCTTGTGACAGTTATTAAAATTGAACAAGTTGATACAGTGCATCCATGTGTCCATAAATGGCTGGTTTGTATTAGGTAAAACAGTGATCTTACCTCAGAGGGTTTCCAGGTATTTTCACCTTCATTCAAATGAATGAACTTAGTGATTTGAAGTTTTAAATGGAAAGAAAAAAAAATACAATTTTTCATTATACAGTATTTATACAAAATATTTCCACTTTAGAAAATTAGAGCAAACCAAACAAGAGACAGAGCTCTTTTTCCTGAACTTATTTTTTTAAAATAACTTACATCTAATAAAATGTTTTAATCAATATTAATGATAATGTTTCACTAGAAATAATATGATTCTACAAACTACTTTGTGTCAAAAGCATAGCTCACATGGAACCACTTTATCAACACATAAAGAGTGAAGGCTCTCCGAGAGTTACAGAGCTGGAATCTCTAATGCTCTCCTATCCAGGCATTACAACTTTATTCTCGTAATGTTATGACTATATTCTCGTAATATTACAGCTTTATTCTCGTATTATTACAACTTTATTCTCTTAATATTACAACTTTATCCTCATAATGTTACAGCTTTATTCTCATAACATTACGACTTTATTCTCGTAATGTTATGACTTTATTCTCGTAATATTACGGCTTTATTCTTGTAATGTTAAGACCTAATTTTGTTATTATTACGACTTTATTCTCATAATGTTACACGACTATTCTCGCAATGTTACGACTTTATTCTCATAATATTATGACTTTATTCTCATAATATTACAACCTTATTCTCATAACGTTATGACTTTATTCTCGTAATGTTACGACTTTATTATCGTAATATTACGACTTTATTCTTTTAATATTACAACATTATTCTCGTAATGTTACGACTTTATTCTCGTAATGTTATGACTTTATTCTTATAAAAATATGACTTTATTCTTGTAATGTTACAACTTTATTCTGATATTATTACGATTTTATTCTCATAATATTACGACTTTATTCTCGTAATATTACAACCTTATTCTCATAACGTTACGACTTTATTCTCGTAATGTTACGACTTTATTATCGTAATATTACGACTTTATTCTTGTAATGTTACGACTTTATTCTGGTATTATTATGACTTTATTTTTGTAATGTTACACGACTTTATTCTCGTAATATTACGAATTTACTCTTTTAATATTACAACATTATTCTCTTAATGTTACGACTTTATTCTCGTAATGTTATGACTTTATTCTCGTAAAAATATGACTTTATTCTCGTAATGTTACGACTTTATTCTCATAATATTACGACTTTATTTTCGTAATATTACGACTTTATTCTCGTAATATTACCACTTTATTTTCGTAATATTACGACTTTATTCTTGTAATATTACGACTTTATTCTTGTAATGTTACAACTTTATTCTGGTATTATTATTACGACTTTATTCTCGTAATATTACGACTTCATTCTTGTAATGTTACGACTTTATTCTGGTATTATTATTATGACTTTATTCTCGTAATATTACGACTTTATTCTCGTAATATTACGACTTTATTCTTGTAATATTACGACTTTATTCTTGTAATGTTACTAATTTATTCTGGTATTATTACGACTTTATTCTCGTAATATTATGACTTTATTCCCGTAATATTACGGCTTTATTCTCGTAATATTACAACCTTATTCTCATAACGTTACAACTTTATTCTCGTAATGTTACGACTTTATTATCGTAATATTACGACTTTATTCTTGTAATGTTACGACTTTATTCTCGTAATGTTATGACTTTCTTCTCGTAATATTACCACTTTATTCTCGTAATGTTACAACTTTATTCTCGTAATGTTACGACATTATTCTCGTAATATTACGACTTTATTCTTTTAATATTACGACATTATTCTCCTAATGTTGCGACTTTATTCTCGTAATGTTATGACTTTATTCTCGTTATGTCACGACTTTATTCTTGTAATATTACAACTTTATTTCCGTAATATTACGATTTTATTCTCGTAATGTTACGACTTTATTGTCAAAATAAGAAATAAAGAAAAATCTCCAAACTGGCTCTAATACTCTGTCGTACCTTATTCCTACTGGTCACCTTATTCTTAGTTCCCTACTTAGGACCCTTCCTAGTGGCCTTTCTAGTGTCGTTCCTAGGACCCTTCCTAGTGCCCTCCAGGCCACCTTCCAGTGCTTCCTCTCCACTATCAGAGCTCAGTGTGCAGCTGCTCCTATGATGGTTTGATGCTTGAACAGTTGGAAGTTAAACATCCCGGGAAATAAAACTCTCACCGGACCAAAAGGATTTACCTCCCCCCGTCCCTCCCGGTTCTGAGCCGGGCTCTCCCAGCTCGCTGCTGCCTGTGTGAGTATGGAGCTCTGCGGTTAGAGGAGCGTCCGGACAGCCGTTGTTGCTTCCAGCTGTTTTGGTCAGCGGTTAGCTGGCTAGCAGCTCCACTCAGCTAACACAGACCAAGCTAGCGAGGTGGAGGGTAAAACCTGAACTCTGAGCTGTTTTCAAGCTGAACCTGAGCTGTTATTGTGAGTGTGGTGATGGGAGAAGTGTTGTGGATGAGTTCTAAGTTATTCTGGGCTTTAGTGGAACAGAGCCAGCTAGCTGGGACTGGGTCAGCTGGGATTGAGATGAGGCCGAAGCTACAGAGCCACAAACTACAGGACTCAAACAATGGACAACAAATATGCAACTTTTTCCTTGTAAAACCCACCGGTGTGTATTAGTATCCGCTGCTATTCTACCCAGACAGCATTATTAATGCTGGTTAAATGTACAATATAATAAGGCTAAAGCCGCATGTTTACAGAGGATTTAAAGATCTGACTGTGGGAAAAACTAAACACAACTGCATCTATTTTAAAATATTTTCTGGGATTATCACAGCAGTGTATCTCCATTAAAATCAAAATCGATTATTTACTATATATCAATTCTCTCCATTTTAACAGCAGACTTTATTCTCTTTTAATTCTTGTGTTTTAGTGTGGGAACTATCCTTCATTTATCTCCCCAGCATCAGAGGAGCAGGACTCTAAAGTTAGCCACACTGCACCTCACTTTAAGATTAAAAAAAATAACAATAAGACACAAACATAAAGATATTTAAACGTTTTACAGCCTTTAAGAAATTATATGGTTTGTTTCACCAATCTGGATATATTTCCAGGTGTGGCAGCTCCTGGGCTCTTTAAAAGATAAACAAATCAAGTTCTCTGAGTTTCCTTTGGATTTCATATCATTTCTTTTCGTCCATTTTTGTGCCCCGATCATTGTGAAACTTTAGTGCATCTCTAACTATATAATTTCCTAAATATCAACCAAATTAACCTGAATGTGATCTATTTCTCTATGCTTTAATTATTTATTTATTTTTCCTGCTTTTTTCTCATCAGGACTCCTCACAAGCTGCCAGTTGAGCTCATCCTACAGCCATACAAGTGGAAACGACAGGTCCTTTGCAGAATTTCCAGTAAGTAAATATCAAACACGCAGCCATAGTGTCGAGCATAACGCCTTCATTGCGATGAGAACGCTTCATTTTAGGAGCTAGGTTTTAAAACTGGAAGGCATTAGATGAGCAAACAATAGCCTGAAGGCATGTTTTTCTATCTCCTGCATTCCTCTGCATCTTCCTCATGCCTGTGTGTTACAGGAGCAGCCACTAGGGGTCGCTCTAACTCCTCTTATTCCCTCTGTTAACCCAGCAGCCCCTCAGGGTGCTGAGGACCCCTGCTTCCTTGTGGGATTTGTTCCTATAGAACCAAACTTGTCCATCAGCAGCTAATCATCCTTTTCTGCTGATATTTCAGTGATGATCTGAGTAAAGAGACCTCTGCTCTATTGTTGGGATGCTTTCTGCTCAGACCCCTGTGTGGTCTCTCAGCCGTCTTGTAGGTGTTGTTTAACAAACACTCCATCTGCAGCGTGTTTTCCTTAATTTCTTTCCACAGCGATTAATCAAACGCCGTCTGACAACATGAAATGCTTGTGAGCGTGTTTGCTTTTACCCTGCAATTTAGAATAGGAGCCGTTATCTTGAAAAGAGCCAGGTCTGTCCCATTCTGAACCCCCCGTCCCTGGAAATGTGGTCGAATTCCTCATCCTTGCCTCCCATTCCTCGCAAACAACTGGCCGGGACAGCTGTCTGTAACAGCTGCTTGCTATCTCACTGCTGCTGCCTGCATCTGGGCAGGTTGCTCCTTCTGCAGGGCAATGTCTATCTTCACCGTCATTTCAGGCAAATTGTCCGCCTAATCAACTGTGCATGCATGCTTCTTTTTGATGATCTGATGTTTTTTTTTATATCAGAGGCAGTTTTCTTTAGTTACCTTTAGCTCACAGCTCTGGTATTTGTCCTCGTCTTCAGAAAATTCATCCCATATGTCTCCTGAGCTTTAATAGCCTGGCCTGAATCATACTTTATTTATCTGGTACTCTGATAACCTGCTGCATTTTTTCCTGTGGTTGAACGAAGATCATGCTTGTGTTTGTGATGATTAAATGAAAGTGAGCGCTTGAGCAAGATGAAAGTTTGGGGAATATGCTGGAAAAAGGTAGTCACTGGTAGAAGGATCTCTGTTTACATCAAGTAAATTCAAATAATGAAATGGTTGAAGAATGAGTGGTCTTTTTTTTTTGGTTTATGTAAAACTTAGCTGTATCGTTTGTGTTTCAGTTCTAGAGCAGCTTTAGTATTGAAATGGGGGGAAAGGAAAGATGCACAGATTTGTTTTTCTTTTTAAAAAGTAGACTTTTTTTCTGAAAGGACAGAAAATTTAATGCAGGAGAAGACTAATGAGACACTTTTTTTGTCATCAGGGGACCTTCTTAAACCCAGCAGAAAAGGAATGGATTAAAAGATTTTTCTCATTTATACAAAAAAACAGGAATTCTGTATATATTTCTCTTCAGTTGGTAAGAGGACTACACACTTAATGGGGTTTGATGCTGCAGTTTTGGACACATTCAGGCCTTTTAAGACCATTAAGACCAAATGGACCTTTTAAACCTTTCCTGATCTGTAATGCATTTTATTTCTCCTTGACAGCTAAACTGCTTTTTTCCACTTTTTTGAAAAGTTTTCACTTCTAACTTAGGAAACATCTGAGTTGGGTAAACTAGCCATAAAATCAGTTCTCTGAATTACCTCTCCTTAAACATCAGTTGAAGTCGACACTTAAACTGATGTGTGAAACTGAACTTGCCTAAATTGAGACTAAAATATATAATAAATAAATGATACAAAATGGATCATTTTGACAAAAGTAAAAAATGAAGCTTCTGGAGGCAGAAAAAGCTGTAAATTAGGTGCTTGTTTTATGTTGTTTTGTGACTGTAATTTTATTTTATTTGTATTTTAATTTTGTGAAGCACTTTGCGACCTCTATGTCTAAAAGTTGCTCTATAAATTGTTAGGATACTTATCATTGAAGATGTGTGAGTTTATTACACCCTGGTATGGGCTGCCTGGTGCGCGTCAGAACTGAGGTTTTAATCTAATTAGGAAAGTTCCTCTGTCTGGATATACAGTTACAAGCTTCATTTTGTACGTGGTAAAGATTTGGAAATGGAATGAGAGCGGTGTCCTATTCTGATAAGGCAGGAGCCATGGATGTCTAATCATCTGCTAATGTGTATGATGTAAAATATGATTATGTGGCAGACTGGAGATGTATAAAATGCATTTTTAACTGTTAATTAGGGCCACTTCCTGAGAGCAATTCTAAGCAATTTCTCTGATCTGAGTAAGATTACAATTTCTATCAGAATCTGTTGTCATGACTCCTGGTTATTCAATAAATATAAGTTATGAAGTGTTATTTAAAGAGTTTGTCCCGAGTGATCTCTTTTCAGAGAAAAGAACCAAAGAGCTAGAGCATCAGGGTGCATACACAGATCCCATCTTTAACAAAATAAACATTCCTTACTTACGTACGTACTTGCCTCTAATGGTGTCTTCACACCGGAGGCTGTGGCTGTGGATTTACATATCCCTATAAAACCGTGTGGTGAAGCGGTGAGTGTTGAACTCCTCGTGATGAGGCCGTTCACTGCTCCGCTCTCACCTCATGCTACTAGATAGAGCTGAGATGTTGTCAAACATCATCACAGCATGGACAGTACAGAGCAGTGATCGATGAAGTTGTGAAATACAAAGTTTTCTGTGAAATATGTGAAGCTTTTTTCCACTTAAAATGGAATGCTGAGATAAAAAAAGTGTTAAAAAAAAGGTGGAAATCAGGAATTCTCTCAAGAGATATTTAGGTGGTTTTTAAAAAAGCCGTTTTCATTTTGTCCTAGTAGGACTGTTGATTGTCCTCACTCACCTCCAGCACTGATCATTGCCCAGCATCTGTTCTTTCTGAGTAGGTCGGTTTAGAAAGAGGTACCGCTGAATCCTACAGATTCAGAGCTGCATCTGGATGAACCAAAGTGGACACTTTTTTTTTTTTTCTGAGCTTCTGGGGCTTTTCCAAAAAAGGATGGTCTCCCCAAGGCAATTTAACATTAATCTGTGATGTTAAGTTTCACCTGTGCTTTTATTTGAAATGCCGACAGACAGCGAGACCTTGACAGGAAATGACATGGTTGCCAGGGGTAACGGTAGGTCCAAAGCAGAGGGTCTGGGAGGCTGATGATTAACTAAATATTAAACAAGCACTCCAGCAGCTCAATAGGCAAGGCAAGGCAAGGCAAATTTATTTGCATAGCACAATTCAGTACAAAGACAATGCAAAGTGCTTTACATGATTAGAATATAGGAAAATAAAACAGAATCAAAGCAAGTAGGAAAAAAAATAAAATATAATAAAAATAAAAAAATAAGGTAAATATCTCCACTGTTATACTCAATGCAGCATAGGAATGCCATGAGATGATATGGAATAACTTTATATCAGGAACGAGCGCAGCACTAATGTTGCTGGTGTGGCAATGACATCAGCCTTAATTAAAAATATTTCTATCTTAACAAACAAATCATCACACATAATAGATTTACCTGCACGAATGAATCAGCACTGAAAAACTAGGCTAGATAATTTTGATTAAATTCAGATCTTAATAGGGGGTTAGTTGACCTCTGGGTGACCTAAAAAAGTATCTGTGATATGTCTGAAACAGCACATGATCTTTTTATTATTCTTTTTAATGTCCATTTTAAATGCACAGACCTGCACTAATGAAACCCTAACCATTCAGTCTATTTTCTGAGTGTTTTTTCACGTCAGTGGGGTTTCGGCTTTACCCAGCTTAAGCTCCTTCTATTGATGATGCGGTCCAGGGTGTAAACACAGTACATCTGTACATTAATAGTGTGTATTTTTTGTCCTTTATTCACTTTTAGGCACAAGATTCAAAAAGGCCAGAATACTGTATAAACAAAAATCAACACAAGATACTGTTAAAAAAAAAAACTGCTTCAGGTACAGATGACTTGAAACTGTCCTGAAAAAAAAAACAAAAAAAAAACAAAAAACATTTCACATCAGTTTACAAAGCTTCTAAAAAAACAAAAAAATAAAAAAACAAAAATATCAGACTAATATAACAGCAGAATATACTAAAGTATATCCACGTCTAGTGAAGGGGAGGAACAGGGGCGGATCTAGACCAAATGTACCAGGGGGCCAGGAGGGGGCCAGCCTGAAAACTTAATCAATGCAGTCAATTCATCTAGATTACAATCCTGCCTTCCAATATTATTTCTGTCGGAGCCGCTCAGACCCCCACATAGGAATCCCATTCAACAGCAGCCTCAGGCCCGGTCGCCGCGTCGCGGTTCACCGCGGCGGCTGGTAGGTGGTTTTAATGTACAAAATCCAAACTGCAGGCACCAGGATAATAAAAGCGAACATATTCTGCCGGCAGGTTTCAGCATTTTAAGTTAATTTAGGCATTAATAAACTGTTTCAGAGGAGTGATCATAGCGCTCTGTATCATCAGCGATGTTTCTGTCTCCCTGTCAGCTCCCGGATCAGCTTCTCTGATTGGTTGATGCGGCGCGTCGAGCAGCAAAAGTTAAATTTTTCCATCTCGAGCAGCAGCGCGTTTGCGGCGCGTCAGATGCTTGAACACTCCCAATGAGCTGCTTCAGCTCAAATCGTGCTGTGGGACCTTTTGCTGACGCGCGTCAACCATTGACTTTGCATGAGAATTCGCTGCTTCTGCTGCGTCCAGTGTGAACGTAGCATTATGATGTCAATATACATTTATTATTTAGGAATTTTAAATATTTTTGACTTAATTTCAGTTAAACTAACATTTTCTATAAAATTTAGATTAGAACTCAAGAAAAACTGTTAAATTCATCTGTAAAAATAGAGCTTTTTTTTATTTGTTAGTTAGTTTATTTGTTAATTAGTAAAATATTTGTAAAGAAAAAGAATGAAATAGATCCAAAGGACCCATCAGTAATCATGTCTGTTCCAGTGCAGATCATCAATAAAATTTCTTTTAGTATTATGTCTTCAGTACAGGGGCCAGGACATGAACTACTGGGGCACTGACCCCTGTTGGCCCCTGTCTAGAACCGGCCATGGTGAGGAATGATGACACAGTGGCGAGGAGCACTGTATGCTGAAGTCCCATGAAAAACAGAAAGCACAACCGATGTTCAAGGCTACAAGATTGAAAGTATTGAAAACTGAAAATAACAGACCAATACTGCTCTGTTTTATGTTTAAGAAATTACTGTTAGTTAATAAACAGTTGTTGAAAAGGGGTGGGGGGTAAGCAACTCCCTGAAATTGGTTTTTGGAACTTGGGATGTCTGTAATAGATGTTTCCTCTTCGGAGCGGGTACAGGGTTGTGCTTTTTTTTGTTTTAAAGTGGAGAGAGCGGGTCGAAAATCCCCGACAATATCTTTAAGGTTGACTTGGAAACATCTTGTGCTCATGGTGGTTCTGTTGGACTAATGGCAGCAGCTCTATCCAGAATATGTTGCTGCTTCTACTAACCCTCACTGTCCTCTCTACTGTGCAGACCTCTCAATGCATGTGTGAAAACACCGATTTATCCTGCTGCTCTAACATAGTGGGACAGGCAGAGAAATCTGGTTAATTTTCCAATGCTCTCCAAGGCTTAAACTCAGCGTGTTTGTTTTTTTACTGTTCGTGTTCACACTCTGGAGTTGCCGAACAGATTGAGCTGTCAAAAACCATGACGAAACCAGTGACCTCTTGTTCTGCTGCTGACATCTTAGCTGTTGGTTTAGTAATTTATCCCGCCCTGCTCCGGGTTAATCACGTTGGGAGCTGGGATGCCGCGTGAAGCATGACTGCACACTTGCTGTCTATAATTCAAACCGCGGCGCAGCTTTCTTTGATGTGGAGCCAAAGGGACGAAGACGCCGGTGGATCCTGTGGAGCCCTGTGGCACCAGCGTCGCTAATCTCCGTCTGTCTTTGTGGAGACAAGAAACTGCTACAAAGCATGGATTTGTGTCGTCCAGTGCTGACAGCTCGGCCTGACGGGTCCCTGGACAGAGCCTCTCGCTATCAAGCCTGTCAAGGACTGGGATTTAGATTTATACCAGACAAATATGTTAGCTTTCACTAAGGATGAAATGCAACCCAGGATTCATATTTCAAAGTCGTGGCCTGAGAAGGTCAGACTGGCTTCTCTTTGTCCAGAACGTAAAAACTCGTATCAGGCAGTAAAATATGCAGAGTATTTCATAAGTCTCTTATGACGGGGAAAAAAAAGGAGATAAAAAATGTAAGATTACTATTTAGTAATGATCAAAATATAGGACAATATTTCCATGACTGCAAACTGCTTGAATGACCTATTGATTATTCTCTCTCTGTGGCCTCGGTCGTGTTATTGTATTGTTGCAAACACCTTCAGACTTACTCTAATATGAAGGTAGCTTTGTTTCCTTATTATTCAATCAAAAAAAGGTTGCTTCAATCAAAAGACGTATTTGCAATTAAAAAAATCTTCACTTCAATGAAAAAAAACTTTTCAATCAAAGAAAAGAAGTATTTTAATGCAAAAATATATTTGAGACTCAAAAAAATAAATTTGAACTCTGCTTTTCTTTGATTGAAAATGTTTTATTTCATAGAAGTGCAGTCTTTTTTGTTTTTTGATTGGGACATTGTTTTTTGGGAATTGAATGATTAAGAGACAAATGTCCTACCCATGTATGGCCCAAACACAAAATAGATCCCTTCAACCAAAGAGAACATTTTTAACAATAAAAAAAGTGTACAAATGCAATTTTTTGAGTCTCAAATATTTTATTTGCATTCAAAAACTATTTTCTATGATTGAAAACATTTATCTTTTCATTGAAGTTACTTTTTTTATTGATTCTGTTGTTTGTTTGTTTGAAGCAACTTCTTTTTTGATTGAATAATAAAGACGCAAATGTCCTACCCATTATATGGTCCAATCAAAAAAACAATGTTACTTCAATTAAAAAAGTTGCTTTAAACAAAAAAAGATGCACTTCTATCAAATAAAACATTTCCAATCAAAGAAAAGCAGTGTTCAAATGTATTCTTTTGAGTCTTAAATATATTTTTGCATTCAAATACTTTTTTTCTTTGATTGAAAAGTTTTTTTTTCATTCAAGTGAAGATTTTTTTTAATTGAAAATATATTTTTTGATTGAAGCAACCTTTTTTTGATTAAATAATAAAGAAACAAATCTACCTTCATACTCTAAAAGGGCTTAAACAGCTGCAGAGAGAATAAGTTATTTTGCAGGGTTTCTCTTTTGCTTTTAAAGCATGTAGAAGGCTGTTCTTTTCAACTGTGACATAAAAAAAATCCAGATTGTCTACATTTTCACAAATGAATAAGCAGTTTGTTGCAAAGAACTGAAAAGGATCTCCAGGCGACACGCTGCACACAGCAGCCAATCACAAGGACCTGCTGCTTATCACCACCCATCTCTGCCTCACAGTCAGGTGTGCGGCAGGAGAGGAAAGGGAGGAAATGACGCAAAAGGTGCTGAAGTAGAAAAGTTCTTTTGTTTTTTATTTTTATAAAGCTAGAAGGTAATCTTCTCCAATGATGCCATGGCTCTGTGGCAAATGTAGACACGTCATGAGAAGTAGTCTGGTTTTAAATAAAGAAAAGGAGGAGGATGGTATATTTTTTTCCTTTCTTTGGAAGCATACTTTGCCTAATTAATGTAGTCTATCAACCTAAAGCAAAATGCATGCTATGATTGTTACCAGGGGTGGATTTAGGAAATTTGGGGCCCCTGGCAAAGGCAGAGGGTCCTCTGAGTTGAGAACACATAAAACACACCCATTATACAGATACAGAATTTTGTATAGAATTGACATACATTATTTGTTCTACCGTTTGTCCCTCTCTTCTTATCCCTTTCGTTGTTTTTCTCTCTGTTTTCTATTGTCCCTTTTTCTTTTCATATTGACAATGTACTCAGCTGATTTTTTGGATTTTTTTTCCAATCACTAAGCTCACTTAGCCAATTGCTCCTACCTTTATTTGGCGACGGCAAAAGTAAACAACAAAGTCCTTAGACCGTAGACAAGCCATGATCTCCTTACCTGTTCTCCATTTTTCATTTGGATGAAATAAAAGCTGCATGAATCATAACAGCAGACAAGATAGAGGAGAGCAGGAGGCGGGGTTACCAATCTACTCTCTCTGGAGAGCAGAGTCCACTGCTTTTAGATGCTGTCACCAAACGGAACATTTTAGCCAAAGGATTTTTATCAAAAACATAATTAATGTGTGCAAATGATTAATAGCTGCATCAACCATACATGTAAATGGAGTTTTATGGGGCCCCCATGAACTTTGGGCCCAAGGCAACTGCTTAGTTTTGCCTAATGGTAAACCCACCCCTGGTTATTCCATGTCAGGTACGCCGGTCATTGACCTTGACCAAAGCACCTTACAGTAGAACTGCAGTCAGTCCCTGGACTGGCATGGCTATCACTGCCTCTACATAGTTAGCATGGCTATAACTGCCTCTACATAGTTAGCATGGCTATCACTGCCTCTACATAGCTAGCATGGCTATCACTGCCTCTACATAGTTAGCATGGCTATTACTGCCTCTACATAGTTAGCATGGCTATCACTGCCTCTACATAGTTAGCATGGCTATCACTGCCTCTACATAGCTAGCATGGCTATTACTGCCTCTACATAGTTAGCATGGCTATTACTGCCTCTACATAGTTAGCATGGCTATCACTGCCTCTACATAGTTAGCATGGCTATCACTGCCTCTACATAGCTAGCATGGCTATCACTGCCTCTACATAGTTAGCATGGCTATTACTGCCTCTACATAGTTAGCATGGCTATCACTGCCTCTACATAGTTAGCATGGCTATCACTGCCTCTACATAGCTAGCATGGCTATCACTGCCTCTACATAGTTAGCATGGCTATTACTGCCTCTACATAGTTAGCATGGCTATCACTGCCTCTACATAGTTAGCATGGCTATCACTGCCTCTACATAGTTCGCATGGCTATTACTGCCCCTACATAGTTAGCATGGCTATCACTGCCTCTACATAGTTAGCATGGCTATCACTGCCTCTACATAGTTAGCATGGCTATTACTGCCTCTACATAGTTAGCATGGCTATCACTGCCTCTACATAGTTAGCATGGCTATTACTGCCTCTACATAGTTAGCATGGCTATCACTGCCTCTACATAGTTAGCATGGCTATTACTGCCTCTACATAGTTAGCATGGCTATCACTGCCTCTACATAGTTAGCATGGCTATCACTGCCTCTACATAGCTAGCATGGCTATCACTGCCTCTACATAGTTAGCATGGCTATTACTGCCTCTACATAGTTAGCATGGCTATCACTGCCTCTACATAGTTAGCATGGCTATCACTGCCTCTACATAGCTAGCATGGCTATCACTGCCTCTACATAGTTAGCATGGCTATTACTGCCTCTACATAGTTAGCATGGCTATCACTGCCTCTACATAGTTAGCATGGCTATCACTGCCTCTACATAGCTAGCATGGCTATCACTACCTCTACATAGTTCGCATGGCTATTACTGCCCCTACATAGTTAGCATGGCTATCACTGCCTCTACATAGTTAGCATGGCTATCACTGCCTCTACATAGCTAGCATGGCTATCACTGCCTCTACATAGTTAGCATGGCTATCACTGCTGCTACATAGTTAGCATGGCTATTACTGCCTCTACATAGCTAGCATGGCTATCACTGCCTCTACATAGTTAGCATGGCTATAACTGCCTCTACATAGTTAGCATGGCTATTACTGCCCCTACATAGTTAGCATGGCTATCACTGCCTCTACATAGTTAGCATGGCTATCACTGCCTCTACATAGTTAGCATGGCTATTACCGCCCCTACATAGTTAGCATGGCTATCACTGCCTCTACATAGTTAGCATGGCTATCACTGCCTCTACATAGTTAGCATGGCTATTACTGCCCCTACATAGTTAGCATGGCTATCACGGCCTCTACATAGTTAGCATGGCTATCACTGCCCCTACATAGTTAGCATGGCTATCACGGCCTCTACATAGTTAGCATGGCTATCACTGCCTCTACATAGTTAGCATGGCTATCACTGCCTCTACATAGTTAGCATGGCTATCACTGCCTCTACATAGTTAGCATGGCTATTACTGCCCCTACATAGTTAGCATGGCTATTACTGCCCCTACATAGTTAGCATGGCTATCACTGCCCCTACATAGTTAGGGACTCATTTCCCACTGGGATCGTTTTGGTAGGCCATGGTAGGCCACTTCTTTGATTTTTATTTAGTTTGCTCAGGCTACATGTAAGCGCACAGCCCACCAAATGTTGAAAGGGCAATATTATTTCCATTACTGTTAACATATAGTAGACATTTAACACATTTAGTGATAAAATATCAGGGGATGTTATGGGGGATGGTCATTTCAAAAGAGGAATGATAATTAACATTTCTTTTAGAAGGGGGGATGCCATTCAACCATATGCAATCATTTCCCCAAAGCAGAGGGGAATCATTTCAAAACACCGGCTACATATTGCAGTTAGGGATTTAAGTTATCGATCAATGAATTCGGTTTTCTTGTTTATTATGAGGATCTTTTCCATAACACAAAGGGCTAAATGTGTTTTTTTTTTTTACACTATGCTGAATTAGAAAATAGCACATCCTTAATAATAATAATAATTATAATTATACTAATTGAACTTTATTGATCTCACTTTAGGAAAAATGTACCTCTGCATTTAACCTATCTCCTTGGGGAGCAGTGGGCTGCCATTGTGTGGCCCCCGGGGAGCGGTGTTGGGTTAATGGTCTTGCTCAGGGACCCAGAGTTCAGGCTGAAAGGATCAAAGTCGGTTCTTGCAACCTTCTCAGAGCACAAGCAAACTGCTCTAACCATTAGGCCAACACTCCCGCAAGGTGTGAGTGTCCTTACAGTTAAACCTTAAAGAAAACAATAACATTTTCCAGCTGTATTAAATACTGATTGAATAAAAGTTTTTTAAACATTCTTAAACTCAGAGGTGTAAAAAGTATTTGTGTTTATTACTCAAGTTAAATCCTACTGTTTAAAAACATGCTTGTAAAAGTTAGAGTATCAACTTTTCAAATTTTTACTCAAATAAAAGTGTAAAAGTACAATTTTTAAAACTACCCAAATTATTAAAGTAAAAGTAGTGCATCAATAAATTTTAATGACATGCTTTAAGCTTTATAACAGTCTTAAAGGAAGCTTTTTCAATAATACTGGATGACAACTTTTTATAACTAATGAAACTAGTGAAATTTACATAATCAAAAAAAATATATTTATTTTGTTGCTGCAATGAGTCCAACCACAATGAAATTAATTGTCTGGAATTATTTTGATAGATTTAAATTTTTTTAGGTATTAACAGGCCATAATGAAAATTAGCTTGAATAAGAAAAAACAATGTGTCTATTTTTCAAATGTAAGGAGTAGAAGTAAAAATAATTACTCCAGTAAGGTATCAAAGTATTTGTAGGTTGTGGCTTGACACCTCTGCTTCAACTAGATATGTTTATATGATAAAACAAACTGAAAGCTATTGGGTTACTGAATTAAAAATAAGAAATTATAAAAATTTGTGAAACACTGATAATTTCCAATGAACAGTGATGCAAATCTATCATTAGGTGCGTTTCCATTTATCATCAAATTACGAAAATGTTATCACGAAAATATATATTTGCTAAATGGAAACACTGCAATTACAAAAAACTAAAGTTTTTCAATGAAAACGTTTTTACGCTTTGATGGGGTGCCTTCAGTAGTGCGTCAAAATCATATATCATGCTAAACTGCAATGGAAGTTATTATTTAGGCACGACTCCCTTGATTTGCAGCTGGACCTTACTGCCTTGTAAAAAGTAGTTTGTGATGTATGGTTTTACCTGTGCTTTTATTGTGAAATGCAGACCGACACTGAGACCTTGACAGGAAATTACATGGGGTTGCCAGGGGTAACGGCAGGTCCAAAGCAGAGGGTCTGGGAGGCTGGTGATTAACTAAATATTAAACAATCATTCCAGCCACTCAATAAGGTAAACATGTCCAATACAGCACAGGAATGACATGTGATGTGATGGAATAACTTTATATCATAAACGAGTGCAGCACTAATGTCGGGTTTTATATACAGGTACATGTCCTCTACTACGTTTAAATACCTCTACTGCGTATTTAAAAATGGAGCGGGAGCAAAACTGAGTATGTTTGTGCTTTATTCATGTACCTATTACAAAGTATTAATCAAACCCATCGAAGTTATCATCCTCTGTTTTCTTGCCCGGCGCTGCCTTCCACTTTTCGTGAAACTGTGGTCTCCGTCGGTCATCCATGGCTCCCACGCCGCTCGCAGCCTTACTTTGAACGGCCAGTTCACACCGATGTCGAGCGGTTGAAGTTCCTTTGTCAGACCTCCCGGAATAACAGGAAGCACAGCGTTCATTTGTTTCACCTTGTTTTTCACATGGGCTGTGAGATGGGCACGCATGGAGTCACAGATTAACAGCGATGGTGATGCGTGGAAAAAACCACCTGGTCTCCTTACATTCACCTCCCTCAGCCACGCTTTCATCATCTCCTCATCCATCCAGCCCTTTTCGTTTGCCTTAATAATGACTCCAGCTGGAAAAGTCTGCTGTCGGAGTTCGTTTTCCATCTTCCTCCACTTGCGAACCATCAATTCATTAATCTTGAATTCTCTTGCGGCTGCTCGATTTCCATGTTCCTCTGCGTAGCTGATAGCCTTCAGTTTAAACTGTGCTTCATAGGCGTGTCTCTTTGCCATTTTTTAGGGTTGTTATGGCAACAATGTTCTGCATAAAGCACATACCTGTTCTTTTATACACAATCCACGCCCACACTTCCCCCTTTAACGTTCTCATGGTGGTCTCAGCAACGTCAGCAGTAACACATAGGGCGCACCGCACTATAGAGCGCACCGCACATTTTGAGGGAAAAAAAAGATGTCTATGTGCGCCTTATAGTCGCGAAAATACGGTAATTCTGATTTATGTCCCTGGGGGCACCTCATAAATGTCTGCTGTGATGGTGACGTCATCTGCCGTAATTAAAATAATTCTAGCCTAAAAACCAAATCAGCACAGATAATAGTTTTACTTGCACAAATGAATCACCAATTAGTCTATTTGCTGAGTTTTTTCCCGTCTGTGAGGTTTCTGCTTCACCCAGCTGAAGCTCCTCCTATTTGATGACGCAGTCCAGAGGGTAACCACTGTGCATCTGAACTGCAGAGCTGTGGAACACCCACAGGGCTCACAGAAATCTACGCCCCCACCGTGTGCTGTGTGAACGCACCTTTAGAAGTGGGCAAACATTCCTCCTCTTTTAACCACGTATGCTACTGGTGGCTTGCTGAGGTTTTTGTCGCAACTGCTTAAAGTTTTCCCACCATGATATTCTCCCCTTTAGGACTTTCAGAACCAGATTTTTTTGTGCCCATGTTCTGCTTTAGATTCCCTATTTAAAACCTAAATGTATAACTCCAGGATTTTGAAGTGAGTTCTGACTAATCCTAGATGACACATGCTAACTTGAGCCTCTACAGAAGCATGGATCCTACCACAGCCCATCCATCTCTCCAGCTCCGAAGTCAACGTTTTTATGGAGCTCATAATGGAAAGCAGGTCGACTGATAGGCTCTTTTTCCATACAGTTCCTGGGCTTGAGATGAAAGAATTTCGATTAAGTCCTGTTGCTCCCTGAATTCCAGATGTGAAATATGACTGGCTCTGGACACTGCGCTCCCAGCTGTCTGTCTTGGAGAGGTCCCTGTGAGGGAAGCAGTGCTCTGTGAAACCAACCACTGATCTGTGTTTTTTAGCATAGCATATCGCTGCTGGCAGCACAGCTGTCACTGTTCATATACATACCACAAAGGAACAGGTGTTGCATATTAATGCCGCTGCTTTTTTCTGAATGGGGGAGGAGTTGTGGTCAATAGAGTTGTCAGAGTGGATCATTGCAATATATGGTTGCTTTGAGCCTTGCTACAGAGCAGCAGCTTACATTTTTTTCCACAGAACGGGTGGTGGGGGGCTGTTAATGTAGTTCAGGTGGAGTAACCCTGAAGGCAGATCAGAAACATGGGAATTTCTTTGAACACTCATATCCTCTGTCCTGAGTCTCTTCAGCAAGTTCTGATGGACTCTACTCAGTTTGGACTCGCAATCAATTAAAAAACCAAAGTAAACTGACTCAACCCTGACTCCTCAAGGTGTTTCATACTATAGCCACATTTACCCTAAGATGTACATATTTATTATTATTTTTTTTTTTATTGACCTTGAAAACTTGCTTCTCTAGAGTCCACTGATGCAGGACTTTACAGATCCTTCTGTGTGAAACACTGCCTACTTCTACTCTCATGCACGGAGCTGCAATGAAAAAACGATTTAAAAATAAGTAAAAATGTATTAACCCTTTAAGGCCTGATCCAAGAATAAAACAAAACAGAAAATAACTTTTTTTGGCTTGAATTCCTTATTTGCTCTTTTAACAAAATATGTAAAAAGAAAAAACAGAAATACATGTTTGATATTAATAATTTCTTACTATGCGACTATAAGTCAAGATTATTTTTTGTGTAGTCTTCTACTGGCTGTTATCAGGTATATCTGATTGTGTACAATAGGATTTTCAGCAAAGTTTTTACCATTAAATTATGCAAAAGGTGTCAGACGCAAAACATTTCAGAAACCGTATGTATCAAATACGATACATATGGCATTATAGGGTTAAATTAAGTGTATTTACCCTTAATTTGGAGTATTTTTACTCTTACAATAAGATAATTAGATAAAATGCACTTGAAATAAGACAATGCAATTGTGTTTTCTTATTTTAAGTGTAAATTGTCTTGTTCCATTGGCAAAATGTCTCTTTTACCTCCTCAATCCAAGAACAAAAGCACTTATTTTAAGAAAAAATGACTTATCTAGATTTAGATTTTTTTCCAGCGTGTGTGCTAGTTTTCATCTTCCTTTCTTTGTAGTGTTGGACTCACCGCCCCCTAAAGACCTGTATTGATAAAGTTGGTGTCTTAAGCCAGATTTATGCTCACAAACCAGGTCGTCTGCGTGTGTGTCGCAGTTAAACACAGATACCCCCCCCCCCTTTCCGCAGACACTCTGACCAACCTCTCCAAAATTGTAGGTGACCGCACACGGTGCTGCAGACAGGAGGCCTCTGATTGGTCAATTCAACATCCGCTCTACATTATGCTTATTTCCTGTTTGGTACCTAATGGCAGAAACTCCTATGGCTGTAGTGCTGTCCACAACGTCTGTAACATCTCGGACACTATCCCAGACAACGTGCAGGACGCTAGTTTATTGACCTGTGTGACTGTCTGTTGGTTTGCACCCAAAGCCAAAACACACAGCGCTTTGGCCAGTCTTTCGGGGTCTCACGGGTGAACTGTGTGTCATCCAGCTTTGGATGACACACAGTTGTTGTAAAACACAGTGTTGTAAAGGGCGAACAAGCTTGTCAACACGACACATGGACGCCCATAATCCTAACTAGTTCGTGACTGTCCCTTTTGCGTTGTGGCTTGGAATAACAGCACAGACCACGCTTCAAAACTGGGCATAAATCAAAAATATCTGCTTCATACCTCCAACAAGCTAACTGCATATAACCAGCCCTTTACTCTCGTTGAGTGTAAGGTTACCGTAATTGAGTACCTTTTTGATTTGAGAATTAGGTTTTGTTGAATTGTGATTATTTTGCATATGTTTTCTATTGCACGGCCCTAATGCTAACACAAATAGAAAAGCAGTCTGATAGCGTAGACCTCCGCCAAGCAACAAATTATTTTAACTTACACTCATAGCTAAAACTCACTCATGATTGTTTAGATGCTATATTTTGTTGATGTTAATGTACCAAAAACAAAAAGTAAGCTATAGTTAGGGTTAGGGTCACACAAGGGTGTAACTTTGTAATGAAAGTTGGTGGGGATACTATAAGGCAGAGGTCACGGGTTAGCGGAGCGTGGTCCGGATCCAGATCCACCTGCTGGCTAATCCGGACCCAAACTGATTTAAAACATTTATAAATTATCACATGTTGGCTGACAACAGTGTCTAAATGTCACTTGCGCCGCTTCTCCTGTCACCCCAAATCCCACTTCCTCCGTTTCCGCTCTGCCCCGCAGCACTCCATACCACCGGCGCAAAGCAAAGCCTACAGCCTCCGTTGTTCCTCCCATCTTGCTGCGCTCCGACTTAACCTCGGAGCTTGAGGAGAGCATGCGCGATATTATCATTAAATTCATAGGAGCAAAACATGCAGAAATTAACGCTTAATTTAATATGACATATTAAAAAAATCCCTATCAGCATCCAGCAGATGTGCGGTTTCTGATGGAGATGAAAAATCTGCTTCCTGGTCTATTGCATCCAATCTTTTAAATAAACGGTGTTGTTTTTTTGAAATATATAAGAATTATTCTCTAATTTGTAGTTAACAATCTGTTGTTGTTACTATATTTTAATTTCACAAACCGGATCTTCTCGCCGTTCTTTTCCCTGTTTGGTGCGATTGCAATAGCGGATCTTGACCTGGCCGGACCAGAGGGGAGCCTGAACATTTAGAGTATGCTTGGCTCAACCTGCTGCTGCGAAGCAGGATTCTTCACCATGAACAGAATCAAAAATAAATATGGATCCAGGCTCAAAATGAGCACTTTGATGTGTGCTTTAGAATGGCTTTGTCTCCATTCAAACCCAGGTTTAAAGCCTTGCAGGGCAGCATAAAGCCCACTGCGAACATTAAGACATATAAAAAGAAACGGTCAGTTCAGGTGTTTTATAAAATATGGGAATCAAGAAATTGTCTGTATACCAAACTATTGTTGTTCCCTACTTCAAAAAACACTTTAGATTTTAAAATAGAAAAATTTCTTTATTATAATTTTTTTTAAATTAAAAAATTCAATGTATAACCTGGATGCATAAACACCTCATTTTATTTCAGAGTTAAATTCTGTCTAAAGTAACAGATCATAAAAAATGTCTCCAGACCTTTACTGGTTGATGATTTTTTTTTATTCGGACCCCGATGATTTTTAATTGGTCACCCTGCTATTGGGTTGGGGATGATGAACCTGCAGTTACAGGATTTGAAGGTTTAAAGGCTTCTGTTAGGTTTTTGTATTTAGCTAAAAATAAGCCCAAACACACATTTGAATGCCATACATTTATTCAGTGCTTTCGTATTGCTGAGAATGAAACAGTAACAAAATAAAATAAAAATATTATAATGTACGAATAGACTGGTTCCTCTAAGTGGCTCTTTTGTAATTGCTCAGAAACACAGCAGCATTAATAACATATAAAAACAGTAAAATAAACTGAGATGTTTTGCTTTTTTAACTAGCAAAGAAAACACTATTTAAACACCTGCTTTTGTCAAACTTTTTTTTGTTGTTTTTTTTTGTTGAAAAAGCTCCGTATGTCTGACGACTTTTTCGGAGGCATTTTTATTTTTATTTTTTAAACCAACCCATCTACTACTATTTATTCGAAATAAAATCCGAAGTAGCTGCTGGTTAATATTAATGAGTGCTACTGTCTGTCGTCTCTCCTCCAATCACGTAGCTACTGATGACGCAGTGAATATCGACAGCCAATCATGTTGTGACAGACGTGGAGCCATGGACATAGGATCCAATGATGTTATATCAGTAGGCGGGACTCAGGAGCAGCGGGATAGCGAGACAGAAACACTGACTGAAAAATCTCAGAACACACAGCCGGGTGCGTCCTGAGGTTACTGTTGTTGGCTAAAGAATTGAGCCGAACACAAATGTACAAATTATTGGTGGGGACATGTCCACACCAGTCCTTCAGAAGGTTACGCCAGTGGGGTCACAGTTAGGCTGTAGAAGTTAATGGAAGTCAACGGAAAGGCCCCACAAAGATGAGAAAAGTATCTCTGTGTGTTTATTTCTATTCCAGAGCATAACATTAGAGATTGAACTAACGGATTCAGGATAACCTGAGGAGCTCTGACAGTAAACTTTATCAAAAAGGAAAGTTTTAAGCCTAGCCTTAAATTTAGACAGGGTGTCTGCCTCATGGACTAAAACTGGTAGTTGGTTCCACAGGAGAGGAACCTGATAACTAAATGATCTGCCTCCCATTCTACTTTTAGAAATTCTAGGAACCACTAGTAATCCTGCAGATTGAGAGCGAAGTGCTCTGTTAGGAACATAAGGAACAATCAGATCTCTGACACAAGATGGAGCTTGGCCATTTAAGGCTTTATATGTGAGAGGGAGGATTTTAAATTCTATTCTGGATTTAACAGGAAGCCAATGAAGAGAAGCTAGGCTAGGAGAGATATGATCTCTATTTTTAATTATCATCAGAACTGCAGCATTTTGGATCAGCTGAAGGCTTTGAACTACAGTTTGTAGACTTCCTGATAGTAAAGAATTACAATAGTCCAGCCTTGAAGTAACAAATGCATGGACTAGTTCCTCAGCATCACTCCTGGAGGAAGGATTTTCTAGAAACCTCTTGATATGGGATTTAAATGACAGGTCCTGATCAAAAATTACACCAAGATTTTTTACTTTATTATCTGATATCAGTTTACTCAAATCCAAGTGAAGACTCTGGTCCAAAGACTATAACTTCTGTTTAGTATGCATTCAGGAGAAGAAAGTTAAGTCATCCAGAATTGTAAGTCTTCAAGACATGCCTGTAATCTATGTAATGAGCAAGCTTCATCTGGATTTTATAGACATATATAGCTGAGTATCATCAACATAACAGTGGATATGAATCCCATGCTGTCTTATATATATATATATATATATATATATATATATATATATATATATATATATATCAAGTTTTCTGCTCTCAAGAAGAAAGAACACGAGAAGCTTGAGAAATACCAAGGGCTGAAAGCAGTGGTGCCAGTGGTAATTGGAGCACTGGGGGCTGTGACCCCCAAACTGGGAGAGTGGCTACAGCAGATTCCAGGTAAAACAGCAGAGGTCTCTGTCCAGAATAGCGCAGTCCTAGGAACAGCTAAGATACTGCGCAGAACCCTCAAACTCCCAGGCCTCTGGTAGAGGACCCGAGCTTGAGGATGACACATACCACCCCACGAGGGGTGAGAAAACAGTTTTATATATATATATATATATATATATATATATATATATATAAAACTAACTGTTTTCTCACCCTTCGTGGGGTGGTATGTGTCATCCTCAAGCTTGGGCCTGGGAGTTTGAGGGTTGACCTGGTTCCCTAGCAACTGACGCTGACCTTGTTAACCCGGGCGACGTCCGAGCCGGTATGGCTCTTGTATTTGCCTAAGGGTCCACCTGGATGTCCATGTCGGGAATCGTCGGTGTTACCTACTGAGCTATCCAGTTGCTATATATATATATATATATATATATTAGGGATGGGACGATTTATGAAAACCGTCTGGTTCGATTCGCGTGTATTTCGTTCGGTTCATGCGCTGCTCCATTTTCTCATAGGCGAAGCGTTTACACTCCAGAGCAGAAGGTGGCGGTACTGCGACCAAAGCCAACCACCAGTAGTAAACAAGAAGAAGAAGAAGCGAAGCAGCTTAGCCGGCTGTAGCATTGTGCAACACGTTTTGTTTATGCTAACAGCAACATGACCAACATGTCATGCTAACCTCGAAATCCCTCATACTCCGTCAGCAACCCCCGCTGCGCTCCAGACCGGCTGCTCAAAGCAAAGCCTACAGCCTGCACTATGGCTCCCGACCGCTCCGCTCTGAGTCCCTTGGAGATGGTAGAGAGCATGCGCGAGATGATTAAATTCAAAGCAGCAAAATATACGGAAATGATCCAGGGTTTCCACGGATCATTTAAAATAATTACAATCCATTATTTTTTGGGGGATTTTTTCATTAATTTCATAATTTTTTATGGGATTTCGGTGTAACAATCAACATATACCGAATCGAACCGAATCAAAAACCGTGACCACGAAACCGTGAATCGAACCGAACCGTGGATTTTGTGAACCGTTCCACCCCTAATATAAATATATATATATATTAGGGCTGAATTAGGGCTCGATAAAATCAATAAAAAATCGATAAAAATCGACTTTTAAAAGCGTTGGCAACGAATTTCCTTATTGATTAGTTGTGTCGTGCGATTAATGCGTCATCCGCCGCCGCCGTCATCACTGCCACTTGACTGAAACGGGGGAAGAAAAAAAATTACGGCAGAGCGAGCCAGTGTTGCAAACTCAGCGACTTTGTCGCTATATTTAGCGACTTTTCAGATCCCTCCAGCGACTATTTTTCAAAAAAGCGACTAGCGACAAATCTGGCGACTTTTTACGGTGTCACTGGCGGCTTTTGGAGACTCTTACGTGAAAGCATGTATCGTTCCTAATCTTGTCCTCCAGCGGCAGCTGCTGCCGTGAGGCGCCTCCCCCATCCTAACCCCGTTCTCCCGCAGGAGTCCCTCTCAGCGCTGCTGTCAGAGCCGCAGGATGTTTACCCTCAGCGTCCAGACTGCAAATGAAGCGCGCATGCGCCGGGATTGACGGCGCAAATTTATCACAATAATTAAAACAGCCTTTATAAATAAATTAACTTGCAAATTATGAGGGCAAGGCTTTTAAAGTTTAAATCTTCTGGCAAAGATAAAGTAAAGATCCTGCAATTTATGGAAATAAAGCAGAATAAAATCCAGCAAGATCAGTAATATGTCAATTAATTATATGCCACATTCCCATGTAAATATCTGTCTTTGGAGGATGTGTTTTTTAGCACCCCTAGTTCTCTCATTTTTATTCCAAATACAATTTATAATTTGAATCACAGGGCTATTTTTATCTCTATGGTTGAGTATTTTCTCAAGTAGCAACTTTAACTGCTATACTTTCCTGTCTTAAAAGGCAGAACTCTTCTAGTCTAAAAAAACCCCTCATTTGTTGAAATGGGGGGATGTATTGTTTGAACCCCTTAGAGGCTTTTAAAAACAAAAATGCCTGTCTTTTTTTGCGCTTTATGAAACAAAGTACCCTATATTTTGTGGATGTACAGCTACATTTCTCATGTAAGTTTGCGTAGTTTTAACACAAACATTTATTTTTCATATTGCACCAGTACAGTTAATGAGCAACCTGTACTTGTGTGCTTGTTTGTTCTGTCTAAAATGTTTATTTTGGAATGAAGAGGTTAATATTAAAAATATTTTTTGTCCGATTCATCGATTAATCGACCGATTCATCGATTTTTAAAATAATCGTTAGTTGCAGCCCTAATATATATATATATATATATATATATATATATATATATATATATATATATATATATATACAGTATATATATATATATATATATATATATATATATATATGACAGCAGTAAAGAGAACTGGTTCTAGCGCTGATCCCTGTGGTACTCCACAGGTAACCATTAATCATGAGGAAGATTAGTAATTAACGTGAACAAAATGAAATTGATCACATAGATAAGATTTAAACCAGTCTAGAGCCGCTTCTTTAATTCCTACAAAATATTCAAGTCTTTCTAAAAGAATATTATGATCAATTGTATCATATGCAGCACTGAGATCCAACAGGACGAGTACAGATACAAGTCCATTATCTGAGGCCATGAGAATATCATTAGCAACTTTCACCATAGCTATTTCAGTGCTATGATGAGCTCTAAAGCCAGACTGAGTCTCTTCAAAAAGTTCATTATGGTGTATTGGCACACTAAGAAAGGAAGATTGGATATAAGTCTGTAATTGACCAAGTCATCTGGGTCAAGAGACAGTTTCCTAAGTAAAGGTTTAATTACAGCAATCTTAAAAGCCTCTGGTACATACCCCTGTAACAGAGATAGATCAATCACATCTAAAATGTAGGAGGAAAGCCTGAAAGTTCAACTGGATCAAAGTAGTCTCGACCCGGTTCAGATTCTATGGCTAGCTCAGATGCTGACTCTCCTTCCAAAGATAAACCAGTCGTAGTTGGAGGAGTTCTAAATATAAAATTTTTAATAAGGTTAATCTTATTTATAAAGAATCCCATAAAATCATTACTGCTAGGAAGCAGGTGGGATGGACAGTTTAACAGAGCTATGGCTCTGGGTGAGCTTGGCAACTGTATTAAAAAGATATCAAGGATTATTCTTATTCTTCTCTATTAATGAGGAGAAATAGGCTGTTCTTATATAGCATTAAACTATTTTTCCAGACTAAGTGGGATTCCCTTAGTAGTGGAGCACGATTTTCTCTCCAGTTTTCTAGCATTTTGCTTTAGATTGCGCAGCTCTGCATTGAACCAAGGAGCCAGCTTTCTATTTGAAATGCTTTTCTTATTCAAAGGGGCTATGTTGTCTAAGGCAGTATGCAGAGAACTAGCAACGCCATCAACAAAATCATCAACCTGTGAAGGGGAATAAACTAAGCTTTTGCGCTCTGCAGCACTGCTCAGAGACATGGAGGAGCGAGAAAGTGAAGCAGATTCTTTAAAATTTGTAACTGCACTATCTGATAATGATCTGCTAAAGTAAAACTTTCTTTTTGGGGAGGAGTAAAGTTATCCTGAAGGTTATTAAAAAGTGGTCAGAGAGGACAGGGTTGTGAGGAAATACTGTTATTTCTTCACTTTCTATGCCATATGTCAGCACAAGGTCCAAAGTATGAAGATGAGAATGTGTGGGACTATTCAGATTTTGAACAGTCAATAGCGTTTGGGTGCATGGTGCGAATTTGCTGTTTGGTTCCCTGCTTTGTGGTGTAGAGCTGTTTCCTTTGTCCTCTTTTTGTTCAACAGATTTTTGTTCGACATCTGTCGCGGGTCTTGGTTGCGTTGGAGAATTTGGAAATGTTTGGGTGCAAGTCAATAGCATGTAAGATAGCATTAAAGGCTGCTCTTAAGCTATCACCTTCAATGTCAGCATGGATATTAAAATCCCCCACTATGATGAACCTGTCAGTATTTAATTCTTTGCAATTTGGATGAGGGAAACTAAGGGTTAAATGTTCAAAAGAGTTGTAATTATCAACTGCCTTTAGAGTTATCAGTAAGTCATACTGAAAGACTGCCGCCACTCCTCCTCGCCCAGAACTTCTGGGTATGTGAAAATTTAAATAACTAGATGTAGTTGCCTCATTTATGCTCACATAATCCTCTTGCTGCAGCCAACTTTCTGTAAGGCAACATAAATCAACGTTATTATCACAAATCAAGTTATTTAACTAGCAGACTTTTTGAAAAAGAGATATTATGTTAAATAAACCACATTTAATCGTTTTAACTTTTTTCCCAATTGGAGTTATTTTAATTAGATTATCATGATTTACTCCTTTGGGAATCTTTTCTAATTTATTATATTTTGGTCGGGGGCAAGACACTGTCTGGATCAGGGGTCTCAGACTTGCGGTCGATAGTTTGTGGCCCCTGCCTTAATATGAAAGTTTAATGTTAGTGCGGCCCATGAGCTTGATATGATTGGCACTTTTCAGTGTTGTGTGCGGAGCTGAACGAACTTATCAATCACAGTGGAGTATATTGCTCTCAGGGTCGGGACATCTATTAGTCATTATAGTATGCGGCACATGCTCATTTTCCGGCCTGCCCCCGCTTCACCGTCCACTCTAGACTCGGAAGTTGTTGCTCAGTGTAACGTAATTTTCTTTAATTTTCTTTGCAGAATGATTAACGTTTCATCAATCAATAATCTGATTGTTTTAAAAGTTTGGTTTACTTAAGTCCTGCTGTGAAGCTGCGGATGATCCAGTAGCTTACCATCGTGGGTTAAAATGTGGAGGGGAAAAAAAAAAAACCTGACCCAAATAATGTCATAAATAAAAACAAATATTAGCATTTAAGCAGGGTTAAATTGTTATCCAAAGTAAACATTTATCATGAAAATAGCTATATTCCATATGTCATGGCTTTCAAATGTTTGACACACATGCAGATCACAATCAGGAGGCAGAAAAGGAGGTTTCTCGTTTTGTTGCGCAACTCCAAAGAATTGAACCAATTCCAGAGTTTTATTGGCCATTCACAAAATCAATGAAAAGAAACTAAAAGTATCCTTAAACGAAAAATGTACAAAAATCAAAAGGCTTATTTAATACTTGGAGGACATATCTTCAATTTGGCCACAAAATTAACAAAAACAGAATGATCTTTTCATCTACAAGACTATTTTAAAATAAAAATAATGACATTTGATAACATTGGAATGGTTTTAGGAGCTTTTCTTGTGGAAAAACCAATCCGGCCCAGCCTTGGTAAATTGAGTTTGAGAGCCTGGTCTGGAAGGAGTAATGAGTGGGTAACAGTAGAGAAGCTGCAGAGACGTGTGTTAAACTTCAACTCTGCATCCTGGTCTGTACCCTGGGTTAGAAAAAAATGTGCAGGTGACTAAGCAAGTTTTTTAAGCGGAAGTCACCTGAAATAACATTTTTTAAGTATTCTTTACTTTCTTAGGTTTCAGTCAAATAAAAAGAAATCAAAGTTAAACAGGCAGGGCCAAAGGAAATTTGAGAGGCAGGTTTACACGAGATAATGTTGATTTGCTTTTGGAGAAAGCCGGAGCACCCGGGGAGAACCATGAAGACAGTGTGAAAAGAAAGTAAACCAACACACACTGTGCGGCTTATTTTCAATTGGATTTAACGAATAAAAGGTTTCCAAAGAAAATAAAAAGAATACTGAAAAATAAAAAAAAAGAATAATAAAGTCTTATTTTTGCAGAGGGTTTAGTGTTTTCTCTGCTAGTTGTGATGTGATAAACCAAACTATGATAATTTCTATTGCTTGATGGATGTGTGTTTATCTTTACATCTAATCTTAATCGATTGATGGTACACTCTATCTTTCTGTCCATGTGTGATAGAAAATGGCCGCGAAGCGTGTGTTTGGAGACGGGAAGAGGGGCAGGTGGAGGAGTCTGGCTTTGAACTGGAGCGGGGGCGGCAGGTGTTGGAACAACGATATTGCTCATGATTGGTTTTACCCTCTCTCTCTGACTCCCCTTAAGTATGTTTGGAGTCCTTGCTTGCTTTGTTTCTTTGTCCCCTTTTTGTTCAAGAGGTTTTGGTTCGACTTCTGTCGGTCGTATTTGTTGGATCGGAGTCTTAGGAAGCTTTTGGGTGTATGGTGCGAATTTGGTGTTTGGTTTCATGCTTGTGGTGTAGAGCTGTTTCCTTTTTCCTCTTTTTGTTCAACCGGTTTAATACCATGGTCTGAATTTGGTCTTTGGTTTCCTGTTTTGTGGTGTAGAGCTGTTTCCTTTTTCCTCTTTTTGTTTAACAGGTTTTGGTTCGACTTCTGTCGGTGCTCTTGGTTGCATTGTAGACTTTGGAAACTTTTGGGTGGATGGTGCGAATTTGGTGTTTGGTTTCCTGCTTTGTGGTGTAGAGCTGTTTCCTTTTTCCTCTTTTTGTTTAACAGGTTTTGGTTTGACATCTGTCGGTGCTCTTGGTTGCATTGTAGACGTTGGAAACCTTTGGGTGCATGGTGCGAATTTGGTGTTTGGTTTCCTGTTTTGTGGTGTAGAGCTGTTTCCTTTGTCCTCTGTTTGTTCAACAGGTTTTGGTTCGACTTCTGTCGGTGTTCTTGGTTGCATTGTAGACGTTGGAAACGTTTGGGTGCATGGTGCGAATTCGGTGTTTGGGTTCCTGCTTTGTTGTTTAGAGCTGTTTCCTTTTTCCTCTTTTTGTTCAAGAGGTTTTGGTCCGACTTCTGTTGGTTCTCTTGGTTGCATTGGAGATGCAGGATCCTCAGGATCCGCAGTACTTCCAGAAGGAACATCCTGTGTTCTAAAGACGGACCCCTCAGGCTTTGGTGAGATGGTTGTTGAGGATAAATGGTTGGTGGGTGAAGGGCGCATTTTGTTGCTGCGGGCTGTTAGGAAATCAATCTCCCATTGCTCCTGGAACTGGAACACCAGTTCTGCATAGTCAACCCTTCCCTTGTTTTCCTGCAGCTTAGTCAGCGTCGAGAAATACTGGCTTAAAAACTCTAAAATGTTTGTTGGTTGGGCATGCTTCACTGCCCGTGAAAGGCACTCAAATATGCTCGTCAGTGTGTAAGAAAATGTGGAATCCATTTTAAGATTAACTTGGAAAACACTTCTTACCTCTGGACACAACCTAATTCTCTGGTAACCTCTGAGTAAATGGAACTAGTGTTTCTGTGTTTGGAATAGAAGGGTATTTAAAGCCTTAAAGTGGGCGGAACCCTGTGATGTCATAGGGGTGTTTATTATTTTCTTTGTTCTGATGACATCATCATTGGAATACCCTGTATACTGTGTCCTGGGCAGCTGCAGTGCATTGGGTGGCCTCCAGCAGCCTGGATTAAAATCTTTCACTTTTAAAAAAGATACATTAGATTTTTATATTCAGATTAAATTGCAACAGTTAAAACACATCTATAAATCTAGTTAGCATACGCGCTAACTAGCCGTTAGCGATGCCGCTAGCTAGCGGCTACTGTTAACATGTTGTTTGTGTCATTATGTGTTTATGTACATATTGAGGGAATATGTTGAGTTTATTATTTAGGAGAATTGTGCCTGTTTATTTGGAATTGTGCCTATTTACACAAAGACTTATGCACAATATTATTTTGTTGCAGTTTTACCATTCATTCATTCATCCATCCATACCAGCCAATAAATCCAAAGAAAAGGCTTACGGTGTGGTTATTGGAAATTATGGTTATCTACCTGCTAAGCTAAGAGTGAGGGCAGGACATGAATTATTTTTTTGTCGCTAATGGTCACTAAAATGTTTTTAAGCTCAACATGTCCAGTATTAAAATTCAAAACCTTTATTCACAAATATGCTATGTTTTTTTGCGAAGTGGAGCCAGCCAATCCTGTTCGTGTATGCAAAATAGCCATGTGCTTTTCCGCAGTTAATAACACGGGCAACGCGGAACAGATTGCGTGAAGACAGCAGGTCTTCACTCCTGTTTGTGGACCTCAACGCACCTCCTCTGGACAAATTCGACCCATTTCCATTCGTCAGAAACTGGATTAAAGCAGGACATGTGGGTGCATGAAAGAGAGACAGACAGACAGACAGACATTCTTTGTGCATGTGTGTGTTTTCATAGACTGTCTCTTCAGGCTCCTACCCGCTCTGATTCACAGAAAGCTTCATCCACCAAGCTGTCAGGAAGCTGAGCCCCCCTCAAAAAAAGTCTCCTGCAACACTATTATTACTATATTTATTTACTGTTCTTTTGCACTGTTACTGTTACAAATGCTATATCTAACATAATTGGTAATAATAATAATAATATTTTTTCTGCTGCCATTGCCATCTGCCTTTTTGCACTAGGATAAGTATTGCATATTTTATATTATTGTACATTTTATATTTTATTGTGAAATTGAATGTTTAAATTCTAGTATTAGGAACTGATCTTATCTGTTGTGCCTGTGCACTTTATTGGTTTCACTGTTGGTGAATGAGAAACAAACGTCCTCTCGAGTCCTTGTATGTCTGGTGAATGTGAAGAATTGACATTAAAGCTGACTTTGACTTTGAAATGTTATAGGCCTACTGCATATTGAGAAAATTTAGATCGGTATTGCGCAACAATCGGGAGATGGGGACCCCCCCAAATATTGACAGGTATTTCGCACACTGGATATAGCCCATGCTCTCCTTGAGCTCCAAGGAAGTAATTAACTAAAACCTACTATAACTAACTATAACCAGCCCAGTTTGAGAGCAGTAAGACAGGAGGAACAGCGAAGGCTGTAGGCTTCTGGGTAACACTGGGTAGCTGCTTTCAGCCAGCTGTAATAAAGAACATCGTCTGTTTTAAAACTTGTGCACTCTGCTCCTCATCCATACGTTAACAGCTGTTTCGGTGCGCAGCATGCTCACGCGCTGTTTCTACCATAATAACTGTTTATATGCAACATTTTCCCCATCATTAAAAGGTTAATTTGGGGGCATTTCTGGGGACAGCATTAGCCGAGGACGGGTGGTTGAAAACGGGGACTGTACTGTACCTGGAAATCGAGGATGTCTGGTCATAAAGGCCATGTGAAGTATTTCACTGTCTGTTAGTGAACCAGTGTATCTCTGTGTTCTTGTTCTGATACCAGACCACTTTGAGCCAGCAGATGGATAAGTCATAGATTTCCTGATAACAAGGAAACATTCGCTCTCTAATCCTACATCAGAGAACCAGAAATATGTCTGATCAGGTAAGGCTCGGAGCCGTTTTGTTGGCTAACAGCTGTTAGCTTAGTTGGCTCTGGTGTTTAGCAGAGCCAAAAAAGTTAAAAAAGAATCCACTGGACTTCGTTTCCAAGTTTGAAGACGTTTGACTTCCCATCCAGGAATCTTTTTCAATTCAAAATGTCGGAAATAGCGTAGAGTTCGAGGCTTTATAGAGCGTTGATATTGTTGAGTTAAAGCCTCAAACTCAAAGCAATTTCTGACTATTTTAATTGTAAAAGCTTCCTGGAAGGGAAGCGAAACGTCCAGGTTGGAGGTCGTCGAAAAATCTCCATCTCCTTTCAATGGAGCACTTACAGATCTCAGAGTATTTAGTTAAAAGTTCTCTTTTCTGTTGCTGTTGTTCAATAAAAGTACATTTTAAGATCATTTGAGGCGAGAACAGTATACTTTTTAGCGTCACTATATGGTCGTTTACCGATTTAATGTGTAATTTAAAAAAAATTTCTAAAGTTGCGAAGACCATGGCAACCAGTGGACATCCGAGAGTAACAGCAGCCAGGGCTAACGTTAGCCCGTCTGCAGCAGCCCTCTCTCAGCATAGCGAGTCCGCTGGCTATGATGGCGTTTTTCCTTTCATTTGGCAAAATTTGATTTGTGTTTATCTGCCTGTGTTAATTATTATTCCCTCATTAAATGAAACAAAAAATCATTTTATTATTATCTAGAGACTTTTAATAACAGGAGGTGAAAAGCAGCACCAGACGAGCCAAACGTGTGGTGACATCATCAGTATGCTTTTGTTCAATTGACCCATATTCATTCTGCGTTCTCCACACTTTTCTGTGTTCTTCTCAAGAACATACTTGGCGAGGACACTAGTCAGTACTCGTCTTCTTGTGAATTGAGAAACTGCCACTTCACCACTTCTCTGTGAACATTCTTATTTCAACCGTTGCGTATATTAACTGCAACGTATGAATGAAGATGCTTTGACCCCCCCAAAAATTGATTGACAGATGACCGTTGATATAGGATTGGCTGAATTTAGGTGTTCAGGCTGACATATAACTAACTGGCCGGCATAAGATAAAAAAAACCCCACAGATTTCAAGACAGGATTTTTTTTTAAATAGCAATCTTCTAAATTTTGGGACAATATTGTCTGATAAAGAGTACATTTATATACATGTTTAAGCCAGAATCATTTGACATTTAAATATGATTTCCTTAAGTCTTTCACGGGGAACACAGTTTTTTTTTTTTTTTTTACATTGGCCCCTTGATTTGACGTTATTACATCATGTTCTACTCACCCATATGAGTTTTATGTCTTTTGGAACCGTTCTGAAGATGTTCAGTTAGATTATATCCAGGTAGCATCTTCCTATGCGCTAACGACTTGAAGGCACAAACTGAACTGTTCATAATTTATTCTTTATGGTACGCCAGCATTCATAACATGTAGGCGAATCACTGTCCACCGGACATCCGCGGTTATATTTTTTATATTTATATATTTTTTAAACAAAGCGTGTGTATGACGTCATCCGCCGGCTACCGTTCATTCTTCCTGTCCGCTGAACTGCTGCTAGTTTTACTTTAGATGATATTGCTCTCCAAATGGAATTGAACGATTTAGAGTAGCTAGCCGAATGAATAAAACGGGGAAGAGCGTAGCCGCCTGTGGCCCGGGCTGCCTGTCACAACTCCAGTATGGCACGCGGATGATGTCATACACACGCCGATTTGTTTTAAAAATATATAAATATAAAAAATATAAGCGCGGATGTCTAGGGGACAATGATTCGCCTACATGTTAGAAATGTTGGCGTACCATAAATGATAAATTATGAACAGTTTAGTTTGTGCCTTCGACTCGTTGCCCAAAGGAAGACGTTACTTGGATATAACGAAATATGACACAGCTCCAAATATCACAAAACTCATATGGGTGAGTAGAACATGATGTAATAACGTAAAGTCAATGTAAAAAAACGACGTTCCCCTTTAATGCGGCTACCTATACTGCTACAACTAGGTACTTGCCTCAGTGCATCTGTCCTCGGTTGTGTAGCTACCCAAAACAAATCCCCACAGACGGCCGTGCTTCTCCCCCGCGGAGCAAAGCCTCATTAGGTTTGTTGCCCAAGCTGGAGAATGTATTCTGGCTGGAGGAACACCTCGCCCCACTCTCCCAGGAACACATGTTTATTGCCTCAGCCTGACCCTGGAGCTTTAGGGGTTGTCAAATCATATTTGGCTCAAGTGCCTCTAGTCATGGGCTCGGTTACCTTTTGAACCAGTCTCACCGAGGCATACAGAAAATAACTCAAGGTTTCAATAAAAGGAAAGAGCGTGTTGAGAAAGGAAAGAAGATTGATGTTAGTATCACAAAGTGCGGTGATTTATTTACAGCCAGTCCTGTTATTCTGACGTTTCTGATAAATATGAGGCCAACTGCTGGACAGTTGAGCTTTTGGCTACAGGATTTTAATCATGAACACAGCAACAAAAAAAGAGGAACAGTATGTTGCAATGGTCCAGTCTTAGTCCAGACCTCAGCTTGATTTGAAATTCAGCAGTGGAACGTGAAGAGAAAACTTTGGATATACTAATGCCAGCAAAACCTCATTGAACCCAAGACATGCTGTGAAGAAGAGCAGGCCAACATTCCTTCACATTCCTCCGCCAGAGATTGATAAGGACAAACAGAAGATGATTACTTTAAGCTATCTCTGCTAAAGGTGGTTCTGTGAGCTCTCCAAATCCAGCCTGGTTTTGCCTTTTCTTTTTTAAACAAGATTTCAGCTTTAAGTTTATATTAGGCTCAAATATTGTCTTCATATCCAGAAACGCTTTCATAATCAAACTCGAGATGTAAGTGAATTTCTTTTGAGTAGTGCATCCAGCCGATTGCTCTCTTTGTTTGTATTACAAAAATAAATGGAAACATCAGTTTTTTTTAAATAAACATAGTTGTGATTTATAATTTAAATGGATCTAATAAGAATACGAGTAAAGGTATGGACAATGTGGGACTTTGGCCAAGAAAGTTTCTTTAATTTTAAACAAAATCTTTAAGAAAATGCAAATTTTAAAATGGATAAGTGTAATTTATGTCTTATGAACCAAGAAACACACACAGGTTATTGATCAATACTACTTCTCTAAACAATGCATCTTATTGATATATTTAATCAATAAAAAAAAAAAAGGTACAAAACACAAATGGACTCTCACCGGTTAATTTTTTTAAAGCTTTGAACAAAAGCACTCAAAATAGAGCCCTGCACTCCCACGGGAGTCCTGCGGAACCCACCGCAAAGCAGTGCGGCGTGGGACAAATATTGAAAGTTCATTGCGGGTGCAGGCGGGAGAGCGCACAGTGCGGGTGCGGGCAGGAGCGGTGATTAGGGCTGGGCGATATAGAAAAAAAGCTTATCGATAAAAAAAAATGCATATTGATCGATATCGATAATTATTGAAAAGATTTGAAACCATATTTTATGTGCAGCTCTGCCTGGACTTTTTATAATATTGCTAAATGATTTAATTTTAATAAAGAACACAAACACAGACTTCGAATTAAATCTTTATTTAACCAACTTTTTTAACCATAACATAATTGTTTTAAAGAAAAATAACTTAAGAGACCTGAGTTATGTTATTAAATACTGACAAAGAATAAACTAAAGTGATCAGAAAAGTGACCAAAATAAATATAACAAATAAATAAATGCCGCCCCCGTTTCCTGCTTTAACCTGAGTTATTACTTTGAAGTTGCTGGCCCCTCAGCATTTTTATCTCAATTGTTAGAACTACGTGGGAAACTGCCCAGAACTGAAAATATATATTTTCCCGAAATTCACGAAGATTCCTCGGAGGAGAGCCGCGCCGGGGCCTACACAGCTCGTACTCCTGCGGGTGTGAGCGGCTGAGATGATAAAAAAAAAAAAGTCTGTTGTGTTATCAGACTTGGTTTTCACTGGTTCCCGACACATTTTACAGATGACAGGTTTGTTTTTTGTCCGACTTGCCATGACCGAAATACTGCCAGACTGCCGAACTACAAAAACCCTTCTTTGGAACAATTTCCTCCGCCTCTCCTTGCTGCGACATCTTCATGTACTCTGTGTTGTGGTTTGAGAGGGCGGCGCTTTGTGACGGCGTGCCTGGGTCCACGATTGTGATTGGTTGGGAGGAAGTAGTGACTAGCATAAACATACATGTTAGGCTACAATGAGAAGGAAGGAAAACTGCGTTTCTTTTTTATCGAACTTTTATGGACCCTCTTTTTTTCTATTGCGCCACACGTCTATCGATCGATATATATCGTTATTGTATTATCGCCCAGCCCTAGCGGTGATAAATGGCAGTCCCGCGAACTACAAACATGTTTTAAAATGTAAAAATAAAGTCATAAATGATCAGTCTATGTCTATCATACAGTACCGTTCAAAAGTTTGGGGTCACACAAACTATTTTTTTTTTCTGAAAAGTCACACTTATTCACCACCATACGTTGTGAAATGAATAGAAAATAGTCAAGACATTGACTAGGTTAAAAATAATGATTTGTATTTGAAATAAGATTTTTTTTTACATCAAACTTTGCTTTCGTCAAGGAATCCTCCATTTGCAGCAATTACAGCATTGCAGACCTTATGCATTCTAGCTGTTAATTTGTTGAGGTAATCTGGAGAAATTGCACCCCACGCTTGGTTGGATGGGCACTTCTTGTGTACCATACGGTCAGGCTGCTCCCATAACAGCTCAATGGGGTTCAGATCTGGTGACTGCGCTGGCCACTCCATTACCGATAGAATACCAGCTGCCTGCTTCTGCTCTAAATAGTTATGCACAATTTGGAGGTGTGTTTAGGGTCATTGTCCTGTTGTAGGATGAAATTGGCTCCAATCAAGCTCTGTCCACTGGGTATGGCATGGCGTTGCAAAATGGAGTGATAGCCTTCCTTATTCAGAATCCCTTTTACCCTGTACAAATCTCCCACCTTACCAGCACCAAAGCAACCCCAGACCATCACATTACCTCCACCATGTTTAACAGATGGCGTCAGGCATTCATTCTTCCAGCATTTTTCATTTGTTCTGCATCTCACAAACGTTCTTCTTTGTGATCCAAACACCTCGAACTTGGATTCATCCGTCCACAACACTTTTTTCCAGTCTTCCTCTGTCCAATGTCTGTGTTCTTTTGCCCATCTTGATCCTTTTCTTTTATTGGCCAGTCTCAGATTTCGCTTTTTCTTTGCCACTCTGCCCTGAAGCCCAGAATCCCGCAGCCGCCTCTTCACTGTAGATGTTGACATTGGTGTTTTGCGGGTACTATTTAATGAAGTTGGCAGTTGGGGACCTGTGAGGCATCTGTTTCTCAAACTAGAGACTCTAATGTACTTATCTTCTTGCTCAGTTGTGCAACGTGGCCTCCCACTTCTTTTTCTACTCTGGTTAGAGCCTGTTTGTGCTGTCCTCTGAAGGGAGTAGTACACACCACCGTTGTAGGAAATCTTCAATTTCTTAGCAATTTGTCGCATGGAATAGCCTTCATTTCTTTTTTTTTCTTTTTTTATTATATCTTTATTGATTCTCGAGAGTGTATCATTTACATGGCATTAGGTATCACCAAAATAACTTTCACATTTGAAATAAGATTCACATGTAGACCATTGCCTTATAGCAGTCAAATCAAAAATATAACTATACTTCTCTGAGAAAGATTATACAGTAATCATAAAGGAAAGAAAATATGAAGGGAGAAACTAAGGGGAAAAAAAATTAAGGAAGAAAAGGAAATACAGTAAAAAAATATAATATAGAATAACTCTAATGTACAGTATGGCTATCATAGGAGAGTGGATTGTCCAGGAGATTTAATAAGTTTGGTCTTTAAAGATTAAGTCAGGTCTTTTAGGTTTTACATGATCTACCCAAATCCTCCAACACTGATTAAATTTTTCAGTTCTGTGATTGAGAGAGGCTGTTATTTTTCCCATTTCGTATATGTTAAATGTTATGTTAAGCCAGTCATCTAATGTTGGTTTGTCATGTGACAACCATTTTCTTGTAATGTTTTTCTTGCTTGCCGTTAATAAAATAGTCATCAAATATTTGTTTCTTTTTGTGGCGTCTTGAGGAATTATGCCTAAATATATAAGCTTGAAATCAAAGGGAATGTTTTGCATAAAAATATCTTGTAAGGCGCTGTTTATCTCTTTCCAATAATCTTTTATAATTGGGCAGTCCCAGAAGACATGATAATGATTTGCATTTTTGATTTCCACATTTTCTCCAACATGTGGGACGATTTCCATCAAAGTGACATTTCTGAGCTGGTGTGACAAAGAATCTTACCAGATTCTTCCATCCATATTCTTGCCAATGTAGTGATTTATTGTATATCCATTGATAGTTCCATATTATTGTCCATTCCTCCTCTGTTATCGTCAAATTGCCCTCTCTCTCCCATCTTGCCTTGATATGTAAGGTTGAATTGTTTTTTAGATCTATTAGGTGTTTTTAGATAAGAGAGATAATTTTCCCTTTAATTTTTGATTTATAGGCATTAATAAAAATTTCCAGTAATGTTATATTCTTGTCAGTAATTGGTTTAAATTTTAAGTTAATGAAATTCCTTATTTGCAAATATCGATAAAAGTCCTGTTTGTCCAAAGAGAATTTTCTCTTGGGTGTTTCAAAATCATTTAAGATGTTGTTGTTCATTATTGTGCACAGAGCAGTGATTCCTTTGGATGCCCAGTCCTTAAACCTGGGGTCCAGTTTATTTGGTGTGAAGTCAGAATCATATGCGATCCATTTTATGATTGTCAAATCGTTCTCAAGTGCATTTTCTTTAACAATAGTTTTCCGAGCTCTAAGGGTTGTTTTCATCCACCGGTTATCTATATTATTTATGAACCCTTGTAGATTTGCATCTGCCAGAATTGCCTGTACAGGAATGGGTGTCGCCTTTGTTTCAATAGTTTTCCATTGAGCATCATATGTTGGATCGTAACAGTATATCAATGTTCTTGTTTGTGTTGCTAAATAGTAATCCCTTAGAGAAGGCAATCCCCAACCTCCCATTTTCTTTTCCAGTTGTAATACCTTATATCCAATTCTAGGTCTTTTACCTTGCCAAATATACACTATATTGCCAAAAGTATTTGCTCACCCATCCAAATTATTGGAATCAGGTGTTCCAATCACTTCCATGGCCACAGGTGTATAAATTCAAGCACCTAGGCATGCAGACTGTTTTTACAAACATTTGTGAAAGAATGGGTCGCTCTCAGGAGCTCAGTGAATTCCAGCGTGGAACTGTGATAGGATGCCACCTGTGCAACAAATCCAGTCGTGAAATTTCCTCGCTCCTAAATATTCCACAGTCAACTGTCAGCTGTATTATAAGAAAATGGAAGTGTTTGGGAACGACAGCAACTCAGCCACGAAGTGGTAGGCCACGTAAACTGACGGAGCGGGGTCAGCGGATGCTGAAGCGCATAGTGCGAAGAGGTCGCCAACTTTCTGCAGAGTCAATCACTACAGACCTCCAAACTTCATGTGGCCTTCAGATTAGCTCAAGAACAGTGCGCAGAGAGCTTCATGGAATGGGTTTCCATGGTCGAGCAGCTGCATCCAAGCCATACATAACCAAGTGCAATGCAAAGCGTCGGATGCGGTGGTGTAAAGCACGCCGCCACTGGACTCTAGAGCAGTGGAGACGCGTTCTCTGGAGTGACGAATCGCGCTTCTCCATCTGGCAATCTGATGGACGGGTCTGGGTTTGGCGGTTGCCAGGAGAACGGTACTTGTCTGACTGCATTGTGCCAAGTGTAAAGTTTGGTGGAGGGGGGATTATGGTGTGGGGTTGTTTTTCAGGAGCTGGGCTTGGCCCCTTAGTTCCAGTGAAAGGAACTCTGAATGCTTCAGCATACCAAGACATTTTGGACAATTCCATGCTCCCAACTTTGTGGGAACAGTTTGGAGCTGGCCCCTTCCTCTTCCAACATGACTGTGCACCAGTGCACAAAGCAAGGTCCATAAAGACATGGATGACAGAGTCTGGTGTGGATGAACTTGACTGGCCTGCACAGAGTCCTGACCTCAACCCGATAGAACACCTTTGGGATGAATTAGAGCGGAGACTGAGAGCCAGGCCTTCTCGTCCAACATCAGTGTGCGACCTCACAAATGCGCTTCTGGAAGAATGGTCAAAAATTCCCATAAACACACTCCTAAACCTTGTGGACAGCCTTCCCAGAAGAGTTGAAGCTGTTCTAGCTGCAAAGGGTGGACCGACGTCATATTGAACCCTGTGGATTAGGAACGGGATGTCACTTAAGCTCATATGTGAGTCAAGGCAGGTGAGCAAATACTTTTGGCAATATAGTGTATCTTGATAATAGTTTGTCCCATTCATGGAAAACTTTTTGATTTATTTCAATTGGCAGCGTTTGGAATAAGTATAATAATCTGGGCAGTATGTTCATCTTTATCGAATTAAGTCTTGAGCTAAAACTTAGGAAAGGGGTAAGATTCCATCTTATGATATCCTCTTTAATTCTTTTTTGTATGGGAACATAATTATATTCGAATAGTTTTTCGAGGTCCTTTGGTATAGTAATGCCTAGATATTTAAAGTGGTCAGTGTGCCAGGTTAGTTAATTATAAGACAGCAACTGAGTTTTGTTAATATTAATTTTGTATCCTGATAGTCCAGTCTATCTTTGCCCTCTTTATGTATTACCGAGATGATAGCCTCCGCCCAACTTGGTTGTGTTTGAGCTTTTTTCAGAATCCAATTTAGTGAAGGGAGGAGGATTGGAATCAGCTCTTTCTGAAATTCCTTATAAAATTCTGCTGTGTATCCATCTGACCCAGGTGATTTACATAGTTTTAATCTGCTTATTGTATTTTTTAATTCTTTTTCTGTAATGTCTGATGTCATTATACTATTCTGTTCTTCGTTCATAACAGGTAGCTCTAGTGAGTTCAAATATTCATCAATTTCTTCTATAGTTCCTCTAGAGATTGAATATAAGGTTTTATAAAATATTTCGAATGCTTCCTGGATGTCATTTAATTTGTTCTTTAATAATTTTGATTCGGGGTTTCTGATTCTATGGATCGTGTTTTCTGCTGTTTTCTTTTTTAGTTTCCATGCTAGGACCTTCATAGATTTTGATCCGCCTTCATAGTGTCTTTGCTTAAGATACATGAGGTTTTTCATAATTTCCTGTGTTGCTGTATCATTTATTTCATTTCTAATTCTTTTTAACTCTTCCAGTATATCTGGTGTATAATTTTGTTTACGTTTTTGTTCTAGATCTTCCAATTTTTTATGTAAGTCCCCTGTTCTTTTATTTCTTAGTTTTTTTAGGTGCGATGACATTGCTATAATTTTCCCCTTCAGAACAGCTTTAAGAGTGTCCCATAATATTGGGGGAGATACTTCTCCATTGTCATTGAGATCTAAGAAAGAGCTAATTTCCTTCCGTATCTCCTGTTTGAACCATTGGTTATTAAGCAAGCCTGAATTTAGTTTCCATATATTGTTTCTTTTTTGTAGGCCAAGGTCTACTGTTAGGTATACAGGTGAGTGGTCACTCACATCTATTGTTCCAATCTCACATCTGTCCATTTTGTCTCTATCTTTTGTAAATGTCAAAAAATAATCAATTCTTGTGTATACTAAATGGGAGGCTGAATAGTGTGTATAGTCCTTTTTATTGGGGTAAAAATCTCTCCATATGTCTATCAGGCCATAGCCTTCATTTCTAAGAACAAGAATAGACTGTCGAGTTTCAGATGAAAGTTCTCTTTTTCTGGCCATTTCGAGCGTTTAATTGACCCCACAAATGTGATGCTCCAGAAACTCAATCTGCTCAAACGAAGGTCAGTTTTGTAGCCTCTGTAACGAGCTAAACTGTTTTCAGATGTGTGAACATGATTGCACAAGGGTTTTCTAATCATCAATGAGCCTTCTGAGCCAATGAGCAAAGACATTGTACCTTTAGAACACTGGAGTGATAGTTGCTGGAAATGGGCCTCTATACACCTATGTAGATATTGCACCAAAAACCAGATATTTGCAGCTAGAATAGTCATTTAACACATGAGCAATGTATAGAGTGTATTTCTTTAAAGTTAAGACTAGTTTAAAGTTATCTTCATTGAAAAGTACAGTGCTGTTCCTTCAAAAATAAGGATATTATAATATAACTTTTGAACGGTACCGTTCACCCGCAATGTCAGAAATGACACAAACACAAAATAAATTAAAAGTATAAAATATATTATTTATTTATTTAGTAAAAACAATAAAACCTCCATATAGATAACCAGATATACAGACAAGAAGTTCAAACTAGAGCTGCATTAAAAGTATACTATGCAACCGGTGTTGATTTTCCAGCAAGGCTCCCCCCAGAGGGCGAAAGTAACAGTGCACTGTCGTAAATATGCTCAGCTGTTCTCCTGGTTTCTCCGTCAAGCCAGGCGCTGTTTTCTCGCTGGTTCCGCCATGATAACTGCACAAATATCGCCACTGCGCTAGCAACGAGCATGCCTTTCACTGGGGGCGTTTAGCAGTTCTCGCCGTAAAGCAAGACTGACTCTCGTGATGCAGGAGACTTCTGAGCCTGTGGGTGCGGGCCGAGGGCTCCTGCCATTGCAAGTATGGTATTTCCCATACAGACCACCAGGGCGGCCGAGAAAACCTTTGTTCGACCTGAAATGACTCATTTAATCATCCAAAACATTATGGAACACATTAATTAACTGAAAAATGTTGCAGAGTATGCCTTTAAACCCATACCTGGATTGTATAACGGTTCTGATATTGGATCGGTTATTTGATATCGGACATAAGAGATCCAGTCCAGTGCCCTTTACACAGAACTGCTATTTGTTTCTTTTTGATGCTTATTCGTTAATAAATATTATAAAGTATATTTATATCGCTTAATTTACCTTTTTGTAACTATCGTTATGTCAAGGCAGATGTATGGTTCACACGCAACAGGCAGGTTTTATTAGTGTTTAACAGACTCGAACATCTTTAATGATAATAATCCTAACACCATGGAAAAATGTAGGAATCCTGTAGATCTGAAGACGGGTTGTGTGAAAAAGTGGACTTTCAACATCTATGCAGAACAAAACGTTAGATTAGCCAACCCTTGTATACCAGTACCTTCTCTACAACAGCAACTCCTTTTAGTCTGTAGAAAAAACCGAGTTCCTCAGTTTATTCTCAATCTACTTCAAAGCAATACTTAGTTCCTTCACTCCCTAGCTAATAAACAACATATTACAACTATGTGGGTTTAATATAAGTGTGAGTAACTGTGAGATCATCTGCGACTAGTATTAATTACTGATGTTAGGTTATGTTTTTACATATTTTAGTAAATGTTTTTAAATTAAACTGAGGTAAGTACCACTTCTGGCCCAATAAAATTCCACTTGTTGTTCTTTTTTTGAGTCTTTATAGCATTGAATTTAAAAAAAAAAAGTGCAAAAGTGCAGATCCCCATCGGCTGTCTTTATGAAACTTCATCTTTGACATTCTCTCACAGACAGTCTCTGCATTTAGTTGCTGGACCTTTTGCACAGCCTCCGTAGAGACCTATAACGGATCAGAGCGTGGCCTGTGAGAGAGGAAAGTGGCAGCATTGTTGGAAGTGTGGGCCTTAATGATCACAGCTGGGAAACGGGTTTATTCAGATGATCTTTTTCCTCCTCTGCATTGCTGCCAGGAGGGGAAAAAAAAGTTGTGTGCAGTTTTCACAAGCAGCTAGTCCATTGGGTTAATGCTGAGCAGGAAGTAGAAGAGACGCAGACGCATACGCTCCTTTATGTCCACACATCAATTTGAAGTGTCATTTCTGGTGTCCGGAATCTACTTGGGAGCTTTGACTTTTGATTGGCATGTCTTGTTTGTTTGTTTTTTTATCAGTAAACCCATCATATTACTCCTAAAGAAACCTCTGGTTGCCTTGTTGCATACTACACGTCTGCCAGAACCACCAAAAACCCAAAAAACTAAAAAAAAACATTCTGCTGGACTTTTTTGAAGATATTTTGCTTCCCATCCAGGAGGGTTTTTAACTTCAAAATGTCAGGAATGGCGCTTAGTTCTAGTCTTTATAGAGTGGACCAAAAACACAGACTTGTTTTGGCTTAGAAATTCAATTTGCATGTTTTCTAAGCCAAAACAAGGCTGTGTTTTTGGTCCACATTATAAAGTGTTAATAGCGTTGGGTTAAAGCTTCGAACTCAACTCTATTTCTGACATTTGAATTGTAAAAGCTTTCTAGTGCTACTTGGTCCCAATGTAATTTCCAACTGAGAACCTACTAGCACTAAGTTGCTATCTGGTTAGCAAGATGCTTCCGACAAACCGGCCACAACCAAACTTGCTTGCGATCCTTCCGCCACAACTATCCCGCCCTCTTGATAAACGACCGATCACATTCACTTTATTCACTTGCGTAAAGTTGGGCACCACTTGGGAGAATTTTGAAATGCAACGGTTCGAACAGCTGCTTCTCTACTGCTTTAACTTTTTCTATACTTTTTTGCTTAAAAGAATTGATCAAGATACGTTTGGGATAATTTTTTCCCACTTAATCCAGGAATTTTTTAGTATACTTTTTATTATTTCCCTGATTGGCGCCTATGAGTCTGTAGCCTCAATACAAGAAGAAAAAAAAAGTGCAAATGTAAGACATATTTGCTTTGCAGAAAGCTATTTAACAATTGTTTTTCAGCTGCTCCCTCCCTTAGGGATTTTAGCTTTTGTTTCTTTTTATTAATTACTTAACTGTTTATGTGCCTGAGAAAGCAAAGTTAATCACTAGCAATGGCAAAGTTTGCCTAATAAGAGTTAAAGGTTTGAACCTAATAACTATTATCTGGGAAAGCGGGCGAATGGTATAATAATTAGAGATGAGATAGCAGGATAAGTCTACCTTTGTTCAACTAAAAACAACACCAAAAGGCTTTCAGCAAAGATGCGTTATCTTTGTGTTGTGCTGTGTAGCTGTAAAGACGAGGAAAAGGATTCAGTTTTTTTTATAGCTTTTTAGCTAATATGTAACTGGAGTTACATATTCATGTCCAACGCTGCTCAGTCGCTATGTGGATGATTTTGGTAGTTTATCTTCGATGTCTCCACCCTTTAAAAACCAGAGGCCTTTTGAGGTCAGCAAAATAAGTCATTTAGAGATACAGCTTTCTATATTTTTTTTTTATATCTGCTGAATGAAACCTGTTGAAATGTTTTTGTATTTTTAGGTTTAGAGAGGAGGACACCATCAGTTGGATGTTGCTACTTGTGGAAAAAATATAAAACATTATTGGTTGTTTTAATGTCATTCTTTTGAAAAAAAATCAACTCAGATTTTCTTTGAAAAACCTGCCAAACCTTCCAAGATAAGCGTACGGTATACAAAGCATGAAGCAATTTGTTTCTTTATCATTTTTAGCCACTATTCGGAGCCATAAAAGGAGGCCTGAAGAGCCACTCGTAGCTCCAGGGCTGTGGACTGGAGACACCTGCATTAGATGGACATCTGTTAAGTATTGGGTCTGAAAGACATTTACAAGTGAACCTCCTTAGCCTCCAACAAGCTTTTTCCCAGAAGTTTATCATATTAGTGTAGTTCTTAGCGTGGTTCCTTCCTCTGCTGAGGAAATGCCTCTCTATAACATGAGGGTTCCATATCCTTTTATGGAAGGACTGTTTGTTGATCAAAGGTGATTTACCTTTTTATGTCTTCTTCATCAATGCTTTTCATTTTGCCACTCTTGCATGATGTCTGAAATGCTGAAGCCAACCACTTATGGTGCTTTCAAACCACACACGGTGTGGGTGGCAAGAGCTGGCTAGTTAGCTAGATAGCCCGGCCAGCTGACGCCTCTTCCTCGCTCTGGCATGTGTAACGCTATCCTCTTTATAGCTTCCAAAGGAGTGGTGGCCTAGTGGTTAGGGCATTGCTCTTGGAATCCAGAGGTTCTGAGTTCAAGCCCCACTCCCAACAGATTGCTAATGCCTGAGCAAAGACCCTTGACCCCACATTGCTCCCTGGGTGCCACGCAATGGCAGCCCACTGTTCCTCAAGGGTATGGGTTAAGTGCAGAGAGTGAATTTCGTTGCTGTGTCGCTCGTTTTTTTTAATTTTTTTTTTTTTTTTACTTAGTAACATTGAAAATGTATCAGAGTAAAAGTATGCAATTAAGTTCTTAAATGTAGTGAAGTAAAAGGGAAAGTTCTCAAAAAAAATGAATACTCTTGGAAAGTATAAAGTACTCTCAAATATACTTAAGTGCAGTAGTGAAGTTTTTTTACTTCGTTACTATACAACACTGGTTTGTGTTGCTCTACACACACACACACACACACACACACACACACACACACACACACACACACACACACACACACACACACACACACACACACATGTTGTGTCTCAATATCCTTGTGGGGACCTTCCATTGACTTCCATTCATTTCCCACTAATTTATATGGCCTAACCATGACCCTTGCCCTAACCCTAACCATTACCGACACATACCTATCCCTAAACCTAACCTAAACTCAATTCACACCTTAGTCCTAAACCTAACCCCCACCCAAAGTAGGGGTGTGGGAAAAATCGTTTTGGCGATGTATCGTGATTTTTGGCTGCCCGATATAATATCGACCTTTCAGTTCCTAGTATCGATTTTTTTAAAACAAAAAATATTTTATCTAAAACAATGAGGGAAATTGGGCCACCTCTACACCGCTACACTGGCAGATAGTGCTGCTGAGCCCTTTTGCTTATTGGCACAATGCCGTTTCTGTAGTTTAGGCAGTCACAGCGGAAGATGGGACTAATTCAAACCCCAAACATCATGGATATCAAAAAAAGTTAATTACCAATATCTTCTGATGAACATATACAGCACCTGCTTTTTTATCTCTAGATTTAATTTGACAGCAGGGAAAAATATCGCAATATATAGTGATATATTAATATGTTGATGACATTGTATCGCGACCCAAGTATTGTGACACGTATCGTATCGCAACACCCGTGCCAATACTCACCCCTAACCCCAAGAAGAGAAACTTTCCTTGTGGGGACCAGTTGTTGGTCCCTACAAGTACCTATGAGTCCCCAAAATGTAGCATATTCCTAGGAAATTGTCCCCACCAGGTATTAAAGACATGGCCACACACACACACACACACACACACACACACACACACACACACACACACACACACACACACACACACACACACACACGTTGTGTCTCAATATCCTTGTGGGGACCTTCCATTGACTTCCATTCATTTCCCACTAATTTATATGGCCTAACCATGACCCTTGCCCTAACCCTAACCATTACCGACACATACCTATCCCTAAACCTAACCTAAACTCAATTCACACCTTAGTCCTAAACCTAACCCCCACCCAAAGTAGGGGTGTGGGAAAAATCGTTTTGGCGATGTATCGTGATTTTTGGCTGCCCGATATAATATCGACCTTTCAGTTCCTAGTATCGATTTTTTTAAAACAAAAAATATTTTATCTAAAACAATGAGGGAAATTGGGCCACCTCTACACCGCTACACTGGCAGATAGTGCTGCTGAGCCCTTTTGCTTATTGGCACAATGCCGTTTCTGTAGTTTAGGCAGTCACAGCGGAAGATGGGACTAATTCAAACCCCAAACATCATGGATATCAAAAAAAGTTAATTACCAATATCTTCTGATGAACATATACAGCACCTGCTTTTTTATCTCTAGATTTAATTTGACAGCAGGGAAAAATATCGCAATATATAGTGATATATTAATATGTTGATGACATTGTATCGCGACCCAAGTATTGTGACACGTATCGTATCGCAACACCCGTGCCAATACTCACCCCTAACCCCAAGAAGAGAAACTTTCCTTGTGGGGACCAGTTGTTGGTCCCTACAAGTACCTATGAGTCCCCAAAATGTAGCATATTCCTAGGAAATTGTCCCCACCAGGTATTAAAGACATGGCCACACACACACACACACACAGGTTAACCCTGTTCAAGGTCAGTGAAGGTAAGTTTTCCTCCTACTTGGTAACTATGTACTCCTCTGTTTTGGTCTGTCTCTGAGTCTATGTTGGTTCTCCTCTATATTCACCTCTCTCTGTGGCTGCTTCCTGCAGCCTTTTCACCCAGACTTCTTATAAGAGGTGACTGTTTTAAGTTTGTTTCTGAAAGGTTTCATGTCGTAACATCTTTGTCCTTCTGTGGTTTCTGCTTCCTAGTTGCGATTCAGTTCTGTGAAACACTGATAGACGCCGATGTTGTACAAGTAGTTTTGATCCCCTTTAATCTCGTTAACATCATTGTTTGTTTAGTTTTCTCTATTGTTGTCTTTCTCTCAGTCAGGGAGTTTCCTTTCCTCTCGGGGGATTAAAGTAAATGAAAAGCACTTACACTCTTCGGCGTACTGGAATTGATGAAGCTATTCAGACATATCTACATTGGAGCAATCCCATATGGTGCAGATGTGCGTGTACATACAGAAAGGGCTGTATGTACACCCCCATACTTATCAGCATCAGGGAACTAGAGCAACATTTGGCCTGCATTTCCACGGCAGCTTCATCTACTGTGTGTGACTCAGTAGAAATATTAGTAGCTATAGCTATATTTGCTGTGATCAGTGGGAATAAAGTAGTTTTAATATGTTTAAGTGAGAAAATCCACCTGAAAACATGGTCAGTGTACTCAGTTCATCCAGATTACCATCCTGCCTTCAAATATTATTTCTGTGGGAGCCGCTCAGACCCCCACATACTGGCTGTGCGCTGTCAGTAGGAATCCCATTCAACAGCAGCCTCTAGCCCCGTTGCCTCCTTGCGGTTCGCCTCGGCGGCTGGAAAGCGGTTTTCATTAACAAACTGCAGGCACCAGGATAATTAAAGCAAACATGTTTTGCCGGCAGGTTTCAGCATTTTAAGTTAATTTAGGCCTTAATAAACTGTGTCAGAGGAGCGATCATAGCGCTCTGCATCATCAGCAATGTGTCTCTCTCCCTGCCAGCTCCCAGATCAGCTTCTCTGATTGGTTGATGCAGCACGTCGAGTAGCAAAAGGGATATTTTGCTGCGCCTTGACGCACGTCAACCATTGATTTTGCTGCTCCTGCTACGTTTGGTGTGAACGCAGCTTAAGTTACTATAAGTTGCGGTGTCTAGCTTATCCAAAACCTTCAAGTAACTTGAGCATAACCTATGCGTAACTTATCAAGAACTTATGTCCAAAGCATATCAACGTATTCCAAATGACCTCTGAACATGTTTCTAACTTACAGCTACTGTATAAGAGTGTATTGGCAGCATTTTGGTATGAAACCAAACGTCCCCATCATGGGCCGAGTGAGAAGTTGAGTGTGATGGATCCTCTATGTGTTCACATCCACGACCAACAAACTTCCTAGCAGACATGATGCAGAATCTGCTGCGACTGCAAACATTCTTTCTTTTTCTTTTTATTTATTCAATTTTTTTTGGTAGCGGTAAACAGCAGCTAGGTTAATACCATGATCAAAGACATCTTTTTATGCAGGCCGGGCGCTGCCAGGCGCATTGCTGCACCCCTCAGGACACTGGCTTGTGCATCATTTCATGGGGATTGCGCTGCCATGCGTTATGCATAAGTTAGGCTGTCCTTGGACATAAGCTCTGGATTCGTTATGAATACCCTATGTATTCGCCCAAAATTGAAAAAATACATAGAAAGTTCAGTGTATGCCAGCGTTTTAGAAGATTCTGGGACGTCGGGCATAAGCTGGCTACATTGGGAGGTGCAACAGGGCCCTAAACATTAGCAACACAAGCAACACCAGATGGAAGCAAAGTTTATGCCTGGAGAAACGTCCCAACTGACAAAGGAAAAGAAACGGTGCTTTGGACGTGACTGTAATCCATATGAGGGAGGGAGCCGCCTTGGATACTGTTTCTGTACATTAGGCTCACAGAAACTGATATATGGATCTACTGGTAAGAACGTTTTTAAAAGATGCTCAGCTGGTACTAAGAGGCCCTTGCACCAAAAAAATGTCTGTAACCATGTTGTTTGTTTCATTAGTTTAATGTGTTTTAGGCACAATTTCTAATATAACTTTAATGAATAGGTGGAAGAATAAGGAACTGCTTCTGCTATACGAGGCAAGCTAATATAAATAATAAGGTCTATTAAACAAGTGTGTCTCAGCAGCAACCCTGCATGGCGAATGATGTAACATTGAGGCCTGCGAAAATTACCATAAGCAAACAGACACAGAGCTGTCGAACATCTAAATGAGCTGCAGGATAAAACCAAAGGCTGTCCCAGAAATAGAGGTTACAAGTGTCACACAGTCTCCTAGCCAAAATAACCGTAAACAAGCCCTGTGTCCAGCTCGACGTGACGCTTGGAAAGTAATGACGCCAATCCTCAGAGTACCTGGTTTAGATTAGCTGTGTATGGATAAATGGATGCTTATAGGGAAACAGATGATTGAAAAGTGTAAAATGACTTGTTTATTACTCTGTACAATGTCAGTTTTAGTTGGAAACGCATAACCACACAGCTTGAATTGTTTACTACTGAAGATAGTTAAACATGTCAGTCAATCAGAGGTTGAGAAAATAAATCTTTGTACTGTGAGTGTAACGGTAAAAGAAAAGAACATGTAACCTTCAGGTAAATATTACCCTCTTTTGGGCTGCATGCTTTTTTTTTTTGCAGTTGTAGTGAATTTATCTGCATTTCCTGGTTCTGCACAGTAGGTGCCAGGTTAGTGATGGTTCCTCTGCTCGTAACAGTTGCTCAGACTTTTTTATGAACAGATAGCTTTGATTTACCGATGGATGAACCTCGGTGAGGCTGTCCAAGTTTTACGTCAGCCCGTTGGACTGGACTCCTGATTGCCCCAGGCTGCCAAATGCAGACATGAGCTTTCTCACACAACATGTCCGCAGCTGTCAAGGTCAGCCTGGAAGCAGTTTCCTCCACAACATTTCATTAGAGGTGTATGTGTGTTGGTATAACCGTGCAGTTTGGTATTTTGTCGTCAGAGACATCTTGCTTTGATGGCACCGCACCTGTTTATTCCTTAAAATAATTTCAGTCGACACACAAGCTTGTTTTCTCAGTCTCGACTGAATTATACCCAAAACAAATCGTACATTTAAAACAGGAGATTTACCTCAATAGTTGTTGACCACTTTATTCACAGAGAAGTCGTCTTGAGAACGAGAACATAAACTTGGCATAAAGCCCTACTTAAAGTTAAACTCTGCAGTGCAAAACCTGCTTTAAAATAAGCCGATGAATACGCCTCAAACGCGTAAGCTGTCAATTTACAGCTATGACATTTAAATTTTCTTCTGCCCTAATGTGACGGACCAACATAAAATAAGTGCATTACTGTAAGGTGGAAGAAATCATGTCTCTCTAAAATTATTTTTTCTACTGAATGTAGAGCTTTGGACTTTTAATTTTGTTAGTCTTTAGCAGAAACAATTATAGTGTTGTGACTAAAGATGATACCTGCAAGTTAGGAGAAAACACACCAGATGCACTATTAGCCTACGGGTGTAACAGATTTCCATTTAGATCAGTTAAAATATTTACACTAGCAGCGTAAGACGCAAACATTTACGCTACGCTTCACCTGAATGAGGTACCAGTTTTACCGAGTATATGCTCTGCTTTGGCAAGATAAGAACTACCGGTAATAAACTTCAGGGCTCGATGTTAACCATTGCCCGATCGCCCGGGGCAAGTCGTTTTTACTGTCGGGAGAGTACAAATTTCATTGCATTTGCCCGCCGGGCAAGTGCAATGATCGCAAAAAAAAATTATTTATCACTCAAAATTACTTAAAAATCACCGACATTCGCTGAAAACGACCCACAAGCGTTGCCGGCGCCATTTTTGTTGTTTTGTACACATGATTTGAAAAAGCCGTGCGATTTTTCGCCAGATGGTGTGATTTTTTTGTCTTTTTTAACATTACAAGTTATATTTTTCAAAGCACACAACAGTTTAAAGCAAAGTTTAGTTTGAAAAGAATTTGCAGGAAGGATTGAAAAGCATGTTAACACGGTAATGTAGGCTTGAGTTCATTATCTGACGCACGCATATATAAACCAGGAACCTGTAAACTTAAAAAACACTGAATTACAAAAAACATTTAAAAAACAAACATGTTTCATTGATATATATACAAAAATAAATATTAGGAACTATATTTATCAAACATTATACTGGGCAATTGAAAACTGTTTCTGGGCAAATGAAATAAATCCTTAATGTCAACCCCTGAAGTCAAGAGAAAAATTTGATCTTACCTATGATAGAGGTGAAAGTTCAAGAGATCAGTGAGTGTGCTGATCTATGGTTGCTAGGCGACGTAGACTGAAACCTTTGAAGGATGGCTATGGAGGACTGCTTTGCAGTGTCTGGTTTAAACTTCTGCTTAAAAAAGAACAAAAAAATGCACATAAGCCATGGCTCTTACGTCACACATACAGTATATTTACAGCTTTAAACTATCCTGACAAGTAAGTGGTCTCATTCTCTACTGTTTGCCATCCAGCTGCCAGGTCTGCTAATGCTAATGCTAACCCCTCTCTCTAATCACATTTCCTGGCTGCCTAGTAGACTAGGCCACTATTGACTAAAAGGAAATCTTTAAAAAAAACTTGGCTTTAAAGCAATAACACAGTTTTGTGGAATATAGAATTACCCAACATAGTTGCCTTATGCTACGTTCACACCACAAGCAGCAGAGGCAGCAGAAGCAGCTAGTTTACATGCAAAATTAATGGTTGACCCGCATCAAAGCGCAGCAAAAGGTCCTGCAATGCTTTTTGAGCAGCAGGAGGAGTGCATCTGTGCAGCTGAAGCGGCGCATCACAAGCTTCTGATGCACGGGACGCGCTGCGATAGCAGCAGCTGCTGGAGTTGAAAAAATTCAATTTTTGCGGCTCGTCTCAGAGAAGCTGATCTGGGAGCTGGCAGGGAGACACACAGCACTGCTGATTCAGAGCGCTATGATCACTCCTCTGAAACAGTTTATTAACATCTATGTTAACTTAAAATGTCGAAACCTGCTGGAAAACATGTTAGCTTTTATAATCCTGGTGCCTGCAGTTTGAATTAAGTACATGAAAAAGCCCTAACATCTACTTCCAGCCGCCGCAAATAATAGCGGCATAGAGGCTAGTGAAGGCGCACCGCTGGTGTACGGGGGTCCAACAGCTCCGACAGCAAAATGATATTTGAAGGCATCTTGATGAACTGACTGCTTTCAGGTGGACTTTCTCACTTAAAAACATATTACAACTACTTTTTACCCACTGATCACAGCAAATATAGCTGCAAGGCAAAGAAAGGATAGTGTAGCTCCGCCCAACACGCATCAGGACCATTTTTCAACCGTGCAGCTAAAGCAGCAAAGATGCTTCAGCCACACGTCAGAACTAAACTTGTAAAAGCATCAAAAACGAAGCAGCACACGTGTTTTTCCTGCTCCTGCTGCTTGCGGTGTGATAGTAGCATAATTTAAAGGAAATGAAATGCAAAGCAGTCTAATGACGTAATGTGGTTGGATGAACCACTGCAGGAAAGCAAAGCAGGTATGTTACTCGATTACTTCCACTAAACCAGCTGCAAATTGCTGGACAACTTAATAATACACATTGTGTTTGTTTATCGATTTGCTCTCTAAGCAAGATTTAGAACTGAAAAACCTTAAAAAAAAATAGGAATGTCTATAATCATGCGTTATTTTCACCTAATTCACAGTTCTCCACTACTGTGAGTCCTATTATTCACATTTATGAAAAGATTCAGATGCTTGGATACCTTTCACAGCATTGCAGGTGGAAGCGTCACTGAAAAATTTCATTTTATTTATTTTTTTTACCACCCACTGTTTTTAAATCTGCATTCATAAGGAAAGACTAATTGCTGCAAAGTGTTCTTCACAATGGACTATGAGGAGCAGTAATGTTGGTAATTAATGATCGATTTGCATCTAATGGACAGACTGTATGTAGGATTCCTGTAGAGTTTACTCCTCATGCGTTCCTCCTGGAGTGGACTGAGGTCTGCTCTCTGTCAGCTGTCAGCCATCCTCCTGTAGATCCGGTCCAAGTTGTGCCATCGGCTCTCTCGCAGCGTGTTTATAGACCTCTGGACCTCTGTTCTGCTGGCGTCTGCGTCGCTTCGTGGATCTGATTCTGATTTGTGGACTTAATTCCTTTGGCGTTCGGCTTCGTTCTCTTTCATTCACCAACTGTAGGTGGGGTTGATGTCATTACTGATTTATATTTGAGACCTTTTCTTGTCATCCATGTCGCCTTTTGGAAATGGTGTCCGATGGAAGATGTTTTAAGGCCACAATAAATGAAAAAAAGGAGGAACTCCAGGTTTCAAAAGGCTTGGCCCTGCTCCGATGTTAACATCTGCATCTGGTTTTGGTCCATTCCCCTCCTAGAATACTAAAGCACAATGGATGTACTCTTAGCTGAAGGCTGCCTAATGGCTTAATAACTCCGTTATTTCTCCTGATTCCCATGAATTCTTCAAAGAATGGCTCATTATTGAAAAACGGCTGATTTTGCTTCCAGTATATGACTGTTGCTCCCATCCTCCCCTGTTGAGGAAACAGAACATGCTTTGTTTTTGTAATTATCACTTGGTCTAAAACCAGGTTTCCAAAGCATAAAGGTCACAACAACTTGACCTTTCGGGTTTTGTTTAAGAGGCAATTTGGGGGGCTACTGTAGCTAGTCATAAGGATTTATGGAGTGCATCACCAAGAGGGCAGCGGACCGGAGGCCGTTTGCTGGCACCCTGCTGCAGGTGTGACAAAACCTCCTTTTGTCTCGACTTTCTTTTCCATCGTCGGCCAAAGGTTCCAATCGATGGCAGCTGCTGAAACGTTCCTTGTTCCCCATTTGGTGGCTCTTAGAGAGGTTCTATTAGAGGAACGTAATGCTTGCATTGGCCTTCTTCCTCTTTTATAATTACATTGATCTTAAGGAGGGCCCTTTACGACCTGCTGACGCATTTAATCACAGTCCGACACGGCTCTGGTGAAGAGCCGCCGCGTGTAGCACAACGGTACATTCCCATCCAGCCCTGAGCTCTTCTAATGTTTCCAGTAGTGGGGAAGTTTAAGTGGGTCCTGGAGGAGAGATGGAGAGAATGGGGTACGGAGAACAAAGCCAAAGCTGGCGGGTGGTGAGCGGACGGGGTTCTTGCTTAACTTAGAGGGAAACTTCAGAGGCATTTACTACAAGATCCAGATGTTACACACATACACACACACCCAGGCCAGCTGACATATTTCATTAACCTTTGCAGCATTCAGATTATCTTCCTAAATTAGTCCTTCTTATAGGGTTTTGTCATCATTTCATTGATTTAACTTGAGAATCTTATCAAACTCTAATAAATTATGCATATGTTGTTTTATTGCTTTTTCTTCTTCTGCAGCAAAGCCCATCATAAATGTTCGCCGCAGACACCTTATGAATCAGAATCACTATGATCGACCTGATATGCCACTTTTTCCTCTCGCACTTAAGGAATAGTTACTGCTTAAAGTATTTTTCTTCTTTCAGGTCTGCGTTAGACTGTATAGTCAAGTTAATGATTGATCGAATGCTAAACTTGTTGACTATTATTTCAATAATCGATTAATTAACATTATTTTTTAATATCAATTAAATGGGTGGAAAGGAAGTTGTCGATTAATTACATAATCGTAAAATGGGTATTTTTTTCACAATACTAATCCCATAAAAATGTCATATGCGAAAAATTTTAAATCCAACTGATGATGTTTGTAATCTCAACCCTGTGGTTTAAGTTACTGTTTTAGCTCTGTGTTCCACGTTTTCTTTCTCTTTTTTTTAACTTTTGGTTAGACAAGAGCATCAAAACATATTAAGGTATTTTAATGTGATATTTGATGCTGTAACTGCATAATTAAAGGTATATTGTCTTGGTGTAACTATTTAATAAGAGCCAGGTTTTATATTTAGCTTAAACACTGAATTAATGTTCAGCTTTTATTTTTATAACAAATGCAAACATGTTGTTTTGAAGTTGCCCTTGTTTTTATGTAGCAATAAAGATATGACGTGTTTTAACTGTCACAGCAGCGTGACTTGGTCTTGTATTTTAAGCTGAAAACAGGAACTCCTCATTAGTGCCGGCCTTAACCAGGCAAACATAGCTTTTCCTTTACTCCTCCTACTTTCCTTGGTCCTCTTTAAATTTCCAGCCGATAATGCCTTTGGTCTGGTTTGAGTGAACACAACAACAGGTCAGAGCTAATGAGCTCTCTGTGAGGAATGCCATGCATAGGCATTCCCCCACCCTGTGCCAAATGCCATAAGCTTGGAGACCTAGAGGTGGGGAAGGAGGGGCCGTGCCTCCCTTTAGGTTCCTCAAAGGGGCCTGATTGGTTGAAGAAACGATTGCTTTAGACGCTGCCGCACACAGCTGCCTGAACGTAGGAAGGACCAGAGGTGGAGTCACATTAGGGGGGGCTGAATTGGGACTGCAAGTACTTTCAACATTTGTTCACCTTCCAAGCTCCTTTTAATCCCCCCCACCGTCCCCGCGTCCATAAGTAACCTCTGGCATGAGAGGTCAGTGATGTGTTCCTGCAGGCTGACCTTTGGTAATGAGAATGCAGGTTAACGGGTGACCTGGAAGCACTTTGTCCCCATCTCCTGGGAACTCAAATAGTGAACATACAAAAGCACACAGCAACAGCTGCAGAGCTGGGGGCTCCAGTCGGCTTTAACCCCCCGTATGTCTGGAAACAACAGGAATATACACACGAGCCACACCCCCACGCATGATGCCCGTCATGCATCATGGCAATACATCAGCGCTTTTCATGTTTTATAGTTCCTACGTATGGCAAAACAAAGCAAAGTAGAGCACTGATGTAAAACAGAAGGAAAATATTTTAAATATATATTTTTAAAGTAAATATCAGAATTGTATTTAGTCCACCGGAATTACAGCTCCATGTCTTCGAGCTTAAGCCTCGGAAGGTTGGCTGGATTCTAAAATGGTCTTGAAATTTTCAAAACTTAAAAGAGACGACAAAGAAACGTGATTAGAACAGCTTTGTTTGAACAGTACAGTAAAAAAAGTGGGGGAGTAGCACCAAAATATTCAGGACAGAAATAAAAGGTATTATTTTAATATTTAGTAGTTCTACGCCAGAGGTCAGAGATTAGTGGACCACGGTTCGGATCCGAAGCCACCTGCTGGCTAATCTGGACCCAACCTGATTTAAAACATAAATTTGCGCACGTTGTCCAACGACTGTCTAATTTCACTTGCGCTGCTTCTCCTGGTAATATGGTAAATTCATCCGGAGCGTCTGACACCAGGCTACACGTGATATAAATTAGCCAATGAGCTGCTGTCAGTCTGGGTTACTGCTGCTGCTACTTTTAGACACAGCAGGCAAACCTGTGGCAAGCCGGGCGATGAGAAAGAAGGAGAAGATGTTGAGAAAAAGAGAGCAGAGAAAGTGTGGACTGCTGGAAAAACTGGTGAACTGGTGAAAGAAAAGTGAAATGGTGCTCAAAGATGACCCTGAACATTTAGAGGATGTTTGGCTCAACCTGCTGCTGAGAAGCAGGATTCTCCACCATGAACAGAATCAAAAATGAATATGGATCCAAAATGAGCTCCTTGATATGTGCTTTAGAATGGCTTAGTCTCCATTCAAACCCTGGTTTAACGCCTTGCAGGGCAGCATAAAGCCCAGAAAAAACACAAAAACAAAAGAAACAGTCAGTTCAGGTGTTTTATAAAATATGTGAATCAGGAAATTGTCCATATACCAAACTATACGATTGTTGTTCTCTTCTTAAAACTTTACTCTTCTTTGGATTTTAAAGTGGAAAAAATGTTCTATTTTTTTTTTTTATTATATATTTTTCATTTAAAAAATCAACGTATAACATTGGATGCATAAACACCTCATTTTATTTCAGTGTTAAATTCTGTTTAAAGTAACTGATTATAATGTCTCCGGACCTTTACTGGTTGTTGAGTTTCTTTATTTGGACCCAGCTGATTGTTAATTGATTACCCCTGATCTACACCATAAAGAGTGACTTCAGTGGCGACAGTGGGGCAGGATGTAGGAGATTGCCCTGAAATCGAAGGGTTGACGGTTCAAGCCCCGACTCCGACTTTCATTGTCGTTGTGTCTTTGGGCAAGACACTTCACCTGCATTGTCTACTGATGGTGGTCAGAGGGGCCTGTGGCGCCAGTGTACGGCAGCCCCGCTTCTGTCAGTGAGCCCCAGGGCAGCTGTGGCTACAATGTAGCTTGCCACCATCAGTGTGTGAGTGTGTGCGTGAATGGGTGAATGAATGTAGTGTAAAGCGCTTTGGTCAAGTCTCCTGACTTGAATGAAGGCGCTATATAAGTACAGGCCATTTACCATTCATTGAATTATGTCCTGATAATTTCTGTTTGTTTTTTTTAAAGATGCAACAGAAAACGACTAAACTAAACAAACCAAAGTAGGATGCTGTGGATGTTTTGCTCTGGTGGAAGTGGAAGTATTCATAAATATTCCTGATCCTAGCATTGATGGCTTGTAACATTTTTGCCAATTTGGCAAAAAGGGATATAACGACCTGTTGGAAAGGGAGGATTGAAGCAGAAATCCACACCGATATCTTAGCAGCTTTAGAACTGCATGCAGAGTCATTGTTCTGCTGGAAGATGAGCATCTGCTCCAATCTCCAGGATTAGTAAACTAACGAAGATAGGAAAAATGAGCTAAAACATGAGCTACCACTGGCTTGATGGCCTCTTCTATGTTATAAATCAGTGTTCTCAAACATTAATCCTCCAGGGCTGGCGTGCTGTAGCTTTTAGATCTGTCTTTTGCCCTCCATGCCTGAACCAGACGGATAATCTACCTCCTCATACGCAGTCAGAGATAAGCAAGGCATACTGTCCGCTCTGTCCCTTCTTGTTGAAGCTTCAATCTTTTTTTAAAACCACACTCCAGAGTCCGTGTGTTTTTTAAATAGATACCTCTTTTAGAATCACCTGGTTGAAGATAGAGAAAGCGTCCAGTATCCTTGTTCAACTGTAGCACGCACATGAACTTTAAGTCCTGCATGCTGCATGGTTACTCCTCACTTTATCTGGGTAACATCTTAAAACGAGTAATTAACCCACATGGCACAGGGGACAGGTGTATATTTCGGTGGACTCTGTTTCATTGACTTACTGTGGCGTTTTTTTTGGTTTGCTCTTGGCTTGTTGGAGCCTCTCGCTACTCTACCGCTTTCACCACTGGAGATCTTGGATGCTGATATGCATGTGTAATTCGATCCTGGCTTAATTTTTAATTTTTTTTCTCCCTTGTCTTTTAACATCCGACTTATCCCACTGAGATTTACATATCTGCTAAGGAATCACACAGCTGAAAAAAGACACAAGTGGAGACAGGAGCGTGTGAAGGTTTCTTGGCTGGTATCCACGGTTTTCAAAGGAGGCTAATCTACCTCTGTTAGCGTGGTATGCTGCACCTAAGGGGGGGAAAGGGCCATCTGGTGTTGTTCTTGAACTGTTTAATGTTTTAATGTTAACTTATTACATATTGTGCAAAAATGGACAAAAAAAAAAAAAAAAGTGGAACAACCCCAATCATTAGTACTGTCTTACTGGACAAGCAGCTTTCTCACTATTGCTTTAAAATCGTCCCGTTGCTAAAGGCTCTCTATTCTTTTCATATGCTCTTATATAATAATCACAACATCAGAAGGGCTTGCTCCCCTAAAAAATATATTTGGACGATGCTACTTTATCATCTCTGTAGCTAATGACTCCATGCCAGTTCGTCAGGTCGTTGTCAGGTATTATCCAGATTTATATTAGCTGTGTGTCTGTTTAAAATGCTTTAATGTGTTGAAACTCTGTGACTAAAACGGCAGATCAAATGGAGAGTGGAGTGATGGCTCTAAGCCCTCAGGATGCAGCTCTCCTTAGGGCCTGGATACAAGCAGCTGCTGTCTTTCCTCCTACAGCAGGATAGCCCACAGCTGTCGTTGTTGGTCCTTGAGATCCGGCAGATCCACACTGGGATAGACTTCAAATCTACTTGATTGGGAAAAGATAATAGGATGTGTTTGGTTATGGTGAATTAATGCAGGCAGTTCAAAAACCCAGATGGTAACTGTAGAGGGGAGTCGATTCAAAAGGGCAGATATCTGTGGTTTTACCACAAAACATTGTGGTTTGTAAAGTCACAGCGCGGTAAATCTATCCACCACCCTGAGATCTATAGAGAACTAGAAAAACTCACCGGTTTTTGCAGGGTTTATTCCCCCCCCCAAAAAAACAATGTAGGTTCCAGCACTGTCAAAACTGTGTTTTTCTTCATTGCGTTTGTTGTTAATAGGATAGTATGATAGATCTTCATGCTTTTTTTTAGTTCCGCTGCCACACTGCAAACCATCTAGAAATAAGTTAAAATTTCTTTAATTAAGTGTATTTACCCTTATTTTGATTGGGTAAAAATATGATTTTCCAATGGAATGAGTATTTTTACTCTTAAGATAAGATAATTAGATAACATCCACTTGAAATAAGACCCTGCACATTTTTTTTCTTATTTTAAGTGTAAATTATCTTGTTCCATTGGCAAAGTCCCTTACGACACGACAGACTCAGCCACCAGGATCCTCAATTCTCCTACTGTAGGTCCAACATCTTCAGCTGTGGTCTGAAGAAATCCAACTTTTATTCTACGTTCAGACCACAGAAGCAGCTAGTTTACATGCAAAGTCAATTTTTAACACGCATGAAGACGCATCAATGGTCCTGCAGCGCGCTTCCAGCAGCAGGAGCACATCTTGATGTATCGACGCAGCTGAAGTAATTAATAATTAAAAGACATTAATTTATTTATTTTTTTAATTAAGATATAACTGCTTACTGTTTTGCGTGGAACTGCTTCCGGTTGATCGCAGAGCTTTATGTTCAGAAAAGAAGCTTGAGGCGGAGAATAAGTTAGAGAATGTCAAAATGCAAATTTCAACTCAAGTAGCTGGAAAACGAGGCATTCGGGACATGGATGACGAAGGATTTTGTTGTGTGTATGTGTATATATATATATATATATATATATATATATATATATATATATATATATACATATATGACTTAGACAGTCTTTAATGTCATTTTATACACACCAATGGTGTATACAGAAAGGAATTCCGTTCAGTAAAGCTCTTAAGACATTTCCATTTCTTAAAGTGCAGCAGTGGTAAAAGGTAAAAGCAGGGATAAATGTAAACCCATTTTACATAACATTTAGCAGTCTACTGGCAGTGGGGAAGAAGCTGTTCTGGAATCTGCTAGACCTGCATCGGATGCTGCGAAGCCTCTTCCCAGAAGGCAGCAGGGAGAACAGTCCATGGTGGGGGGGTGAGGGGTCATTCATAATGTTTCAGCCTCGGGACAGTATTAAAACTGGCCTAACGCCTTGATTTATTGATAAGAGAGTTCATTGCAGCTAGCATCACCAAATCATCTGCTGTGGTGGGATTGTAGATCCCTGTTTTCCAAACGGTTGCAACAGACAGAGGTTGAAAGCTCATGAGGATTAATCAGAGCATTTTTGCTGTCCTCTGTTCAGCCTTCCTGTTAGCTGCTAAAATTCCTGCTCTCTCACAGTCTGGATTAACTGTGGAAATGTCTGGACATTTTATATGAAACAGTTTCCCTTCTAGAGCAAATTATCACATGTTTTTAATTCAACTGACAGCTTACTAAGGACGGTTTTATACATGGCTTACAGCAGTCTTCTGCCTGGTTTTTAAACAGATGTCCTGCAAACATAGCAGGAATAAAGCAGATTTCAGAGCTGTTCTGTCTGTCTGGAAGTGGCTTTCACTCAGAGGAAATGAGTCTGTGATACACAGGCATTGCTCAAATTCCTCCCCTTGTGTCATCGCCGCTAAAGCAAATAATGGCTTAGGGGGAAGGATTCTGCTTCTGAATCAACAGATTGTTTGTGTCTTCACAGGCTCAAAATGAACACTATTTTTCAGCTTTGAAACAGGGAGAGCTTTTTAAACCAGATGACGGCTTGCTCACTGAAATCCTGATGTTTCTGAATCCGGTACGGAGTGACTGATTTAAGAATCGTCCCAGACTTTGAGCCAAGCCATTAGATTAATTGCTGCGAGCTTGTTTGCTGAGGGAAAGGGTCGTATGCGAAAGCCAGTCTGGCCGGAACAGTATCAGCATGGGAGTGGTTTTTAGTTTTTTATTTGTCCTTCAAGACACACTCTCTTCCTCACTGACATGGATAACATTTGAAAAATAAGGTCAAGGAAGGTAAAACATTACGGTTTCACTCTCTGACACCTTTGCTGCTAAACCATTCTATCTTGAAGATAGAAAAACTCCTATAGATATTAAAACTTTAGGTTCTGCTAGACTAGTTCTACAATTTGAATGTTTTCATTGTTTAGTCATAAAGCACACTGCAAAAACAATCTAGATATATGTAAAAAGGTCTCAAATGAAATGTATTTAGCCTTATTTTGAGTAGTCAAATAAGATGATCTGCCACTGGAATGAGTTTTTTACTCTTAAAATAGGATAATTAGATAATATGCACTTGAAATAAGACAATGCAATTGTTTTTTTCTTATTTTTAACATAAATAGTCTTGATCCATTGGCAAAATGTCTCAATTACCTCCACAATTCAAGAAAAAATTCACTTATTTTAAGCAAAAATGACCTATCGAGATTTTAGTTTTTTGCTGTGCATGTTTCTAAAAGTCTCTCTACTGTGGTTTGACTGAATAGATTGAAATCTAAGCCCCTTTTAAGGTCCCCTTGACCCGAGGTCACCGCTCTAAATTGGCTAACAGTTTTTCTTCTCCTGTCCGTATTGAATTCTTAAACTCTCTTCTAACTCACTCTTCTCCCCTTCGACACACACCTCGGTCATTGATGGAGACCATATGTTTGGTTTGAATGGCCTTCTGTTCTGTGAAGCCCTTAGACACAGTCAGAGACGTATTACTACCTTGTTATTGGGCTACCTGTCGCTGCCCGGATGGCCATCACAGGCGGACGGGTTAAGCCTTACAGCCCTGTTTCCGTTTTTCAGGCCTTCTCATGTGGCGGATCTGTCAAATCAAACTCATTGCTTCAATACACAATGGATGTAGATCTGACATGTTGGTAATCCTCACTTTTTTAATTACCTTTTTATGGAATCAGGCGGATAAAGGAGACTTATGATCTCTCAGCAGAAGGGGTGAAAATGAAGGCGGCAACTAACTATTATTTTGCTAATCGATTAATCTGTCAATTATTAGTTTTTTTCCATTAATCGATTAATAATCGGATAGCCAAAGGTTCCTTAAAGAGGATTTTTTTTTTATGAGGCTAAATACTTGTGCGTTCTCATGTGCTTGTGATGCGTCATCAGCCTCAGCCCTAGTACTGTGCCAATTCACAAGAACAGCAGACCGATGATGAAACAAAGTCCCCAGATGTTGTTCTTGCCCCTCCCTATTTACCCAGCATGCATCAGGACAGACTTGTTAGTTCTTGAGATTGACAGCTGTCCCAGCATGCAATGCGGCAGAAGCAGCCTCCAGGTTAGCGCTAAGTTAAAGGTTCTCTTTTCTGTCGCTGTTGTTCAATAAAAGTACGCTTTAAGATCATTTGAGGCGAGAACATTATTCTTTTAAGCATATATGTGCACTATATGGCACATTTACTGATTTAATGTGTAATAAAAAAAACTATTTTCTGAAGTTGAGACAACCCTGGCAACCAGCAGACCACCAAGGGTAAAGGCAGCCAGGGTTAATTGTAGCCCGTCTGCAGCAGCCCTGGCGATATCTTGTGTGTTTATCTGACTGCTTTAATTATTATTCCCCCAGTAAATGAAAAAAAGTAAGAATTTATCATTATTCTGAGACTATTGATAACAGGAGGTGAATCGCAGCTCCAGATGAGCAGAGGTGGTGATGTCATCAGTACGCTTCTGTTCCAATTGACCCATATTTATGCTGCGTGCTCCCGTTCTCCCAGAGTCCAGACTGTCCTCTGTTCTTCTCAAGAACACACTTGGCGAGTCCGTACTCGCTTTCTTGTGAATTGAGAAATGGCCACGGTTCAGAGTCTCCAGTTAACGATTTATCGATAACTAAATTAGTTGATTATTATTTCAATAGTCAATTAATCACGATTAATACAATTACTTGTTTCAGCCCTAGTGAAAACAGTGGCACAGTTTTCATTTTGGTCTTTTTTTTCTTCTTCTAGGTGCTTGGTCATGTTGCTTTGGCATTTGGTGTCTGTGTCCTCTTTTACGCGTTACGCTAAACGTTTTCTGAATATTTTATTAGAGATGTTTTGATGATTGAAGGCAGAGGAAATGTGGTTAAACGACTGTAATAAACATCCACCAAGAGAAAATCCCTCAGTTTGTCTAATTGTGGTTCAGATCCAGAATTGGTGGAAATGGAGCATAAAATAAACTGCAGAAAAATCTTTTTTGGTCTTAGATTTCATTCTTCTCCAACATTTGCGTCTGCACAATGTAGCATGCTCCAAGTTCGGGTCAATATTAAGGACATCTAATATCAATGTTTCTATTTGTTCTAAAACTCAGGGTTGCAAAAAGTTAACCAAAAATACATTTTCTTAAAATGAGTGTACCATAAATCCTCTAATATAGGACGGCGCCTATATTTCACTCAGGTACATCATGGTCCAGGCCATTATTGGAAGGAGGCCAGAATTAGAGGCAGGCCTCTATTTCTATCTGATCAAAACAGACTACCAGTGGAATGAATAAAAACAAGATTTTGTGTCTCTTTGAGCCTATAGAATACTGGGTTCATTTATTGAAAAAGTAGAGTTACCATAACGCTATACAGAACTTTATTCACACATCTTCCAGCTGCAATTTTTCTGCACAGCAATACGAAAAAATAAAAGACAGAATGGAATCTTGGCCAAACTGACTTGCAAAACAAAGTTAAAAATTTTTTTGGAAACTGTTCTGCCATCACAGCAAAATTTTATTTGAGGCAGGCTAAGTGGAAGTAGGCTACCAGTATCATATATCTCAAGGGAAATTCAGAACAACCGAACCCAGACAGTCGAACCGAACGGTTCGGACGGTTTTCATAAACCGTTCCATCCCTATTTAGTACAAAGATTGATGTTTAAAAAAGGACCAGCCAAGAGCCCATCAAGGAAAGTGGGGAAATTTTGAATGGCTACCTATTAAGTGCAAATATAATTTGTTCTACTTGTTTTATTTGTAGCGTGCTTATCTGCTAATTCTTTAACCTGTACAATTTTGAACACCTCAGTTTTAGTCAATTGATGAATTCCTGCTAAAAACCTATTATTACAAATTATTCTGTGTTTTTTTCTACAGATCTAGCTGTGAAAACCTCAACTTGTCTAAACACATGCGCAGGATGTTCCAGTCTCATCTACAGGTAAGACATTAATCTAAAATAAAATAGACACATCTTACCAAACTCACAGCAGATTAATCTACACAGCTACTTTCTTTCTTTATTATTTATCAAAACATAGAAAATGTCTTTAAGGTTCTTCTAAACTCAGAACCTGAGGTCATAAACCGCTGCTGTCTTCCTCATGATGATAAAGAAAGGACAACTTGGTTAATATCATTGATGTTACATCCTTGGCAGCATTCATACTGAAAACTACTTCTCATTGAAGTAGCTGCCTACCTGGATATTTGCCCCACAGCTAAAAAAAACAAAACAACAAGCAACAACCAGTGTTCCTCCCTCAGCTATATCGTTAACCTCAAATTTCCTTGCTGATACTTAGTATTTTAAAGGTAAGACTGAGTATTAGGGTGTTTTTTTAAACATGATAATAAAGTAATAACATTGGGAGAATAATGTAGTGACATTATAAAGTCATAATATTACAAGAATAAAATCATAAAGCTGCGAGGATAAATTTGTACATTTAAGAGAAAAGTCATAAAATTACAAGAATAAAGTTGTATTTTACTACTCTTACAAGTATGGAGGACCAACTCTGCCATATTTTAAAATAAATACAGAAATAAATAAATGCTCAATAAATACATAACCAATGGGCAGCAGTTAAGTCCTTAAGACGCCCCGCTTCATTTGCATAATGAGGCAGAAATGCAGACAGAAATCTAATAAAGGGGGGCAGAAATAAATAGAGGCAAAGAAATAACTAGGGTAAAAAAATACAAAGGAAGAATAAAACAGACAAAAATATTATAACATGCACATAAATAAATACTTAAAAATATAATTAGCTAATTAAAAGAGTTATATACATTTATGTCTCACTGTATAATTTAATTTCTACTTATATTTATTTGTTGTATTTTTGGTGGCGATTAATTGTATGCTTATTTATTTATTGAGCATTTATTTATTTCTGTATTTATTTTTAAATATGGCAGAGTTGGTCCTCCATATACAAGAAGCACTGTCTTCCTTAAAATGAGAAACATTGAGCAACATGTGAAGTTATACCTAAGGACAATTTTTAGAGAAGCCAATTAACCGAAGAGTCACTTTTTTGGACTCTGGGAGGAAGACGGAGTACCCGGAGAGAACCCACACATGCACCAGGCAAGGCAAGACAAGGCAGCTTTATTTGTATAGTACATTTCAGCATGTGCAATTCAAAGTCATTTACATAAAATCAGTAAAAAAAAATAAAACACAGAAGAAACAGTTCAAAATAAAACACAAGAATAAAAATTACAGTGCAGTATAAGAGATTAAACAGGGAGAACATGCAAACTCCATGCTGGGCCGGGAATCAAACCCAGATGTACTTGCTGCAAGTTGGCAGTGCTACCCACTGCCCCACTAAGCAGCCCCCACAATAACCATATTCTGCACCAGGTTTTGTTCTCCCACAATGTTTACATTTGATCCCTGCTGCACTTTAAGTGCAATGTTACGTAAAATGTTATGAAAGCTGCACAAAACGAAAAATGTTTTGTTTAATCTTGATTGAGCTGAATGGTTATGGTGGAGATCCTGTGATTCTCCTTCTGTTCAGACCAGCAGCTCCTCCTCTTCCTCAGAAATTTGTTAAATTTATACATTTATATTCTCTATAACCCCTTTTTCCCCAGATTTTCCTCTTGTTCTGATACAAACAAGGGTGAAACTATGTAATGAAAGTTGCTGGGGACACTCGGGTGGTGGCTGATGGACCTACGCTTACTCAAACCGAACGCTTTCATTAGGTTTTTGTATTTTCCAGAAATGAACTGAAACATATATTTATTGATGCTTTCCTATTGTTGAGAACACATGAAAACCACAATACACTGATATATAAGAGAAATGCCTTTTAGTGCCTTACATATACAGGGCTCAAAAACAATGTATAAAATAAAGAAAGAAATAACAGCCGATTCCAATGCCAAAAAACCTACATCAACCATCTCTCAACACCATCTAGAAAAAATTGGATATGCTGCATATTAATCATATCATAGCATATTTATTTCTTGTAAACTTTCTGGTAAACTTGGAAATATATTTTATTGCGTGTTGCATATCCCAGTAAACCTGTTTCACCTTTAAATTTGCAGCCCTCCCTGCTTCTCTCTGTGCTCTGTTTAAAAAGATTTATGAACCTCTTTACTAATATAATGATGCCAGAAACTAAATTTCAAGTTATTTTGAAACTCGGCAGTCTGATTCTGTCTGTACAATAAGAAAAACTGTAAACCTGTGACTGGGAGTCATGGTCCTCTGAGAAGCTCAGCTTTTGTAGCTAGTAAAGAAACAAACTATATTTTCTCAAGCTTCTTGCATTATAATACTAACTTGTATAAATTTACAATCTGTTGCCATTTTTAGCTGAAAAAACTCTGCATGTCTAACAGATTTTTCAGAGGTATGATCTCTAATTTTTTCTAACTAACCCGTTTACTAACTTTTTCACTGATTGCTGATATGTGTCTCTCCTCCAACCATGGTGCTTCTTTGTACGCTGTGAAATGTGACTGTAAATTAGATGTCTCAAAGTGACAGATCTGATGACGTTACACTGAGATACGGGACACGAGAGCAGCGGGAGAGAGGAAAAATAAAAACGCCGCCTCAAAACGCTCTGAACACGGATAGCTGCACCCAACCTCTGTTACCTTCGGCTAAAGTAAATGAACAGAAAGGGGGGAAAAAGCGGAGATTATTGGTGGGGACATGTCCACCCCAGTCCTTCAGAAAGTTACGCCTGTGGAAACATACAGGGTTTATATTCACTATCAGGGGCGGCGAAACTGGGGAAAGTTAGGACTAAGGTTCTAAGGGCCCTTACTTTAGGGGGGCCCCGAAAGAAGAAGAAAAGATTTGTCCCGCTTTATTTTTCAAATATTAAAATAAATCCAGCAGTAAAATTAATCTTCATGCCCCCCCCCATTTTTCAGCAGTACACAGTGAAACACAGCATGAATATAATAACATCCCCTCCCGTGAAAATGCAATAAATTGTTTGGTCCTGCATGGCATCAGGTCTCCCTGTCTGTCACCGGCAGTTCGCTCGTACCGGGGCTTAAATGGCACGCGCAGGCCATTTGACGTAATGATAACGATAGAAACAAATTATCAAGAAAATGTGTAAATAGGCAGTAGTTTGGTAAAAAGGTCTGCGGCTGCGAAATTAAGTGCTCCAAAGTCTGGGTTTCAAAAAGGAACAGGAATGAAGGAGAAAAAGGAGAGAGGGAGAAGGCATCCGATACCGTGACCCAGTTCTCCCCTCCCTTAATTTTTACCAGAAAGGTTTCTTAACTGAATAGTTCAAATTAACAATAGATTATTAACCTGTTGAGTAAAGTAAGGCAGCTATCTGCTGGATACAGCTATGTAGTTATTCTTCCTGGATGTCAGAGGGGAATCACATCATTAATGATGCCGCCCAGCTGGGTGCGTCTGAAACGGAGCGTGACTGCAAGTTTTTATTATTCTGTTATGTTTGGTTTTTAGCTTTCAAGAAAAGATAAAACCAGGATTAATCCAGCATTTATTGAGCTATTGTGTGTCTGTAAATAACAAAGAAACCAACAAACTAAGCCAGTAAGCTCAGAGAGCTGAGAATTTACCTTTATCAACCAGAGCAGGCAACAGGAAAACACCATAGTTATCAGATGGTTAGCATCAGCTAAACGCTAGTTGGATATTTACATTAAAGAACTTTGTCCTTCTTTTATCATGTAAACAGATGATCCACCAGGGACAGGCCAGTTAGCATCAGTACGGTCTGCTGGATTTACCCTCTTTTTACCATTTTATATACAGTAATGCCAAAACTAAACACATTTCTTACTTAAATAGAAGTATAGATATTGCAGTTTAAAAACACTCTGGTAAAAGTTGAAGTATCAACTTGACCTCTTTACTCAAGTAAAAGGGAAAAAGTATAAAAATATAAGTAACCTTAAAAAACCAGCCAGATGCCACTATATGAATTAAAAGCTCAATTTTTTGACTTTTTCTAAAAATTCTTTGAGATAGGTTGGTCTCCATCTCCCGATACGCTCTCTCCTGTGACGGACCTTTCAGACATTTCAACATCTTTTTCTGAATCCCACATTGTAGCATGGCATAGACAATTCACGTTTGCAGTTTGAAGAAAACCTGCTTGCTTCTGATGATTTCCTTTAGCTAACCAATGAGTGTTTGCGTTATACGACTCATCCAATTACACTAGTTTTCACTAGATGTGGATGGAGCCAATGATCTGCACCGGATGGCGCACATGACATGAAATAAATATTTATAAACATTAAACCGAAGCCAAGAGTAACGAATAACGTTTGTTTTAAAAATGGAAGGAATAGAAAGTACAGATACTTGTGTGAAAATGTAATGAGTAGAAGTAGGAAGTAGAAAGAAAAATAAGTAATGGAGTAAAGTATAGATACCTAAAAAGTGTACTTAAGCACAATAACAGAGTATTTGTACTTCGTTACTTGACACCTCTGGATATATATATATATATATATATATATATATATATATATATATATATATATATATATATATATATATATATATATATATATATATATGTATACATATATATATATATATTAGGGATGGGACGATTTATGAAAACCGTCCGAACCGTTCAATTCGCGTGTGTTGCGTTCGGTTCATGCGCTGCTCCTTTTTCTCATAGGCGAAGCGTTTACACTCCAGAGCAGAAGGTGGCAGTGCTGCGACCAAAGCCAACCACCAGTAGTAAACAAGAAGGAGAAGAAGCGAAGCAGCTTAGCCGCGTGTAGCAGAAAAAAATCAGGTGTTGTGGAGAATTGTGTCGGACTGGCGAGTGGGAAAGAACAGGAGTTGGAAGACGCGCCAGCAGCACTTTATAGGTCTGCTGTATGGGACCACTTTGCATTTAGAGTGACCTACGATGACGGCGGAAAGAAAGTTGTGGATAAAAGTGCAACAGTGTGCAAGCATTGTGCAACAAGTTTTGTTTATGCTAACAGCAACATGACCAACATGTCAGGCTAACCCCGAAATCCCACATACTCCATCAGCGCTCCGCGCCGCCCCGCTGCGCTCCAGACTGCCTTCACAAAGCAAAGCCTACAGTCTCCATTGTGGCTCCCGTCCGCTCCGCTCTGAGTTTCTTGGAGATGGTAGAGGGCATGCGCCAGATGATTAAATTCAAAGCAGCAAAACATGCAGAAATGATCCAGGGTTTCCACGGATCATTAAAAAATAATTACAATTCATTCATTTTTAGTGATTTTTTCAGTAATTTCATAAAGTTTTATGGGATTTCTGTGTAACAATAAACATATACCGAACCGAACCGAAAACCGTGACCACGAAACCGTGAATCGAACCGAACCGTGGATTTTGTGAACCGTTCCACCCCTAATAAATATATATATATATATATATATATATATATATATATATATATATGTATATGTATATATATATACATATATGTATATATATACATATATGTATATATATATATATATATATATATATATGTATATATATATATATATATATATATATATATGTATATATATACATATATATATATATATATATATATATATATATATATATATATATATATATATATATATATATATATACATATACATATGTACTCACAAATTGAAAAACATTATTTTTTTTTAAAATAAAGTATAAAATAAAATGGCATTGGGTGACCTCCAGCAGCCTTGATTAAAATCTGTGTCGGTATTAAAACAGTTCAGTTATATTTTTATATTCAGATTAAATTACAACCATTAGGAGACATCTATACATCTTGATCATTCTCATGAGCCGCCTGAAGCAGCCACATAAAGAATACATGTTTTGTCATTACAAGTACAGATTATTGAAAAATAAGCTCTCAGGGCAAACATAAAAAGAATATAAGTTATTGTGAAACCTAATAGCAATATATTATATTTATTATATCCATGTCTTTCATTTCAATTCCTCGTGGCCCCCTGTTTGCTATTGAAGGTAAAACTAGCTCCCAGTAAAATGTTTAGCTAAACTCAGGATTGGATAGTTTATAAAGGTTATTAGGATATTATTATTATTATTATTATTATTATTATTATTATTATTATATGTAAAGAAAGAAGGATACAATAGCTGGCTGATAGAATTTTTAAAAATTGCGTTGGTATCTGCTGTTATGTGCATGTGTTTATTAATGCATTCAGCAGCATGCCTTAAAGAGCATGCATCCATTTGGTATCCATTGTTAATATTTAATTTAATTTGTGCAACATTTGTTATTGTATCATTTTTATAATCTAAACCGAGGAAGGAAAGAAATATTGTTTCCAAGAATCGTCCCCAAACTGTCGGGAGCAGGTATGGCGGTTCAGTTAGACTGACGTCAAAGTAACTGAGATCGCCATCGGTCACCGAATGACACACCAGAGTGAAAAGCTGCTGTGTTGATGAATTTCCTGTCATCTCTGAGCCTGCTTTGAACAACGACAATAAGTCTGAACAGTCATGTTTGAGTAGGGTTTCCCTTTCACTGCCTGTTTTCAGTCAATTCTAGGAGAAACTTTAAAGCTGGGCTTAACTTCCTCCTCTGAGCAGCCTTCTAAAGCTCGTTATTATGATCCTGATATAAAGTCCACCCTCCTCCCCTGGAAAAAGTCTGTCCCCTTTCATCAATGCCCCTTAATCACAAGCAGCTTAATAAAGGAAACGTGCAAGGAGTCGAGAGAGCAGCCGCTGCTGGCGGGTCCAGACAAGCCTGCAGTAACAAGGTCAGGATGTTTGTTTTTCACCTGGCAACAGCTGGGTCAGTGAGTCAGGTAGAGAGATCCACCGCCAGCTCTGTCTGAATGCACTAAAGCAAACAAATCTCCCCTCGCCTGCCTTATTAGACAGGTTTAGCTTAGCTGCTGGCAGCCCTGGTGTGGGAATTGTGGGTAATTCTCCTCTGAGAGCATGTTAGATGATGTGTGGTTACAGAGATGTCGGTGCGTATGATCATTCACTAATTTTCCCTGTCAAGGAAAATACTCCAGTGATTTCAGGCTGAGCTTGGTCTCATTACTTGACTTGATGATGTGGAATGAGTCAAGTTTAGGAGGAAGTGAAGAACTGAACCCTTTTCTCACAAAGTCATTCCTCCTTGGCCTCAGTAACACAGGCACACACCTTACATCTGTCCTGCTCTGCTGTAAAGGCAACACTCAGTCTAAAAGCAGTGCTTCTGCTCAGGGTCATGCTGTTAGATCAGCTGCTTCTTTACTTTATTAAGACAAGTGTAATGCTAAGTTATTGGATTAATTTTTGATGCGTTTCTAGTCATTCTAGCTCTAACCAATACAATTTTTTGCCAATTTCATATATTCTTTTCTACACTTTCTTACATTTAACCCCTAAAAGAAATGCCCCTTTTGCGTCTTTTGCATTTTTCAGCTAATGTTAGCGGCAGCTGAAAGGAGTTTTCTTGTGTGTAATAGAAACTGCAGGCACCACAATAATAAAATTAAACATGTTTTGCCGGCAGGTTTCGACATTTTAAGTTAATTTAGACATAAATAAACTGTTTCAGAGGAGTGATCATAGCGATCTGTATCAGCAGTGCTGTGTCTGTCTCCCTGCCAGTTCCCAGATCAGCTTCTCTCATTGGTTGATGTGGCGTGTCAAGCAGCAAACATTCAATTTTTCAAACTCCAGCAGCTGCGTCCCGTGCCTCAGATGCTCAGAAGCACATGAGACGCTGCTTTAGCTTCTCAGATGCATCAAGAAGCGCTGCAGGACCTTTTGATGTGCAGTGCTACCACATTCAAATATATTAGATGAAAATGAAAAAGTTTATTCCTTTCTAATGGCTACTTGGACCTCTGTACGTCCTCTGAATTTATTTCAGACACTCATTTTGAAATCACCTCACTGTCGGTAACAAGCTGAAGGAGGCAGTTGGAGGCGCAGCCTGCTAGCACCTATGTTTGCTACATTTGTCAACTGTAAAAAAAGTTGGATTTTTGACTTTTTAACTAGTTACCATCTAAAAGCTCGGAGCAATCATTTTTGATGTTAATGCTATCAACGATTGAGGCTCCCAACCCTCCCTGGCAGCTGCATAGGCCGTCTCGTGTCTGGGAACCTTTAAATTGGGGACTGACTGTACGTTCGGGCCGCCGGCTCGCCAGCACACTTTGATCACGGCGTGCTGCTCCATCACCTGACGCCTGGGGTCCTCTAAAGGCTTTATTGGCCTAATGATTGGTTTAGTGATGTTTATCTGTCTGTTTGAAGACGCCTCTGGCACCAGCAGTCTGCTGTGAGCCACGTGCTTCATTAGAAGCCTCAGCTGCGACGGCCGCAGATGATCTCTTTGTTAAAGTTGAGGATTTGCAGATTTTTTTTTTAATAATCCGTTGTGATTTTCTGGGGAGCGTTAGAAAATCAGCCCTCCTTCAGCTAATAGGATACAGGTGTCCTGAAATGACATCAGCGTTTGAGCTCAGCTGGAAGTGTCTGCATCGCTGACATATAATTATATTTATTTTATTTGAAAAACATCCATGATGTGATTTATGCTTCACCTTGCACTGTGTGATGAAATCATATTAGCAGATGATGAAAACAACAAATGTTTTGGACTGTGTCAATTAAATCTTGATGAGGGATCCATACCAGATGCCTGAATTGGATCCATTTTTGGTGTCAGAGTTTAATAATGCCTGAGTTGGCATGGAGCCTCTCAGCCAGAGCGATGAATTTGTTCTGTTAGGCTGTTGTCGGATTATGTGCAGAGTTAGCTTAGCGATGGAGCGTTGATGCTTCCCAAAGGAAAATTACCAAAACTCCCATTACCGGCATACATGAGCATTTCCTGTCTGCTTTATAATAAAATGTCAGAAGTACCCTTCCAGATTTATAGCCTCATGAGATTATGAGAGAAACATTATACAGTTACTCATGTGAGCTGGTCCTTTTTTAATGAAGCAGGCAAAGTCTTTGTTAGACGATGCAGCCTGCTTGTGAGAAGCCACCTGAATATGATTCTTGATCTGGATTCCTTCTAATGGCGTTTCATTTTAAATTACGAGTCTGTGATTCATCATTTCCAAACTTTAACCACATGCTGTACAATTCAAATAAAAATACATTAAGGGTTAAAAAAAGTATGAATCTGCAATCAGCTACTTTCATAGGTAAGTACACCCATCTGACATCTATTTTGCATTTATGAGCTGAATCTCTAGTAAAGGGAACATGCAAATAATCAAAAAGGTCTAATGTTTTAAAAAAATAACCAAGAAGAAGGATGCAAATAAATCTACAGCATTAAAGCAAAAGATGAAGTGAAGCTGACTTTGGAGCTGCCAAGATGTTGAATTCGCTCCTTACCGTATCCATTGCATCCTTCTCCCACTTCAACTCTTTCAGACTGGCAAAAAACTGCAATAAATGAAAAAATAATGCAATCTAAATAACTATTAAAGTATTGATTTAGAACGAATTGATAAGATCAAAGATTAGATATTGTATTTGATGGTAAATTTATGATATCTAACCTATGAACTTGAATATAAATCTGATGACTCAAAAAAGCCTTAAGCCTGGTTTATGCTCAGACAGTGCCGCAGTGAGGAGAGAAAGGAGGCCTATAAGGGGTCAATTCTACATCCCCTCTACACTATGCGTATTTCCTGTTTGGTAACTAATGGCAGAAACTCCTCTGGCTATTGTGTCGTCCACAACGCCTGGCACACCTCGGACACTATCCCAGACACCGTACAGGACGCTAGTTTGTAGCTCTGTGAGACTATCTGTTGGTTTACATCCAAAGCCAAAACACGTAGCGCCACAGCCAGCCTTTCAGGAACACTCACAGGTGAACTTTATGTCGTCCAGCGTTGGATGAGAGGGTTGTAGACTGCGAACAAGCTCATCAAACCGACACACTGACACCCACAATCCTAGCTAGTTTGTGATTGTCCCTCTTGCATTGTGGCGTGGAATAACGTAGCACAGACCACGCTTGCCTGAGTTTTGCTCAGAAACCAGGTCGTCTGCGTGTGTGTCGAAGTGAATGCAAATTTCCCCCCGTCCCTTTCCCAGACACTCTGCTGCACCTCTCCCAAATTGTAGGTAACCGCAGACAGAGCCGCAGACAGGAGGCCTCTGATTGGTGAAATCTACATCTGCTCTACACTATGCGTATTTCCTGTTTGGTACCTTACCAGCTTGTTTTGTTTGTATGACCGCCATTAAGGAAAATGACTCGTGAAGATGACCAGCTAGAAGAGCGAGGTCTGCAAGAACGCTGGGACCCTTTTTCCACCTGGATCTCCGCTCTGTTTCACCCTCATGTCCCTCCATTATCGCACAAACTTGCCCCCACTTCCTCACCGCCTCGGCCGTATCTAGACCCACAGCTAGTTCCTGATTGTCCCTCTTGCGTTGTGGTGTAGAATAACTTAACGCTTTAATATGAGGCATAAATCAAAAAAATCTGCAACAAGTACACTGCTAGCTATTGGCTAATATTAGCAATAAAAAATGTACGGTATATAGGCTAAAATTATCCAGGTGTTTGCATTAGGATTGACCTTCTGTTTAATTTGGAGTTTAACTTGTTAGCTGCCTTGATGTTGGTATAAAACATTTACTATTTTATTTGGCTGATTCTACTTGAAAATAGGAACAGAAAAAATTAACAAGATTTGGATTAAGATGGAATGATAATCCTGGTTCTAAATGTTTCTAGAGACTCGATGCTCCGTCGACTAAATGATTGATGATTCAGCAGATGATTCACTCAGTCTGTTTTTGAGCCACTTTGGTAATTTGACGTGTCAGATAGCCAATTCGTTACCTGTCAGCTTGAAATAGTAAACATTTCCCTGATTTAAAAAATACCTTTTGCTTCTATTTGGTTATTAGAAATGTTTTGACAATTTTTATCTGCAGTGTGTTAATAAAAACATTTGCCTCAACAAAAAAAATAAAAGTTAGGGTTAGAAAAATGGTCTGTTTATGAAATAATAGTAATATATGACTTATGATATTTCAAATATTTTCTTCAGTCTTCATGTTTTACCTTTTTTAAAAAAAAAAAGAGACTTGTTTGCAGACCATGCAGGCTCTTATCACGGCCCTGCTGGATCTTGTTTGACTGAGTTCTTTGGCTCCTACATCAGTAAGGTGTAGTTTTACCGATGTCATGTACTATTCAGCCCGTAGCCTGAGAAATGTTTGCTTTGAATCTGCAGCAGGTTAAGTTCCAAACCTCTTTCAGACAGAGAAAGCATATCCCACAAACTGACTGGAAGGGAGTAGCGCAGATGAAGGAGCAGCTCCGTTGTTATTAGAGCAGCTGAGATTTTTTTTCCCAAGTCATTTTCTTTGATCCTGCCGGTTGGAAGCTTGATCCATTCATCTGTGTCTGACACTTGGCCGACCCGCCTCATGTTTGAGGGTAAAGGAGAATGTTTATTTTCACAGTAACAGATACCCAAACCCTTTCTCCTCCAGAACGGTTACAGTAAGAGGTAGTGTGTGTAACTGGGAGGAGCAGCTGAGGGCTGAAGCTTTTTACGAGATGGTTCTGATGACAACATTTTAATTATCCTGCCCCTGGCATAAGGTCATCTATTCGTATTTGCCAAGTAGGCACAGGGCCTTTGAAAAGTATTCACACACCTCTGACAATCTACGTTTCTCCTGAGCACGTGCAGGTGGAATGCCTCACATTTACGAGGATCATTTATGCAGCTTTCTGAAGGTAATAATGCTTGTTGAATCTTATGTTGTCCACTCATAGGAGCCCACAGTAGGAGAAACGGTTGAAGAAATTATGACAAAAAAATGAAAATGTTGCATGAGGCCCAATATGTGTCGGATTCATACCTTCTATAAATCCAGCTCTTCTGTGAAGGCCTCAGATGTTTGCTAGAGACCAATAGAGAACAAACAGCATCATGGAAACTAACCTAAAGCTTTGGGCATCTCTGTCTAATCAATAGTTTGAAAATGAAAGGATTGTATTCATTCATTGCCTTTTGAACATTTCCCTATTTCCCTAAACATTGGTGGATGTGATAATTGATTATCTACCATGTTTCCTGTGGCATGCATTAGTGCATGCCTCCTGCTGAGGAGACTGAGGTCTTTTGGAGTGCAGGGGACGCTCTTAAAGACCGTCTATGACTATGTTGTGGCATCAGCCTTCTTCTATGGAGCTGTCTGTTGGAGCAGTGGCTTAATTGTAGCTGAGAGAAAGCGTCTGGATAAGCTGATCAGGAAGGCCAGCTCTGTGATTGGATACCCTCTGGATTCAGAAGGATCCTACAACAAAAGGATCCTAACTAAATTAACATCTCTGTTAGATAATGTCTCCCACCTCATGCACGAAGCTGTTGCAGAACAGGAGAGCTCCTTCAGTGACAGACTGCTGCCCCCTAAATGCACCAGGGAGCATTATCACAGATCCTTCCTCCCAGCAGCTGGAAGACTTTATAACCACCACTGTTCACAACAACCTCAATAAGTTCTTACATTCATGCTGATTTTGCTCAGTTTCTACCTTAGTCAGTTAAATAACATGCTACTGTCATTTTGCACATCTCTGATGTTGCTATTTTCAAATATCCATTACTGTAAAAATTTCCATAGCTGGATATTGGTTATTTATTCTCTAGGTGCACAGTTTTATATTGTTAAAACACTTAACGGTACAGTATATATATATATTGTTTTAACTCTTCACTATTATGTTATTCCTATACATTTCTTTAAAGTCCACATTTGTGTGACAGTTTTTCCTATAGTCTTTTTGCTGCTGGAAACACCAGAATTTCCCCATTATGGGACAATAAAGGCATTTTGTATTCTATTCTATTCTGTACTGTACTGTAATGTACTATACTTTACTATACTATGCTATGCTATGCTATACTATACTATGCTATGGTATACAATGCTATGCTATACTATGCTATGCTCTGCTATGCTATACTATGCTATGGTATACTATGGTATACTATGCTATGCTATGCTATACTATACTATGCTATACTATGCTATGTTATACTATGCTATGCTATACTATACTATGCTATGCTCTGCTATGCTATACTATGCTATGGTATACTATGGTATACTATGCTATGCTATACCATACTATGCTATGCTATACTATGCTATGGTATACTATGGTATACTATGCTATGCTATACCATACTATGCTATGCTATACTATGCTATGTTATACTATGCTATGCTATGCTCTGCTATGCTATACTATGCTATGGTATACTATGGTATACTATGCTATGCTGTACTATACTATGCTATACTATGCTATGCTATACTATACTATGCTATACTATACTATGCTATGGTATGCTATACTATGCTATGCTATACTATGCTATGCTCTGCTATGCTATACTATGCTATGCTATGCTATACTATACTATGCTATGGTATACTATGCTATGCTATGCTATACTATGCTATGTTATACTATGCTATGCTATGCTATACTATACTATACTATGCTATGCTATACTATGCTATACTATACTATACTATGCTATGCTATACTATACTATGCTATGCTATACTATACTATGCTATGGTATACTATGCTATGGTATACTATGGTATACTATGCTATACTATGCTATTCTATGGTATACTATGGTATACTATGCTATGCTATACTATGCTATGCTATCCTATGCTATGGTATACTATGCTATGCTATGCTATACTAATTAATGGAAGTTTAATTTGTGTTTGCTACAAGCTATGGTATGAGGAGGAAACCTGCTAGAGGGTGTTGAAGACACTAAGTCTAAATCTAAGCATAAAATCAGAGCTAAAAGGAAATTGTTCAGAAGAAAACTTCCTGTATAAGGGCCTAAAGATAACACCCTATCAGAGGAGTGAACTGAGGATTGGTGTTTACAGGTGTTCTCCATCCAACATGAAGCCTCATTTACACTACCCTCTAAACCGATCCGTGCCGAGCTCGGACTATTTACACATTACGCTATGGTTCCTCGCCTCGTAGTGACGATCTACGGTACTACTGCTTCTAGGATTGAAGCAGTAGTGCTTGGATACCACAAACGATAGTCTAATCAGGGCTTACAGACGCAGGAAACAATGACAGACATTGAGGCTCATCACACTGCTAAGCGGGATCTAAACTGGAAATCGTGTGGCATGGTAGGGAAGCTAGGATTTTTATGAATGTCTGAAATTTCATGATTACGGAGGCGGACTGTAAGGATGACGCAGTCTGCTCATGCACTCTTTGTTATCTGAGAACCGAGCCTGAACTGAACCACGCCGAGCCCTACTGTTTAACTAGTACTAGTGTAGCTCGTTTCAGTTTAGTCTGGCGCGGTCCGGTTCAGCTTGGGTGCCATTTACACTGAACAGTTATCTTTGTTACCTCGTTACATTGAGCTTTCTTGCAAAGACTTACAGAAAGCTATTTACAGCTATCTACAGGATGAGCAAAGCTGTTGGAGACATATGCCCTAAAACACCTGCAGTTGTATTTGCTTTAGAATATGAATTAGATATAGATTTAGAATATTAGAATAAAATATTGGCCCTCGTGCAAGAACTGTACGAACAAAGTGGTTCTTAAATCGTTTTGGAGAAAATGTCGTATTTACCATTTTTCTCCTATTTCTAAACTTCTCTCAGGCAAGAACACATTTTATAATTCGCAGAGACATGACGTAGGAGTCTAGCGCAATCAGTCAACTGTTATCCAAACGTAGCTCTTCATTAAATGACCCCATTTGTTTTTCTTAGAAGCAGTCGTCCATTTTATTAGACTACATTGTTATATATTAAGCAGCTCTGCAGATATAAATTGGTTTTTTTTATTCTATCGGTCAATACTTGCAGCTGGCATGTATCCAGGGGACCACTGGTTTAATTTGTTTTAATTACATCAAAAGAAAGAACAGTCAGAGATCAAGCTACTATTGCAATAACATCTGGAACAGAAAATTCTAACGGTGAGACTTGTATTCATTTCACTCCATGGCAGCTCCTTGGCTTTATTTACATAAAGGAATATTTGGGTTTCGTCTGTCTGACTTCCTTCAATTAGAGTTGTCCTTCTTTTATGGTTTCAGAAAGGGGTCAAAATGTTTGTAAACTTATAAATCTTAGTTAAAACTGAAAATGTAGAAGTTGAAACAGAAAAATATATAAGTTGATTTTGAATGTATAATTTTTAGCTTATAATCTGAGGCACTAAAAAAAGCAAACATATAATAATAAGAATTGAATCTAAGTTCTTCCCTCAGCTTGAAAAAACTCATTATTCAGTTTAGTATTTTAATCAAACCTTTTATTTTGTCTTTATTGCAGTTTTAGATTGTATAATTTCAGATTCAAATCCCTTTTTTCTGGTTTCTATTTTTATTTTTTAGTTTCAAATAGCTTTTTCAGTTTCAGGGTTTGATTTTATTCTTTCAAATCAGTTTTTTTCACCTTCAGATTTTGACCCCAATCTGACGGGAGTGGGCGGGGACATGTGATTGACAGCTTGCAGCAGCGCTGGAGTGATGTCTAGGTTCCATGTTGCGTTCATGGACTGTGGGAACTCTAAGTACTTGAGCAAGTAGTCGGAGTTCCCACAGTACATAAATGCAACATGGAAATGGACATTTGAGCACTGTTGCACTTCAGCAAATAGAAATTTTCATTTCATTGCTAAGCTGCTGCTCATTTACAGTCTGAAAGCTGTAAGAAAATGAAATCTAGTTTTGCATACACTGTGTGTATAGAAAATGACATTAAAAGTTGTCTAATATCTAAGTCTAAGTGTCCAGCGCTGAAGCAAGCTGTCAATCACGTTTTCCCGCCCACTCCGGTCAGATTGGGGTCAAAATCTCAATGTGAAAAAAACTTATTTGAAAGTGTAAAAAAATAAATAAATAAATACAAAATCCTGAAACTAAAAATAACAAAATAAACTGAAAGAAATAGATTTGAATCTGAAAATATAAAATCTAAAACTGCAATAAAGAAATAAAAGAAAAAAGAAAAAGTGTAATTAAAGTACTAAACTGAATTTAGATTCAATTCTTATTATTTTATGTTTGCTTTTTAAGTTTCTCGCATTTTAAGGCAAAAATTACATTAGAAGACATTGAAAATTTACATTAGATATCGACCTCTATTTTTTCAGTTTCAACTAAGATTTAGAAGTTTACAAACATTTTGATCCCTTTCTGACTCCATTTTCTTTCCTCCATCAGCAGTAAACATTAACTGTTTTCGAATCAAATAATTTTCCCTTTTAGATTTATTTTTTATTTTTACTTCAGTAGCAGAGCAACCACGGCGTTTCCAGCTGTTATTATTTATTTTCCACTGCTTGCTTTAATTCTGCTCCTTAGCTCTCAGTCAGACCTCCATGTGTGAACCTTTAAAGCAGGGGTCACCAACGCGGTGCCCTCAAGGACCACATGGGGGGCCCTCAGAGTCTTCTAAATAAAGAACAGCTCACCAGTGGGCTAAGTTTGAAATGTTATTTTATTCTGTTGCTCTTCTTTTTAATCATTTATAGAGATTTCAAAAATGACAATGTCTAAATAAACTTAGAAATGAACAGAAACAATAAAAATACGTTGATAATGTACAAAGTTTAGGCTAACGCTAACCCTTGCAGCTCATGGGTCAGTAATGGTCGCCCTTCCTACGTCTCGGTACCCTTGAAGTGGCCCTCAGCCTTAAAAAGGTTGGTGACCCCTCCTTTAAAGTTTTTTTTTTTTTATCTTCAAGTTTCTGTGACTGAACATGCAGGTGTGAGAATTGGTAGCCTTATATGGGATTGTCGGGGTGGTAAATATGCAGATTCACATTTCTCCAGCACCCACCCTCACTTAAGATCATTTATGAACGATCATTTAAGAAGGCGCATTGATTAAGAGGCACAGAATATGAAAGAAATTTACTCTTTCCAGATCTTTATTTATGAAAAACCAAACGATTTCTCCACTTCTCAATTGCACTGATTTGTCTGATTGTCTATCACAAAATAAAATCTCATTACAAGCCATTAAAGCCTGGTAATGTGACAGAATGTGTAAACCCTAAAGCCCTTTGAATACTTTGGCAAAGCGCTGTAGAAATAAACTCTTGTTTTCACTGCTGAAGTTTTGGATTCTTTGGCAGTTTCTAGAAATGTAGCTCTTGGTTTTTTTTCTTTTTAAATGGCTATTGGGTTTCCTTTGTGTAGAGCTTGATGTGCCAGGAGATGTAGCCTGAAGGGACGTGTGTATTCATAACACCAGTGTGTCTTTCTTCTAGGCGGCATTTTCTGACCTGCAGGATTGTCTTTGCTCTATTGTCCTGTGAGTTCCACTGGTGGTCTCCGGCCTAAATGGCTCTCGAGGAGGAATCCTTTTCTGAATTGCACTCCTCGTCCTCTGGGTCCTGTCTCTTTCTGTGACTGTCTGCGTGTTTCTCCGCCTTTCATGCAGCCCCTTACGGCTTCTTCGTCACACACCCACATAGTCACACAGACTGAGCTCTGTCCCAACACAGATCTAATCGCGTATTGGGGTTTCTTAGGGGTCCGCAGGGAAGGAAGGACCCTGCTGGCTTGTCAGCGTCTCTGACCCCTTTGTCTCAATGGATCTTTAGCTCCCCTCCCACTCATTTCCCTGCCAAGCTGGGAAGAGTAAATATTTATCAGCCCCCATGACAATGAGCCAGCCTGGGGGAGAAAGCCTCTGACTGGAGCTCAGACAAGTCCCTTTGGGAAGGCCGATGACAGCATGGGTAGGTCGTAGGGAAGTAAAAATGGAGCCCTGGAAAGCATAACTGAATTACGGCTTTAGTTAATTGCCATTTTTAAATGACCTACATCATGTTAGAAAGCTCTTTATCCAATTCATGCCTAAAGGGATATTTTAATTTATGCATTCTTGACCTAATAATAAAAAAGTTTCTTTGGGTTGTGAGACGCTGCAGAATCTGAGTGATGCACGGGGAGAGGCGACGTTGCAGCACAGGTGAGTGTCTTTCTTCTTGGTTGGAGAAGAAGCAGCAGAAAACAACTGTTTCATAACTAATAAATACTCCATATTGCCAAAGGCAATATACTGTATGTCTCAGCACACATGCCTGTGGTTGATCTTTGAAGCCTCTAAAAAAGTATTATTATGTTACCTTAAACAGACCTAATTTAGATCATTGCAGTTCAGCAGAAGCTTTTAACAATGATTAAAGCAATGACTTTTAAAGCCTTTAACAAATTGATACATAGATTATAAAACTTATTTATAGTTATATTCCTAGAAAAACTTTAGATGTCAATAGTTGGTGTTATCACAATTTCTGGCCTTATATGAGATCTTGCGACATTAGAAATACCACAATATCTATATCACAAAGCTAAGCTCTATGCTATTTCAGACAGTTTAATTTTGCCTGGAAGATGAAGTCTATTTATTTCTATATTTTTAGTGAATACTAGGTTCAAAGGTGAGTTTTTTAACTTGAGATCTCTTTGTATAACTGTTACTTCGAAGATTGAAAGTTTGTGAGCTCAGTGGCGCAGTGAGTAGCTCTGCCACCTTGCAGCAAGCCCAGGGTCTTTCTGCATGGGGTTTGCATGTTCTCTCAGTGCATGCGTGGGTTCTCTCCGGGTACTCCGGCTTCCTCCCACAGTGCAAAAACATGACTGTTATTTATTGGTTAATTGGCTTCTCTAAATTCTCCTAAGGTGTGAGTGTTTGCTTGGATGATTGTTTGTCTCTGTGTTGCCCTGACCCGGCTGGCGACCTGTCCAGGGTGTACCCTGCCTCTCGCCCGCAGTCAGCTGGGGATAGGCTCCCTCGCAACCCCGGCAGGATGGATCCTGTTGATACTTTGCTACAGCAATGAAAAAACCTTTTAAAATGTGTTTATTTGGCAAATTTTAGGCCCTCATTAGAAAAGGTAATAGTGAGAGGCATGAACTGTTTGTTAGCCAGGTGAAAATAGGGCTAATGTTAGCATGGTAAATGAACCTTTATACTGTTGTAGCTCATTTTTATGTTTTTTTTTATTTAAAAGATTGTCATTATTTTGAGAAAAGCATCATTATATACAGATCTTACAGTTCTCTTTCTTTCTAATTGTGTAAAGAAATCCCTTTTTTTGTTTTAGTTTTCCCTAACATACTGGCACTTCTTTTTTGAAGAAGCTGGATGAACATAAAATGCCCATGCGTCCTTTTTCTAGAAATGGAATATAATGCAGATGTTTCTGCCATCAGTACATCAAAACCTTCCAGACGGCTGAAGCTTTACTAACCTTTCACTGATTGAGTTTCCAGAGCTTAAAAGGATTTTATTCTGTCCACTGAATACAAGACTACAGTGGAGTTTTTATACTCCTGGTGTGTTTTTAACAGTTAATGATTTTTTTCTACTATTCTCCTGAAGATCCTGGAGAAATGCTGTCTTGTTTAATGTGTGCTAAGAAACAAATTATTTGATCTGAGGAAAGAGAAGACGCCCTTCAGCCAAAGCTCCAATAAAGTTTGATAAGTCTCTGATTGGCTGTTGTAACAAAAAGCCCCTTTATTAGAGCTCTACAGTAATGAATGACAGATAATAAAGATTAAAGAAGCACCTGCCCGATCACTGAAACCCAGCGAATTACAAGCAGGTGCTTCAATGCTGGTTCATTTGGAAGGATTAGTCAGCAGTGCAACATCTCCTCTGCTTTCATCAAAAAAGGCTTAATTTGCAGAAAGTGACTGAAGAATAATTCACAAGCAAAAGAAAAAAACAAAAGTCTATTCGATGCTGTTCTCTCTTCTGTGTATGAGTCATAAGTCGTGTGTTATTCACATTTTCCAACATATTATCTCCCAACCTATTTTTCCTTTCTGAGAGAAGCCGCTGAGTCAGCACATATTACCGGGGCAGCAACCAAATCAAATCATTGTCAATTTGCTTGCTGCTGAGCTGTTCTTCTCCACAGGCATGCTAATTGGCCCAATAAGATTAGCTTTGGCTGAGCTCCACCGTGAAACTCTAATATTATCGGATATGGTGTGAAAAAAGGGCTGGCAGCGATAGGAGATCCGTTTGCCAGAAAAACCCAAAGTTTATGAGACACTTGACTAACAGACTCCGATTTTTAAGATGTCTTTGGTTCTTGTTTGCTTGAGCACATTGTGAATATAAATAGACTTCTTCCAGTAAAAACAAGTAATACATTTGTCCTTGGACAGTTCTAGCCAGAGGCTTGCACAAACTTACAGTTCTAATGGATCATTTATTAACTTTGGACTTTTATTGATGAAAATTTGAAGTTTTATTATCTAGAATAATGCCTGTAAGACTATGTAGGTATGCCAGCTTTTAAAGATAAGAATTTCCCACAAAAATGCAAACCAATGATGGTTTTCGTTTCATCCAAACGTGGAAATGACCTGGATAAACCCCTGATATCTTTCTGCATCTTTAATAGTCTTTTTATATTTTCCATTTGTCGCCATGGTTTTATTTTTTTCATAACCTGAAAGTCCGTGGATTCAAACCATACCTGATATTTAAGATTTTTTAAATCAAAATTGAAGAAGGGTAAAATAATGTTGACCGGGGATGAGGTTAGGAATGCTCTGAGGTTTAAAGGTGGCTTTAAAAAAAAGTCTGTTTTTATTTAGCCCAAGAAGGACTATCAGCTCGTTCGTCATCCTCCCTTAGCTCCAGCACCATCACCTCTTCTCCGCTCTCTGTTGTTCCATGATCTTCTCTGATGTAGCTCTCAGCTCCTACTAGGTGTGTTTCCATCATATTTTTCTACTGTGCATTTTTTAGGTATCACATCAGAAAAGCTTGATGGAAATGGAAAATTTCGCAAATTTGGAAAAAGGTTTCTTACTTTTAATTCCTGCTGCTTTTGTCTGATCTCCAAAAAGCCATCTTACCTTATCTTAAGCTGAGCAGAAGGCGGCCGTGATCCGGCGGGAGCTGCTGGACTCCCTGAACTGGTAGCTTAACTGTAGGATCTGATGCATCGAGACGCCGGCGTCTCTGTTCAGATTTCCAAAGTAAATGAAGCACTTCGTAAAATGAAGGTCCACCATGGTGAGGTGACACCAGTAACCAGTTTATTCGATTAGGTATGAAAGGCTTTCAACTGTTGAACTGTTCGCAGTATGACTTGCTTTTGATTGCCAGGTGAATGTCCATAAGATGGCAGCTGAGCAAAACAGGTTTCATGTTTGAACTCTGGTAAAATCTAACTTGACCAAGTAATTTGGAAATTGAGTTAATTTCTGATTAGGGCTGTAAAATGTCACTTTATCAAGTCATGCAAAAATTGGATTTACTCCCTTTTTTCCCTACAAGAAATAATCCTCAATAGATACTGGATCTCAATGATGCATATTTAGGGGTCCATCACTAATTTTCTAGAGAGTCTAGCTGATGAACTGCACTGTCAGGACCGGCAGTTTATTTGAAGCCTTTCAAAGTAAAAGCGATGTAAAACATAAGCAAGTATTCCGGAAATCAAAATAACAAAATTAACAGTTATTTCATAAAGACATCTTTTATGTGTGTTTGCGAGTATTATATTATATATTCTGTATTCTTTAGTATTGTTTATGCTACTGTATGTTCTTGCCTTCGCTGTTGGACCACATAGATTTGCCAATGTAGGTTATGTGGTTTCAAATTAAATTAATTAATTAAATTAGCTTTGTGTTCTCAGTGATTTACTGACTACCTAGATACTTGACTAAAATAGGCAATAACTTTGTTTTTTTCCCCCATGCGACCAGATAAAACACCAGACACAAAAAAAAACTTTCAAATGTCAATTTATTTGATTTTCTTGCAAGTGTTTTTCTCGTCAGAACAGCAGATTTCACAGTGAGAGATCCAACGTTTTACTTCTGGGGAAGTTCCAGTGGGAGTCACAATTGAAACATGCTTTTGTAAGAGACGGATAATGTTGTAATAAGTAAAAGAAAGTCACCCAAAAATTATATTATAAAACATGGTTTTAATGGTCTTTTGGTGGGGAAAAGTAGAAAAGGGCACATATAAGTGTGCACTCACTTTGCAAAGAAATTATCTTATTCTAATTAAATCTGGCAGCACATACGTACTACACACTATTCCTGAAGGCTTTGAATAAATCATCCAGAATAAACTTCCAGTCCTGACAGAGCAGGAGACACCATTGTGCAGGTCTGTATTGAAGGCTCCTGACAGAGCAGGTCTGGGTCCTGACAGTGTGGGTCCGGGTCCTGACTACGAATCTGGGCCCCGAGAGTGCAGGTCTGGGTCCTGACAGTGCAGGTCTGGGTCCTGACAGTGCAGGTCTGGGTCCTGACAGTGCGGGTCTGGATCCTGAAAGTGTGGGTCTGGGTCCTGACAGTGCAGGTCTGGGTCCTGACAGTGCGGGTCTGGATCCTGACTGTGCGGATCTGGATCCTGACAGTGTGGGTCTGGGTCCTGACAGTGTAGGTCTGGGTCCTGACAGTGCGGGTCTGGGTCCTGACAGTGCAGGTCTGGGTCCTGACAGTGCGGGTCTGGATCCTGACAGTGCAGGTCTGGGTCCTGACAGTGCAGGTCTGGGTCCTGACAGTGCAGGTCTGGGTCCTGACAGTGCAGGTCTGGGTCCTGACTGCGGATCTGGGCCCCGAGAGTGCGGGTCTGGGTCCTGACAGTGCGGGTCTGGATCCTGACAGTGTGGGTCTGGGTCCTGACAGTGTGGGTCTGGGCCCTGGCAGTGCGGGTCTGCAGCCAGACTATGGGAGAATTATCCTGCCATAATGCAAGAGCACATAATTTCAATTTGAGAAAAGAATTTCATCTTCTTGCACTCTCAGATTTAATGCTTCTTGCACAGATATTTTCTCCTCTCGCTTGCCTCCTTCTCTTCGCGCACAAACCGCGCTCTGCACGAATCTCAGATACGCTCGCAAACCATGTGTCCAATCTTTTTTTTCCTTTATAAATTACTCATTAACCTATATTTGAAAGATTAATTTTTCTGGCAAATATAACCCTTTGCAAGACATTTTGGTATGCAGAAAAGTGCATCCAGAAGAAATTGATGTTCTTTGACTCAGACTAGTCAGCTTCAGTTACCCAGTAGCTTCAAAGGAATTATGTTCCATTGTCTTTCTCAGACCACATCATACTGGCCATTCGCATGAAGACAGACTGGGCTACTCTGTTGAGGTCATTTGTTATTTGCATATTAAATAAGTCCCACATGTTTGTTCTGGTGAGTCCCTCTCCTTGTGCCTGCTCTCTGTCTCACTCATTCAAATAGCAATTTGAGCCTTATTCTATTCTAGACTTGGCAAAAAAAAAAATCAAAAGAAACTGGTTGAAACTGGATAGAAGTACTTGTCAGTAGATTTTGTATGTTCATATCGTCTCATTTCTAATTATTGTCGTTCATAAACATCTCAACCAATTTCCTGCGACCAGAAAAGTTAAAGGCAGATGGACTAAAAGAGCGCACTAGATGAATCGATTCGAAACCTCTGCGATTTTCTTTTTTTTCTTCTGTCATTTTGAAATTCTATCGGTATGTATATTAAAGGATGATACATTTTAAAGGAAAAGTCTGGTCAGCAAGGAATAATCAATGGATCATTAGCTAAACCTAAAACGAATACGTTGGTGGTGATTTAATGAATTTAGCGCCAATTAGTAAAAAAAATTTAAATAATTTTTGTTGCGATCACAGAGTCTGGGAGCAGACATTTTTGCTCAAATATATTATACCTCTATCCTTACATCATTCAGCAGTGACGTCACGGTGCGGTAAGCCTAGCGCCATTCTCCCCGCTTTACAAGCAAAAATCAATGGGAACTACTAGACACATCTGCAATCAACAACAATTATTGAAGATTTCCAGAGGACTTCACCATTGAAATTCACCAGAGCTATAGTGAAACTGACAATGCCTACGTGCATGGCAGCTGGATGCTGGAATACATCGGGTAAAAGTGTAAGAAAAAAGGACTTATTTCACATTTCTGATTCCTGATCCTCCACGGACGGGTTCGTCTTTGGATTTCCAGCTTGAAGAGGGAGGATTTGCCATTGAACTTCTGGCCAGAGAAAAAACACGTAATATGTAGCCAACGTTTGGAAGAAGAATGTTTTCAAGATGACTTGGATAATAGCGCGTTGTGACAAACACCAGATACAGCACTGGGACTTGATCAACAGCCGATACCGCACCGTGACGTCACAAACCAGTAGGTGGCAGTAGTGTTCTTTGACAAACATGGATGCCTCCAGTAAAGCACATTCACATGAAAATTACTCTTGATTAAAACACTTATCATTTATTGAACAGTATGTCATAATTTCATACTTAAAGTACTTTCAGAAGTTTGAATTCTGACTATGACCGGACTTTTCCTTTAGGGAAATTCTGGCTCAGCAATAGGATGCATATTAGTAAAAATAGTTTTAGCTCATGTTGAATGAAACGTAAGCAGGTAAATGTTGATATCTTCCACTGAAACAGTCTTAGCAGATGGTCTAATGCTCCGCACTCAGCGGATGTGTTTCTGTCCAAGGATCCTGGAAGTGTGCTGCAATTGCTGTATCTAATTGCAACGTGGAAATAATTTATTCAGGATTAAACCTCCTGTTTTGACAATAAGCACAGCGAAAACCTCTCTGGCACTTTTTCTGTTTTTCCTCTGGAGGTTCCAAACATTTGGTAGAAACCGCAGATTTGGTAGAAATACTAATTTTCACGCTGGGTCTCGGTGCATTCCACTATGAGACTCTTGGATAAAACTGTGGCTCCTCCATTATTATGACTTTCAGGGCCCTGTTGACCCAGTGCATGATGTAATTCCATAAGCCTGTCACCAGTAATTTCCTGCTCATTTTTAATGACCCTCAGAATAATGCCAGACCAACGCTGGGCCTCCGACATTTAAAGGGCGTGGATTTCTTTCCCCCTCTTATTTGCTCCTAGAACAATTTTGCTCTGTTTATAAATATTTATGGACATATAGAGGCTGCTTATAAATTCCACACAGGTGGAAGAAAACGGTTCTACTGTTCCCCTTATTTTCCCTTTATATCACCATTATTGGTCCTCTGCAGAGCCAAACATTTAGCTTTACAATAGTAACTTGTTTTCACACATAAGGGGGGAAAGTTTTTTTTTCCAGCCAATTTTTTTTTTCGCATCAGAGATAATAAACATACCCTGATTTCTTTGCAGCTAATTTCTGCTCTGCATGTGGTGGCATGGGCCTGAGGATGTCAACACACCTGCAAATCCTCCCAGCTCTACACACTGAACCACCTGTAGGCCCTCCTGTCCCCCACCATGATACTGTATCAGTTTCTCCTTTTGATGCAGAGTTTGTTTTTGTCGTCGAGGCTCAGCGGCTGCAGAGGGGTTCAGATGTTGTGTAAAGCTGAAGAGCTGTCAGAGGGAGAGAGGGGCACCAGCATTGTTTCGATACAGCTTGTTGGGTTATTTCTCTAAAAGCCGCCACTTTTTCATCTGAAGAATTTCTCCCAGCGGAGTGCAGGATGGAGAAACCTCCCGCTGCTCTTTATCTCCTTTATTTACCCTATTTCGCAGCCTCATGTCTATCTGTGGTGTTGGGGCAAACACAATGTACGGCTTTGTGTGTCGGAGGGAAGCAGTAGTAATACGGGATTTTTTCTGGGGTCCATTTGTCAAAGCGAACATTTATCATGGAGCCCCACTGGTGTCAAACCTGCTGCTTTTCCACCATGTCTCTATTACAGGCTGCTGGTACTCTAACAGACACTCAGCACCACACCTTGCACATACACTGGGACATGTACACACTCCAGAAGAATGTGCACGCACACAGGAGCTTTACTGTACGTGCTACCCTGACATGTAAGATAAATGAATGCAAGAAAGTGATCCTGAGAGAAGCAGACAGCTAAGCTCCATCTTAAAGGTCAATAGAAGTTCACTGGAAGATCCTAAATGCTCTGCAGGCTTGTTGCCACTCAATTCATTTAAGTTTAGTTGTTTTATATAGAGTTAGCAAATACTAAAAAACAAGTTGAAACAAAAAAAAGTAAAAAATAAATATAAAAACAATGGAAACTGTGCAATTTCAATCTCACACAAGATACGATAAAATCTCCTAATTCTAAAAATGAGCAGATCTATAAAAAAAACTGCAGTGTGATGTTTGCAGCCGTAACTGTTTCCCAGTTGATTGGTAGGCTTTCCTCGGCATTTTGACCTCAAACAGGGTTTCTGGATGCAGCGCTTCGTTATGTGGGTATCCCGCCTCTGCATAACTGGGGTCCTCCTGCTAGGATTTCTACAAGCATTTATTTTCCAGGCCAAGGACCCCAAACTGATGGCGAGATGGAGCGGGGACCCCCTTATTATATATATTGTATGAAATAGTGTTATATCAAACTGGTCCTATAGTCACTCTATAATGTAACTAAAGTAATTCCTCCCTGGGATTATTAAAGTATTTCTGATTCTGATTCCTGGTTGATGGGACAGGTGTTGTGAATGAAACGGTGCCCAGCTTGAAAGAGCCCCTGTGTGTCGCTGAATGTGTGCATTGATGACTGAAAGACATCTTCTGCCTCCATTTATCTGTTTACTACGGTCTGTTGAATTCATGTTAATGTAAATTTAAACACATTTCAATAAGTGGAAAAATTTCTAGGGGGGAATCAAAAAAAAAAAGAAAAGTGTAATCAATAGTGTTGCACCAATACCAGTCAAGGAAGGGGGCCCCGATCCAGCAGTAAAATGGTGGTATCGGTATCAGCGAGTACCAACAAATAGGGCACCGATACCATTTTAAGAGCCAAAAGTTTATTCAACTATTGTCACCCATTCAAGGTAGGCAATATAAAGTTCTACTGGATTCACTTTGTATTCGTCTTTTTCCTGCTTCACAAAGGTAGGCAGCAGCTTGATAAGCCATGATGGCAATTATTTTATATCCAAGTAATCTGCAGTTCTTCATTTACACACACACACATCAATTTCAAACAGATGGTATCTGTATCGGCAATACTGCACAGACAGGTATCGGTATCAGGGCCAAAAAATAGCATCGGCGCAACACTAGTAATCAGCTAAAACTTTTGCGACCCCCTTTTGAAGACCTCTGTTCTACACTGACTTCTAAGGTTTTTGTAGGATTCTAAATAGATCATCAGACAGAATTCTTATATTTGTACAATTCAAGCCGAATCTTAAGTCGCACCTTGCTTTTAACCGAAAGTTTTAACTTTTTTTTTCAAAACTGTATTTGTTATTTTGTGATCATTTATTCTACTATCCTAACGTGAAAGTTATCAGACTTCTTTCTGTACAGTTCAGGACTCCAAAGCGAAGTAGGAAGTAGACGTCACACAGCAGCACGCCATTTACAGAAGTGATAGTGGTCGTCACTGTCACCAGTGTTTAATAAAGATTTGGTGGGGAAAAAACTTAAGCAGCTGGAGCCCACAGGATCATGACTACATTATAAAAAGGTTAAGAAAGGGTTTTAAGATATTGCACAACTATTAAAAAGGGAAGTCTATGTGAATGTCTAGTGGGATGAAGGGGTGATGATGTAAAGGTCGATAAAGTATGACAACTGCAAACACTTTGAAATATATCTGGATTAAGTACCACATATGAATAAATCAGATGATTTTCTAAGCAGGGTTCCTTCTTTAAAATAGGCACTGAATTAATAAATCTAAAAATTAAGCCCTAATTAGTACTAAAATGGCAAAATCAATCTTAAAAGGTCTTAAAAATCTAACACTTTGTAATAAGGATTTAATTATTAGAATTTGGCTTATTTAGGTACATGGTTTGTTAAATTAGTTGTTTTATACTAATAGTAAATGGAAAACTAATAATTAAACAAAAATTGGCTTTCCAACCACTATTTTACTGCTTGGCTGAAACATGAATCAGGGACTGTTTTAAGGCAAAGGGAATTCAAGATTGAAATCAAGGTCATAGATTGAAACATTTCAAAGCGTAAAACACAAAGCGTCAAAATTAACTTGCCTCATTTGCAGACTATGATAAATTGCAACCACACTTAAAGCAGATTCCAACTTACGGAGTTGGAATCGTGTTTTGTTCCTAGATTCTGAAAATGGCCACTCTATTACCCCATTTACACTATCCTTTGAAAACTGACCCATGAAGAGCTTGGATCCTTATGATTGTTCACACACCATGCTAGCACGGTTCCTCACCTGCTAGTGGCGATCTACGGTACTACTGCTCTCTACAGGGAACAAGCAAACCACCATGGCGGCGCCAGTAACAATCAGGAAGGTTGTGGAGAGTCAGGTGAGGAAGGCAGCCTTTAGTGAATTTATTTGACAGAGTCGGCTTTTAGGAAGTAGATACGACAAACGACAGTCTAATCAGGGCTTACAGACGCAGGAAACAATGACAGACATGTAGCTTCATCTCACTGCTAAGCAGAATCATCACTGGAAATCATGTGGGACGGTAGGAAAGCTAGGATTTTTATAAATATCTTAAGTTTCCTGATTATGGAGGCTGACTGTAAGAAGATGACGCGGTCTACTCATGAGCCAGAAATGAGCCAGAGCTGAACCGAGCCAAGCCTAGTACAATGTCAGCGCGGTTCAGTTGTGTCTGGCGTGGTCTTGTTCAGTTTTGCATGCCATTTACACTCACTGTTAACTCAGTCACCGCGCTCGGACCGATCTCTGCACAATTTCAAAAGGGTAGTGGGGCTTATGGATATGATCTCAACAAGATTAAATTAGCCCAGTACGTTTTAGAGCAAGATGCTGTTAGGTTTATTATTTATATTTGTACATCGCAATGCTTAAATATATACAGGTTTGTTTAAATGATTAACAGACTAAACTTTTAGTTTAAAGAGGCATTAAAAAGTCTGAAAACGTCTCATATTTAGCTTAAGTTGTCGGGACCATGTGATCGGAGAAAAGGTCTGAATAGGGGTTTTCAGACTGTTGTAAAAAAGTCCAAGCAGTACTTTGGCAAAATGATCAGATTTTAGTGAAATTTGTTGACAGTGTCACAAACTGAACAGAACAAAAACCTCAGAAATATTATAACAGCAGATGTTGGTGATTAATTTTTTTAGTGGTTCACCTCATTAGCTCTGACTGTAATAGTTTAATAAGGCCTGAGTTAAAAGGCCAGATTGTATGAGTGAGATTTGATGAAGGTTCAGCGTGAGGCACGGAGAGAAGAAAGCAGCTGCAGAGGCCTTGGCTCTCACCTCCCTGCAGGGAGCAGGAAGGGCTTCAAGTGCCCTAAGCTCAACACCCCCGGAAACAGAGACATCCCATCCCTGTCTCCCACAGACACACACATGGACAACCAAGATTACATGTATTCATGCGTTATGAGCAACAGGATTGTGTCCTGGCTTATTTCCTGTCTACTTTGCTTCCATTGGTTAAATCACTGATGTGATGCAGAACAGCTCTTCCAGTTCTGACCGGCCCTGCCACCATTTCACCCCCCACTGGTCATTCGGTGAAATGACACAGGATGAAGTCACTCTGTTGTCTTGGTGCCAGCATCTTTGTTTTCCAGAACTGGACCAATTTACCAAGCCCTTTGTTTTCATAAAGGAGTGCTCTGTCCACTGCTCACCGAGAGGGACCAGACTGTTCAAGTTCTACAGCTTTTTTTCTTTTTAATTCTTTTATTGGAGCCAAAAGAGGAAAGAACAAAACAGAAGGAGAAAAAAAATATATAAGCTTACATATAAAGATGTATATTCATATGTAGGTACACAATGCGCCTCTTGCAGTATACTGACAAAGCATTGCACCACAGGAAAAATTACAAATTACCATCCTGCAGTTTCAGCCTTTTTTTTTTTTTAGTTTTTTTATTCGAAACAAGAAAGAAAAAGGAAAAAAAAGAAAAAACAAACCCAGAAAACTTTAAACTGGATCAAACTAAGCTGAGCACAGGATGAGGAAGATCGAATTCTGTCAGTGGCATCATCCCAAATATCTTGTCTCAACTGGATTCCCAACTCTTGCATTTCTAAGTTTAACATCCCTTAGATTTAAAATAATACTATAAATCTTTTAAATTGTTCCTTTCTGGATTGGATTATATGCAATTTTTTCCCCCAGGATTATTCAAGAGGTATAGAAGGAAAATGTGGGAAACATTTAGAGGCGAAATTTCGTACTTGTAAATAACGAAATAGATGCGTACCAGGTTAACTATATCTGGAAGATAAATTCACAAAGCTATCTAATACTGCTGATGTTTAGAGGTCGCTTATTTGTTTTAGACCAATATCATACCAAGCTGAAAATGATGGATCAAAGAGAGATGGAGGAAACAATGATTCTTAACCAAGGTGTATAAAGTTGAGGCACGACAAACAAGTTCTAGAGCTATGACAGTGAAGGCAAACTGGATCAGATTCCAAAACAGGCAGATTTATTTCTTTTTTAGCAACATTGATTTTTTACAAGACTCCTGCTTTACACAATATAGATAAGCTGCTTCAGTGTAAAAGCCAAATATAACAGGGAACCGGGCTTGTTAACTTGGGTGATCTGCTTGTAAAACTTCAGTCATCGTAGCTCATCTTGTTTTGCCGTCTTTGATGATTAAGATTTGGACAGAAATTTCCACTTATGTGGCATAAAAAAGCCCCAGGATTTGTTTTACCAGAGTAGAAGGGCCTCCTGACCCTACAGACACACAAACAATGGTCTTAATTAGTCTAATGACATATGAGAAAGTTATGTAGAGGACTGCCCTTCACCTTTAATCGAATAGATTAGCTGATTTACAAGAACCTTGAGTACTGCGCATGTGCAAACAAGGGAGTTCCTCTTCTTCTTCCTCCAGATTGACGCGTCCGGCCAGCACCATCTCTCGGTGCTCAGTCCGATGTATGTTTTTTGGACGTGCAGTGTGAGCAGGTAGATCGCGTCAGAGCGTTGGGCCGCACAGTGAGAACATGCAATATGAGCGGTGAACTTTTAAACCCTGCCGTTTCATCGTGGTTTGAGCTGTAGCTGCGTGGTCCTCTGAAACTTGGAATGACCAAATTAAGCTTTTAGGCTAAAGTTGGGTTAAAGGACATTTGTTCTTAACAGGATTGCCAAGTAACATCCCAAAAGTCGTGCTCTGTCCCTATCTAGAATCCTTTTCTTTATACACTGTCCAACATTTCAAATTAACTAATCGCTTAAGGCCCTAGCCAAGCCTACCTAATAAATGGTGAATAGCTGATTTGACCTTTGCTGAGGTTTGTGCAGTTATTCCACATATTCCTCACATCTGGGCCAAATAAGATACCAGCAGGAATGAAAACACACGGTTAATATTAGCAACGTGCTTCATGGCATGGCTCTGATGTTTTTTTGGACGAGACTAAGCTTATAACAAAGCTGAAGGCCATGCTGTTGGTTTAAAAAAATAGTAGATTAGATAGAAAACGTAGAAACGGCCCCTGTAGCACATCCTGCTTAATCCAATGACTTTCATCTGTCTGAGAGGAAGTTTGGCTGATAGAGATCCTCCAAACTGTGAAAGAAGTTTGTAGATGGTCCTTCTAGATAACTGCTTTGGTGACTCTTATGTCTCCATGGTCTCCAGAGTCCTGAGTTTGCTTCTCTGAAGTTTAAGTACGAGTTCCTTCTTTTCCCCTCGTCCCCCGCCTACCCTCATCCTGTTCCGTCCTTCCTCCTCACAGCATCACTCCCTCCTTACCCCGCATCTGTATTTCTGACAGCCAAAAGGTTTTTTGGCACGCGGATGTTATCAGACACTTCCAGTATTTTCACCCATGTAAAAAAAAAGAAAAAAAGTCCAGATTTCCCTTGGAGACTCGTGGAGAAATTCAACACCATATTGCCATATTTCTGGTTTTTATCTTTCGACATCATGTTGACCCATATTAGCTTTAGATAAGCTCCATTAGCTGTTAATCCTTTGTTTCCTACCTTCTAATGAATCATCATTATATAGCCGTGCAGCTTACTAATGAATACTCGGCGAGTGAAGGGAAGGTTTTCCCTTCTGGGAGGCCGACATGCACAAACACACTCATGTACACAGTGTGGATTGGGACCGGCCTTTGAAGGGGAGCTGGTCCCTTCCTCAAAGGCTTCTCTCTTCCTGAAGAGCAAACGCTAACTTTGCTGCTCTTTTTCATTATTTCACAAACATCTGTCTGCTAAATTCCTCCTTCCTGAGGTGTCACTCCTCTGCCTCGTCTTTTTCCCTTTTCAGATCAATCCAGTTTGTCATAAGTTTAGATTTCTTTGTCTTTTCTCCTCACTTACTGGCCTCTTCTTCCTCTGCTTCCCGTCTACCTCAAAGGAACTTTGTGTTTGTCTACTAACCCTCCCTTAAATCTTTACTCCCCCAGTCCTATCCTCGCCTCTCCCCACTCCTCTACTTCTGACAGAAAGGTTATGATTGAGCTCTGCCTTTTTTTTTTTTTTCCAGACAAGCAAGTTCCTCTGCGTTTGGAAAGAAAAGTAAAGGGTGCAGAAGATTTGAAAGGGGAGACAAAGACTCAGGACAGATGAGCCTCTAAACCTTCTTACACCATGTGGAATCCTAAAGAAAAACAGACATAATTAGTAGACTAAACTGAGCCAGAAGTGTACATATTTTAATGCGTTAAAGCAGCAGGAGTGAAACAGCTGGCCTCTGTTTCTAATTTCCAAATGCTGGCCTGTTCCCGTGCCAAGTAGTGCTTCACAAATATTGATTCTCTGTGTATTTTCAAAAGCCCTATGCGGCACTCTGAATCTGGCTATAAATTAGGGTTTATTACTCTTTTTAATTGCAATATGCCTTGAGTTAAAACACACAGATGGTCAGTTTTATAGAGGTCTGAGTGCGTCATTCTGGCCAATGGCGGAGAATCTCCTCCTGAGGTTTTGCCATTCCCAGCATGGTTAGATAATCCAGTCCATGACTATATATGCGCGTCTCAGATTAAGATCATTTTTGTTAACTAAATTATTTTCCGAACAGCTTTGGTTTGATAAATATCGAATAAAAATGTTTGGACCAAAGCGATGAGTGAACTGATGACGGTTCTGACAGAAACGGTTTTCATTACCCAGACACTGCACAATGCGGTCGGCTGGCCAGTCCTAAATTCAAAGAAGATTTTTTTCTCGGACAGCATGACATGCATGACCTTAAAAAACTGTTTCAGGTTAAAAAGACTTTCCTCAGTCCAGCAAAATGTCATCCTGGCAGTAAAACAGACAACTATCACCCCAGATTTCTGCTTGGCAACAGTCATGACAGAAAAAAAGTAAATAAATATAATTCTTTTCAGTCTCTCTCTGTTGACTAAAAACGGAGTATATACCCAACAAAAACCATCAGAAATATAGTGATTTCTTCAAATTGTTGAATTAAATCTGTCACCTGGATGTCAGTGCTAAACTCTCTCCAGTGTGTGGTCTTCTTTCGCTCTCTTCTATCTACTCCATCATCAAAAGCATTAAATAAAATTAATCTACTTAATAGATTTGCAAAGATTTTCAGCAAATGAATTTATTTAAGACATCCTATAACACATAAACACCTTATATTTTCCTTATTGCTACCTTTAGAGTGCAATGAGGCAATAGTGTTGAACGGAGCGTAGCCAGCAGCTTCCAGGCCTCCTATGGCTCCAGGGCGCCGTCGCTCCTTTTCTGGGCCGTGCTCCATAAGCTGCTACCAAACAGTGCTTCATATTATTTCAATACATCCCACTGAGAAATAAAAGGAAGATTCCTGACGTGAAAACAACTGACCTGAACTAAAACCGACCGACAGGGAAAGTTAGTTGCACCTCAGTGTCAACATTCTCCTTCCAGGTGTTGGCTGATGCCTCAGAGGTGCCAACTACGTCACATGCCTGTTTGATTGTCAGGTGGAGAGGTGGCCAAGGTTTACGGAATCACCCATGGTGCTTTTTATGGAGGATATAAATAAGAAAAGCAAAAGACCGACTGAAAGAAGAGTTAAAACGACTTGCTTCAAATGGTTTGGATTTGGTTGCCTTGGGAAGTGTTCTGAGAGGTAGCTTTGCTTAAAAAAGCAAAACAAAAAAACAGATTTATTTTCCCTCTTTTTCATATCCCCTTAAACATTTTTTTTAATTAGTGCTAACTTCATTTGAATATTTAAAGCGCTGCCATCGACTACTGCTCAAAGACTCTGTGGGTATATTTAAGAGTGATAGGTACGATAAGGTATGATAAGTTTAAATCATTCTGTACGCTAACGCTAATGCTAACCAAACACAACATTTAATTTCCTGACCAAAAATAAACAAGCGTTTGCTTCCTGAACTCTGCACCAACTCTCTAAAACTTGACACCTGAGCTCTGAGTCACATGACTTCAACCTACTGTTGCTATTGGTGCAGATATTAGATATATATGTTGATATATCTGTATTTTCAATTAATTTCAGTTAATAGAAATATTATTTATGATTTTGTTTCTTTTATTAGAGCAATTAATACTTTTGCTATGCATCACTTTACATCTTCTGTGGATTTATTATTTCCTTCATTTTGAGGAAAAAAATGATCGCTGAGATTTTTAACAGGAAGCAATTTATCGCCATCACTTTTAAAAACAAAGGTTTTAACTAAAGGATGTGGATAAAGAATCAGTTTTACTAGGAGGAGATTAGATCAGACAGGACTAGTAAGAGGAGCATCGATCCCAAGCATTGCATCAAAACATGAACTCTGGTTATTTTCTCTCAGCCCCACCAAAGCTTGAAGCCTAGTAAAATGCTTCTAGCTTTTCAAAACAGTCATTTATTCTCTTTATTTGTTCTTCTTAACAGGTTAAAACTGATCAAATCAAGGTTAAAGGGTCTCTAGACTAAACGACTAGTACTAAACAGATGCTCACATAAACAGTAGACGGTCATCCAGCTCATCTCGGTGGAAAGTGTCGCAGCTGTTTTCAAAACACATTTTTTAACATTTGCTCCTTTAGGAAAAACTAAAATCGATTATCTTTCACCTCTGAATAGAACGCTGTCTACGTTACAATGAGCTGTGCTCACTTCAGGTTCATAAAGTAAATTTTGACATTACTCAAGAAGAAGAAATGTTTAAAAAATATTTCTCCCTCATGAATGTTTTCATTTCCAGTGTTGTTGGTAAAACCAAGCAACCACTACAGTTAAAGCGATACGTTGCTGCATGCAGCAGCCATATCATACAATCACATACATTGCTACTCCTTTCATTAGTCATCCATTGCTAGTGTTTTGTTTAATTTGTCAGTAAATGCTTCTTCTTCTCCTGTTATCATTGTGTTAATTTTAATCATGTGGACAAAGGAGTCCAAATAGAAATCAGCAGATTATCCAAGTCTCTGATCCCCAGAAAGGCTAACCAGGCCTCAGTTAAGGGCTGGTTAGTTGTCGCAGGTATGGCACAGACATTTTTGATTTATGCCCATTTATGAAGCGTGGTCTGCGCTATGTTATTCCACGCCACAACACGAGGGACAATCAGGAACTAGCTGTGGGTCTAGATACGGCGGAGGTGGTGAGGAAGTGGGAGCAAGTTTGTGCAACAACAGAGGGACATGAGGGCAAAAAAGAGCGAGGATCCTGGTGGAAAAAAGGGTCCCAGCGTTCTCGCACACCTCGCCCTTCTAGCTGGTCCTTCTTCATGGGTCGTATTCCACAATGGCGGTCATACAAACAAGACAAGCCAGTAAGGTACCAAACAGGAAATACGCATAGTGTAGAGCGGATGTAGATTTGACCAATCAAAGGCCTCCTGTCTGCGGCACTGTCTGTATAAATGAGCCTTTACTGCGACCAATCATGAATAGCAGAGTGCTGCCTCCTGTTTGTTTGCCCTGATATTAATTTCCTGTTTCGCCCGTCTGGATCAGTCCAGTAGAAAACCATTGTATTCCATTCACCAGCCGATTTCTCTTTACGTTTCTGATGTAAAGTTCTCCTCTTTTTTTTTTTTCATTTCAGAAATGAGCCTTTGAAAGCCGAGAGCGCTGAAACCAGAGAGACGGTCGAGCTGAGGGGTCTACATGGAGGTAAAACACGCATGACTTGTTTCTAACAGGTAAATCATGGTCTCTACATTTTATCATAACATGTTTTATTCATCTGTATTTTCTCAGAGAACTGAGGAAAGCTGAGAAGGAACCAGATGTTGAGCTGAGAGCAGACTGGACTCCAGAGTGGCTCTGAAGGTACAAGCCTGTAACTGCTTTAGAGCCCATGACAGATAACCTTCGAAGAACGTCTTTATCTAAAGAGTCAGACTTTAAACACACACGCACCATAAAACGCTTTATTCAGACACATTCCAGAGAAAATGGAGATTCCCAGGAAGACCATCACCTGTCAGCTAACCGGAACACGTGCAGATGTTTGAGCCAGATGCTGCGGCAGCAGAGTTAGTGTTTCACTCTGTATTTTATGTTCAGTGAGACGTTAACCTTGATGGCATATAGGAAGGAGGAACAGGGATTAAAAGATGTGAAGCGGGTATCCGCTGTCAGTCGCTCCGCAGCCTCTTTGTCTCCTTCCGGACGCAGTCAGGGGCCGCTGCGCTAATCAGGCGAGAGCTATCTGTCCTCACGGCCGAGGCGTCGATGGGATCGGGTTTCAGAAACTCAGACGCTCAGAGGCCGTGTGAAGTGACAGATCCATGCTTTTCACTCAGACACCATTTTCTTTTATTAATGCACCCCCACCTTTTGTTTCCTTCCCTCTTTCCTTCCCTCTCTCTCCCTATAAGTTCATTGGCTTCCAATCAATCCCCCCCTGCATTCAGGCGCGGAGTTAGGATATATGTGGCCCTAGGCAAAAACAGGCATGGGGCCCTCTGAATATAGAAGACAACACACATATAACAGACCCATTATACAGATACAGACATTTTAATAGATAGACATACATTATCTTTCCCTCTCTTTTTCTCCCTTTTCTTGTTGTTTTCCTCTCTATGTTTTGTACTCAGCTGACTTTTCATGCTGTCTCAAAAGGAATGAAAGATTTTTTCCAAGCACTAAGCTCACTTAGCTGATTGCTCCTTCCTGTTTCCAAAAAAGCGACAGCAAAAGTAAATAACCCAGTCCTTCTTTTCACTGTAGACAATGATCTGCTTATCTGTTCTCCATTTTTCATTTGGATGAAATAATAGCTGCATGAATCATGACAGCAGACAAGATAGAGGAGAGCAGGAGGCGGGGTCACCAATCTACTTGCTCTGGAGAGCAGAGTTCGCTGCTTTTAGATATTGTTGCCAAAGTCTCCAGTAGCAGAAAAAACTCACTAGATTTGATGCTAGGAGCTTTTTTGAAATAAAAGCACTAAAGGGGTCTGAAAAGTTGCAAAATATACCAATAAAAGCGCTAAGTTAGCAACACTGCTCTTCGCACCGTTTTCAAATGTTTTGCTGCTGTCTGTTTGGACCTTTCTGACATCTGCAGCAAATATGGTGGACACTGAAGGGGGGGCTGAGACATTTGATATTATAAGCATTCTGACAGCATTTTAGCGAAAGGATTTTTATCAAAAACATAATTAATATGCACAAATAAGGCATATTTGTATTAACTGTACATGTAAACAGAGTTTTATGGGGCCCCTAGGAACTTGGGGCCCTAGGCAACTGCCTAGTATTGCCTAATGGTAAATCCCCTCCCTGCCTGCATGTATGTCTTTGTGCATTAACGCCCAGCATCTCAATGCTCTATTAGATGGTTGCTCATGTTTTTGCAAATCACACAAGCCGGGTCATGTCTAAACGCACAGGACAAAGCTTTCCAGAGCTATTTTCTATCACTGCTCTCCTGCTTTTCTTCTTGCAGCTGGTTGAGGGTCTTATGGCTTTTTTTTCTCCTCTTCTTTCTTTAGTTTAGAGTTTGAGGAGTATGTGTTCTTCACTTCAAAGGCCGACGGTTAAGAAAAAAAAAAAGAGGAATGATAGTCACTGGAAAAATGTATCTTAAAGTCGGAGAGGCCGTTGGATTATTTCTGACATCTCCTGCCAAAACCTTAAATGGTTCAGAGACATTCTGTCCTCCGCTCCTCTAACCGCTCCCCTTTTCTCCTTTTTTTTCCCTCCTCCCTGCTTAATCTGTCACTCTGATGAGTTGCGCGCAGCTCTGCGTTCACCAGGGCCCCCGTCCTGGTACGGTGCGTGGCCTTTGATGTTGTCCCTCCTTCACGTCCCTGTGGGTAAACATTTTAACGCCATCTTCCTGTCATGTGTTTTATTTTTCCTATTATTCCTACACAACCTCTTACTACCAGGCTGATATTACTGCGTGTCGACTACAAAGCTCCAGTTCAGGGTTAGGCTTGAACTGGCCTGGGGGCCAGCTGTGAAGCAGCGCCTCACTACTGCAGATGATTACACTTGCTATATGAGCTGTGTCCTAATGGTGGAGGACAGCTGAAATTAAAGCCAGGTACTGCCCTCTGCCTCCCCCCCTCACCCGCTGAGCATAACCTGAATGCCCTTTTAGACTCTGCTTTCATTTTTCTTCCTTTTTTTTTCATTCATACATGCTCTGAAATATTGTGGTTTGATTTCTGGGAGGAAGGTGCCCAGGATGAAATTAACATTTTACTTTTGCTTATAAGCGGAATTTATCCAGGTTCTCTTTCCCATCCTTACCTTTATGTGTTCATTATGTTTTAAAAACTAATGTCTAAAGACTACCTGGTCATTTTTTGGTGAATTTCTTTTTCTTTTTAGGTTACCTGATCGTTAAGGTGAATAAATACTTTTTCTTCAAGTTGTAGAGAAATCATATTTACACTTCAAATCATTCTGGCTTAAACATGCATATAAATGTACTCTTTATCAGATGATAATGTTTTTTTTTCGTTATCTTATGCAGGCCAGTTAGTTATACGTCAGCCTGAACACCTAAATTCGGCCAATCATATATCAACGGTCACCTGTCAATCACATTTTTTCTTTCATAGCATCTTGATTCATAAGTCGCAGCTAATATACGCAACGGTTGAAATAAGAATCATTTCTTTTCCCATTGAGTTGCGTCCCAGTGTTCATGGGGATGGACGTCTGTGTCTTCAGCAGGCGTAGAGCTAACAGAACTGGCAGCGTTGCGAGGCAAGGGCTCAAACATGTACAGGTGGAAGCCTTCTACACCAAACCAAGCTTCTGCCGCCATCGCGTCCTCTTTCACAACATCTTCGTCCCCGCTTTCCTCCTCTAAATAAAAAATGGATGACGGAGGAGACTCATCCACGACCTCCGACACAAAACTCTCCTCCTCTTGCATGTTTCCTCTGTCCATAGCGTTCCTTGACAGTGTCGTTTCTAAGTCACCAATTTAGTGCTACTTGGTCCCAATGGAATTTCCCATTGGGAACCTACTAGCACTAAGTTGCTAACTGGTTAGCAAGATGCTTCAGAGAAACCGGCCACAATCAAAACGCTTTTGAACCTTCAGCCACAACAATCCCGCCCTCTTGATAAACGACCAATCACATTCACTTTATTCACTCATGTAAAGTCGGGCACCACTCTGCAGAATTAGGAAATGTAATGGTTGGAACAGCCGCTTCCCTACAACTTTAAGTATAAAAAGTTTAGTGTACATTTGCATTTAGCCCCGTTAATTCAGGTATTTAGCTCCACCCATTTTCCAGTCCCATTAAAGACAGGAACCCCTTACAGTTCCCTGCATTTTTTGATTGATTAGAATGTTAGAATTGAATGGAGCGATATGTCAATTCATATTTAAAAAACCTTTATTGAATCATGCATACAGTGTGGTGGTAACACCATATGTCACCCATATGAACGTTATTTCAAGCTTTCATCCTTTCATGTTTAATATAAACTGAATAAAACCCCTGAAGGTGGAGATGTTGTGTTGATATGCTTTGAGTTGTCATCTTTGCCAGGATGTTGGAGCGCTTTTGGATGGAGGGGATAGAGAGCATGTTAAAGTGAACTGAGAGGAGCAGCCAACATATCCAGTCAGTCATCTGTAATTACAGTAAACCCATGTGTCAAGGCTGGGCGCATCCTTTTCAAAGAATGATGCGGTTGAGTGTCAGATAATTAAAGGATCTTAATCTTCTCTTTAAGAAAGGTTAATGGAAAGCCATCTATGGACGTTTTCTTTCTTTCTAAAATACCATCTGTAGCTGCTGTAAGTCCTGATGATTGAAAAGAAATGGACTGAATTCATTCTCCTTCTGACCTCTGGAAGGCTGGAGCAGCAGAGATCCAGAGCTCACATGGAAGAGCCTGTTAATGGAACTACAGGTTGAATTATACAGGTTATTATTCAGTCGATTATTTTGACATCAGTCTAACCAATCCCCTCTCATAATTTTTCAAGCTAATTCGGTAAATATTGCTTTCTCCTCCTCTGTTTGAATGATGAAAATAACAGTGGTAACAAATGTTAGCCAACTACCAAATTTTAAAGATTATCTATGAACAAATCAAAGAAAAAATTAACAATGGGTAACAAATGGAGGGAGCAGCAAAGGTTTGCCCACCGCCTCCACACTGCTCCATTCAGAATTAATCCCTAATGTAGGAACAGAAATAAGACGGTGACAGAAAAGAAAAAAAATACACATAAAGGCAAGAGAAACATAAGTGTGAGTTATAAACACATTAATTAGAGGCTGAAATTTTACAGTTTTAAACGTCTTTGCTCTGAGTTAAATACTTTACAGGAAACAGAAGAGACTGGAGGCCCCCTCTCTGAACATATACAAGAATTAAAATATTGGAAATCAATGTTTAGGTCTATCCATCTGGATAGGACAACAAATAAAATGCTCATTCTACTAATCTGATTCTCAGATAGGAAAACAAAAACTGTTTGTGAGAAACCATATAAGAGGACAAAATAATAGTAAACTGATGGCCTACAGGCTAATGCTACATCCCAGGACAAACATACCATCTCAGGTATTACACGACAGTGGCAGCATCATGGTTCGGGGATGTGTTTCCTCAGCAAGGGCAGTGAATTATCACAGTGTGCAGTATTGGTTGTGGTGAAGAAACCTGTGAGTGGCTTCGAACGACGTGATACCAAGGAATCCTGTATTTATGTATTTATGACTCAAAATAACTTTAAAATCACAGACATTCGCTGAAAACGACCAACAAGCGCTGCCGGCGCCATCTTTGTTGTTTTGTAGAATTCTGCAGAGCAGCAGCTGGATGATGAATTAAATCTATACTTTAATACATGCTAGATTAAAAATTATCAGTAAGGGATTAGGAAAATAATAATAATAATTGTATGCGCACAGTGTAAATATTTCTATTATATGGCAGTCTTCTGTACAGTGGTCATAAATTTAAAAATTTTCATTAAATTTTTTTCTCTTAGACATTGGAGTGGTGCAATTAAAAGTTATAGAGCTAAACATGTTAAATTGGTGAGTAGTAGTAGTGGAGGTTTTTAACCTGTCAAGTTTTTTTTTTAGATATTTAACATTACAACGTATATTTTTCCAATGCACAGTTTAAACAAGAACAGTTTAAAGCAAAGTTTAGTTTGAAAAGAATGTGCAGAAAGGATTAAAAAGCATGTTAACACGGTAATGTAGGCTTGAGTTCATTATCTGACGCATGCATATACACACCAGGAACCTGTAAACTTACTGAATTACAAAAAACATTTAAAAAACAAACATGTTTCATTGATATATATACAAAAACGAATATTAGGAACTATATTTATCAAACATTATACTGGGCAAATAAAAATAGTTTCTGGGCAAATGAAATGTGAAAGTCACTTGCCTGAAGGGCAAGTGGTAAAAAACCTTAACGTCAACCCCTGCTTATGGTTTTCGCAAATACATTTAATAAAATGCAAGGGACACAGCATCAGCAGCTGAAATGTTATGTGCTACTTCTCCCCTGGTTAATATGCTAGCTGACTCTAGAGGGGCGTATAAAGCACAGACCAGAAGCACAACAATCATCAGAGGTGTCTGTGAACCTTCACCAGTAGGAGCTGTTGCTCGTCTATCTCTGTTTCCCTACGGAGCTGTCTGCGTAGTGACACATTTTACTAGTACTTCAACCCTTTACAGCCAAGTGTATCACACTTGATGCATGAGACCTTTGCGTCATCAGTGTGATATTTTTGTTCCTTGAAAATCCTGACCTACACAATCAGACGCATGTAGTGAACAGAAAACTTATAAAAGATTATGCAAAAAATGACAAATGTATCAAAACTGATTCAACTAAATCATCTTATTCAACTTATACAAAATGTACGCTTTTTTATTGCATTTGGCAGAAAATTCAATGACAACTAATTTAAAAAAAATTTAATTTTATATTTTTATATTTTTTTCAATTTTTTCATGGTTTTTCATAGTTAAACAGGTCTAAAAAATGGATATTCGCTCTTTAATTAAAGCTATCTGCTCAGGTAACCAACTGTTGGAGTCAAAGCTTCCCAATTATTTTTCTCCCACTTTAAGAAATGGAAATGCCATTAGAGCATAAACAAAACAAAACTTATTTTTGTATATGCTCTATGTATACAGCTGGTATATACAAAACAACAAAGATTGTCTAAGTCCAACTTTAGTTTTAAGCTGCCTTACCTTAAAGGTATTGTGTAGGATTTTTGCTAATTTTTAAAAACACCCACCCTCACCACTTAAGAAAAAAAAATGCTTGAGCCAGAGCATGCAGGAGCCCATTTATCCTCGTGAACGCTTTGTTTAAAAATTGCTGTTCTCATAGCTCATACAAGCTTACTGTGCCCGAACGCCTGCCCTAACCCCTAAATCCCCTCACTATATAGAGCGGGGACTATATTGTGGATCACTACTTTATGTTACCCATTGGTCATTTAACTCCTCCTCCACTGCGTGATGCCTGCGCCGTCTTTCTTTATCTGGGATATATCTGCCTCTTCTAAAGCTTTTCTTTTCTTCTCAGACACTTTTTCTCTTACGAACCTCGGCCATTTTCAAAGAACAGAGGTGAGAAAGGTGAACTTCAATGACTGTCTGAAACCGTAGCTCACCAGATATACAGTGGGGCAAAAAAGTATTTAGTCAGCCACCAATAGTGCAAGTTCTCCCACTCAAAAAGATGAGAGAGACCGGTAATTTTCATCATAGATATACCTCAACTATGAGAGACAAAATGAGAAAAAAATATCCAGAAAATCACATTGTCTGATTTTTAAAGAATTTATTTGCAAAATATGGTGGAAAATAAGTATTTGGTCAGTTACAAACAAGCAAGATTTCTGGCTCTCACAGACCTGTAACTTCTTCTGTAAGAGGCTCCTCTGTCCTCCACTCGTTACCTTCATTAATGGCACCTGTTTGAACCCGTTATCAGTATAAAAGACACCTGTCCACAACCTCAAACAGTCACACTCTAAACTCCACCATGGCCAAAACTAGAGAGCTGTCAAAGGACACCCGAAACAAAATTATAGACCTGCACCAGGCTGGGAAGTCTGAATCTGCAATAGGTAAACAGCTTGGTGTGAAGAAATCAACTGTGGGATCAATTATTAGAAAATGGAAAACATACAAGACCACTGATAATCTTCCTCGATCTGGGGCTCCACGCAAGATCTCACCCCGTGGGGTCAAAATGATCACAACAACGGTGAGTAAAAATCCCAGAACCACACGGGAGGACCTAGTGAATGACCTGCAGAGAGCTGGGACCAAAGTAACAAAGGCTACCATCAGTAACACACTACGCCGCCAGGGACTCAAATCCTGCAGTGCCAGACGTGTCCCCCTGCTTAAGCCAGTACATGTCAAGGCCCGTCTCAAGTTTGCTAGAGAGCATTTGGATGATCCCGACGATGACTGGGAGAATATGATATGGTCAGATGAAACCAAAATAGAACTTTTCGGTAAAAACTCTACTCGTCGTGTTTGGAGGAGAGAGAATGCTGAGTTGCATCCAAAGAACACCATACCTACAGTGAAGCATGGGGGTGGAAACATCATGCTTTGGGGCTGTTTTTCTGCTAAGGGACCAGGACGACTGATCCGTGTGAAGGAAAGAATGAATGGGGCCATGTATCGTCAAATTTTGAGTGAAAACCTCCTTCCATCAGCAAGGGCAGTAAAGATGAAACGTGGCTGGGTCTTTCAGCATGACATTGATCCTAAACACACCGCCCGGGTAACGAAGGACTGGCTTCGTAAGAAGCATTTCAAGGTCCTGGAGTGGCCTAGCCAGTCTCCAGATCTCAACCCCATAGAAAATCTTTGGAGGGAGTTGAAAGTCCGTGTTGCCCAGCGACAGCCCCAGAACATCACTGCTCTAGAGGAGATCTGCATGGAGGAATGGGCCAAAATACCAGCAACAGTGTGTGAAAACCTTGTGAAGACTTACAGAAAACGTTTGATCTCTGTCATTGCCAACAAAGGGTATATAACAAAGTATTGAGATGAACTTTTGTTATTGACCAAATACTTATTTTCCACCATATTTTGCAAATAAATTCTTCAAAAATCAGACAATGTGATTTTCTGGATTTTTTTTTCTCATTTTGTCTCTCATAGTTGAGGTATATCTATGATGAAAATTACCGGCCTCTCTCATCTTTTTGAGTTGGAGAACTTGCACTATTGGTGGCTGACTAAATACTTTTTTGCCCCACTGTACGCCTGAAAGTGCGCATGCACAAAAAAAGATAGCTAAAGGGACGAGCACGTATACAGCCGTACGTAAACATTTCGCCTGAAATGATTGACAATTACTCCTGTAGGAGAACCACTTATTTAGGTGATCCACCAGGAAATCAAAGATCTTCGCCTATACCTTTAAATATTTCTAAACAAACAATAAGTCGTTTGTATAACTGAGATGTCATTGGTTTAAAGGTTTTTCAGATCATATAAGTCTCTGTAATTCCTGCTTCCTATAGGTCATTAAAATAACTTTCGTCTTCTTCTTAAACAAACGACGATCCACATTCAAATGGGACAGGCTTTATTTGTTTAATCCATAGCCGAATTAGAATGAGCTTTTAAACCTGCTCCAGTAAAGCCAGTTATTTGAGGTAGGGAAAATAAGGTCTCCATTTACAGTGGATCAAAAATTCTAGGTGTGAATTCCTCATATACCATGATAACAGAAACCAACCTAAGCCTGGCCAAGGCCTGGGCATGTAACTATAATTAGATCCCAGTGCTTTGGGGCCCCTTAGTGTGTTAAACCTGCCTCAGTTATAGAGTGTAGCCTTTGTTTAACATAGACGATGTGACATACTATACGCAAACTGTAATGAGCCATCATTCATTTTTAAAGCTGAATAAAGATCTTTGCACCTGTCCAACATGGATGACAGATGTTGATAGGTTTTTTTCCCCCACTGAATGGCACACCTGATTTTAAAGTTGAAACCTATTGCAGAGCTTAAGGTTTTCTAAAAAATAGATCAGGATTGGCTTTTTATTTGACATTTTAGGACTAAAACATTGTTTGATGAGCAGACTAAAACCTCAGTAGTTCAGCTCTGATGCAGCTATAAGCCTGCACCCTATTTTCCAGAATGTGCTTTGGGTGAGAAGTTCCCATGCTTTTGTATGGATCTGACGTTAAGCGAGTCCAAGTGGAGTGTGTCCGACCTAGCAAATGATGGAGGCGTTATATTCAAGATGGAATTTTGTATACGTAAAAGCACCCGGCATCCAGCACATCTCAGACACAACTCCACCAATGTGAAAAAAAATTTAAAAAATAAATTAAAAAAAACTTGACAAAGAGGAAAGTAAGATTGCAACAGTGCCATACTCTGGCCAGAGGTGCCAGCGTAAATGTAATTTTGGGGAGGGTGGCGTTCATGTCCCCTGCACTGTTTCAAACGGCCGTTTTGGTCCTCTGCATGTTTTACTTACTTTTACAATACAGTACACAGACATTCGTCGAACACTAGGACCATGCGGATTTTCAAACACCCTGAAGTTAATTATATTAAAAACACTTGAATCCCCCCATCCCCACTTCTGAAATCAAAATTTTATCCATAAGTGGCAGTATCATCACAAAACTCCATTATGCGTCTTAAAATCGTAGGGAACAGCTGCATTTCCGAATTCTCCCGAGTGGTGACCGACTCTACATGACGAAAAAGTGAAAGTGATTGGTTGATTATAAAGAGAGCGGGATTTTTTTGGCTAAAGGTTCACAAGCCATTTGATTGTAGCCAGTGTCTCGAAAGCATCTTGCTAACCAGTTAGCAACTGAATGCTAGTAGGTTCCCAATGGGAAATTCCATTGGGACCAACTAGCACTAAATTGGTGACTTGGAAACGACACTGTCAAGGAACGCTATGGACAGCAGAAACATGCAAGAGGAGGAGAGTTTAGTGTCGGAGGTCGTGGATGAGTCTCCTCCGTGATGCATTTTTTATTTAGAGGAGGAAAGCGGGACGAAGATGTTGTGGATGAGGATGCCAGAGCGGCAGAAGCTTGGTTTGGTGTAGAAGACTTACAGCCGTACATGTTTGAGCCATTGCCTCGCAACGCTGCCAGTTCTGTTAGCTCTACGCCTGCTGAAGACACAAATGTCCATCCCTATAAACACTGGGACGGAACTCAATGGGAAAGGAAATGATTCTTATTTCAACTGTGTATGTACTATGTATTTTAGCCGCTACATATAAATCAAGATGCTATGAGCGAAAACATTTTAGGTGTTCAGGCTGACGTATAACTAACTGGCCTGCATAAGATTTGAGACAATATGGTCTGATAAAGAGTACATTTATATACATGTTTAAGCAGTGTGCGAAATACCTGTCAATATTTGGGGGGGTCCCCATCTCCTGATTGTTGCGCAATACCGATCTAAATTTTCTCAATATGCAGTAGGCCTATAACATTTCAAAGTCAAAGTCAGCTTTAATGTCAATTCTTCAGATTCACCAGACATACAAGGACTCGAGAGGACGTTCGTTTCTCATTCACCAACACTGAAACCGATAAAGTGCACAGGCACAACAGATAAGATCAGTTCCTAATACTAAAATGTAAACATTCAATTTCACAGTCAAATATAAAATGTACAATAATATAAAATATGCAATACTTATCCTAGTGCAAGAAGGCAGATGGTAATGGCAGCAGAAAAAATATTATTATTATTACCAATTATGTAAGATATAGCATTTGTAACAGTAACAGTGCAAAAGAACAGTAAATAAATATAGTAATAATAGTAGTGCAGGAGACTTTTTTTGAGGGGGGCTCAGCTTCCTGACAGCTTGGTGGATGAAGCTTTCTGTGAATCTGAGTGGGATAGAGCCTGAATAGACAGTCAGTCTATGAAAACACACACATGCACAAAGACTGTCTGTCTCTCTGTCTCTTTCATGCACGCACTTTAATCCAGTTTCTGACGAATGGAAATGGGTCGAATTTGTCCAGAGGAGGTCCGTTGATGTCCACAAACAGGAGTGAAGACCTGCTGTCTTCACGCAATCTGTTCTGCATTGCCCGTGTTATTAACTGCGGAAAAGCACATGGCTAATTTGCATACACGAACAGGATTGGCTGGCTCCACTTCGCAAAAAAACATAGCATATTTGTGAATAAAGGTTTTGAATTTTAATACTGGACATGTTGAGATTAAAAACATTTTAGTGACCATTAGCGACAAAAAAATAATTCATGTCCTGCCCTCACTCTTAGCTTAGCAGGTAGATAACCATAATTTCCAATAACCACACCGTAAGCCTTTTCTTTGGATTTATTGGCTGGTATGGATGGATGAATGAATGGTAAAACTGCAACAAAAAAATATTGTGCATAAGTCTTTGTGTAAACAGTCACAATTCCAAATAAACAGGCACAATTCTCCTAAATAATAAACTCAACATATTCCCTCAATATGTACAGAAACACATAATGACACAAACATGTTAACATTAGCCGCTAGCTAGCGGCATCGCTAACGGCTAGTTAGCGCGTATGCTAACTAGATTTATAGATGTGACTGTTGCAATTTAATCTGAATATAAAAATCTAATGTATCTTTTTTAAAAGTGAAAGATTTTAATCCAGGCTGCTGGAGGCCACCCAATGCACTGCAGCTGCCCAGGACACAGTATACAGGGTATTCCAATGATGATGTCATCAGAACAAAGAAAATATGAAACACCCCTATGACATCACAGGGCTCCGCCCACAGGGCTCCGCCCACTTTAAGGCTTTAAATACCCTTCTATTCAAAACACAGAAACACTAGTTCCATTTACTCAGAGGTTACCAGAGAATTAGGTTGTGTCCAGAGGTAAGAAGTGTTTTCCAAGTTAATCTTAAAATGGATTCCACATTTTCTTACACACTGTCGAGCATATTTGAGTGCCTTTCACGGGCAGTGAAGCATGCCCAACCAACAAACATTTTAGAGTTTTTAAGCCAGTATTTCTCGACGCTGACTAAGCTGCAGGAAAACAAGGGAAGGGTTGACTATGCAGAACTGGTGTTCCAGTTCCAGGAGCAATGGGAGATTGATTTCCTAACAGCCCGCAGCAACAAAATGCGCCCTTCACCCACCAACCATTTATCCTCAACAACCATCTCACCAAAGCCTGAGGGGTCCGTCTTTAGAACACAGGATGTTCCTTCTGGCAGTACTGCGGATCCTGAGGATCCTGCATCTCCAATGCAACCAAGAGAACCAACAGAAGTCGGACCAAAACCTCTTGAACAAAAAGAGGAAAAAGGAAACAGCTCTAAACAACAAAGCAGGAACCCAAACACCGAATTCGCACCATGCACCCAAACGTTTCCAACGTCTCCAATCCAACAAAGAGCACCGACAGAAGTCGAACCAAAACCTGCTGAACAAACAGAGGACAAAGGAAACAGCTCTAAACCACAAAGCAGGAACCCAAACACCGAATTCGCACCATGCACCCAAACGTTTCCAACGTCTACAATGCAACCAAGAACACCGACAGAAGTCGAACCAAAACCTGTTGAACAAACAGAGGACAAAGGAAACAGCTCTAAACCACAAAGCAGGAACCCAAACACCGAATTCGCACCATGCACACAAACGTTTCCAAAGTCTCCAATCCAACAAAGAGCACCGACAGAAGTCGAACCAAAACCTGCTAAACAAACAGAGGACAAAGGAAACAGCTCTAAACAACAAAGCAGGAACCCAAACACCGAATTCGCACCATGCACCCAAACGTTTCCAACGTCTACAATGCAACCAAGAACACTGACAGAAGTCGAACCAAAAGCTGTTGAACAAACAGAGGACAAAGGAAACAGCTCTACACCACAAAGCAGGAAACCAAACACCGAATTCGCACCATGCACCCAAACGTTTCCAACGTCTAAAATGCAACCAAGAGCACTGACAGAAGTCGAACAAAAACCTGTTGAACAAACAGAGGACAAAGGAAACAGCTCTAAACCACAAAGCAGGAAACCAAACACCGAATTCGCACCATGCACCCAAAGGTTTCCGACGTCTAAAATGCAACCAAGAACACCGACAGAAGTCGAACCAAAACCTGTTGAACAAACAGAGGACAAAGGAAACAGCTCTACACCACAAAGCAGGAAACCAAACACCGAATTCGCACCATGCACCCAAAGGTTTCCAACGTCTACAATGCAACCAAGAGTACCGACAGAAGTCGAACCAAAACCTGTAAAACAAAAAGAGGACAAAGGAAACAGCTCTACACCACAAAGCAGGAAACCAAACACCAAATTCGCACCATGCACCCAAAGGTTTCCAAAGTCTCAAATGCCACTAAGAGCCTCGACAAGAGTTGAACCAAAACCTGTTGAACATAAAGAGGACAAAGGAAACAGCTCTCAACAACAAAGGAGGAAACCAAACACAAAATTCGCACCATACACCCAAAAGTTTCCAAAGTCTACAATGCAACCAAGAGCACCGACAGAAGTCGAACCAAAACCTGTTAAACCAAAAGAGGAAAAAGGAAACAGCTCTACACAAGAAAACAGAAAACCAAAGACCAAATTCAGACCATGGTATTAAACCGGTTGAACAAAAAGAGGACAAAGGAAACAGCTCTACACCACAAGCATGAAACCAAACACCAAATTCGCACCATACACCCAAAAGCTTCCTAAGACTCCGATCCAACAAATACGACCGACAGAAGTCGAACCAAAACCTCTTGAACAAAAAGAAGACAAAGAAACAAAGGCTCCAAACACACGCTTCGCGGCCATTTTCTATCACACATGGACAGAAAGATAGAGTGTACCATCAATCGATTAAGATTAGATGTAAAGATAAACACACATCGATCAAGCAATAGAAATGATCATAGTTTGGTTTATCACATCACAACTAGCAGAGAAAACACTAAACCCTCTGCAAAAATAAAACTTTATTATTCTTTTTTTTATTTTTCAGTATTCTTTTTATTTTCTTTGGAAACCTTTTATTAGTTAAATCCAATTGAAAATAAGCCGCACAGTGTGTGTTGGTTTACTTTCTTTTCACACTGTCTTCATGGTTCTCCCCGGGTGCTCCGGCTTTCTCCAAAAGCAAATCAACATTATCTCGTGTAAACCTGCCTCTCAAATTTCCTTTGGCTCTGCCTGTTTAACTTTCATTTCTTTTTATTTGACTGAAACCTAAGAAAGTAAAGAATACTTAAAAAATGTTATTTCAGGTGACTTCCGCTTAAAAAACTTGCTTAGTCACCTGCACATTTTTTTCTAACCCAGGGTACAGACCAGGATGCAGAGTTGAAGTTTAACACACGTCTCTGCAGCTTCTCTACTGTTACCCACTCATTACTCCTTCCAGACCAGGCTCTCAAACTCAATTTACCAAGGCTGGGCCGGATTGGTTTTTCCACAAGAAAAGCTCCTAAAACCATTCCAATGTTATCAAATGTCATTATTTTTATTTTAAAATAGTCTTGTAGACGAAAAGATCATTCTGTTTTTGTTAATTTTGTGGCCAAATTGAAGATATGTCCTCCAAGTATTAAATAAGCCTTTTGATTTTTGTACATTTTTCGTTTAAGGATACTTTTAGTTTCTTTTCATTGATTTTGTGAATGGCCAATAAAACTCTGGAATTGGTTCAATTCTTTGGAGTTGCACAACAAAACGAAAAAACCTCCTTTTCTGTCTCCTGATTGTGATCTGCATGTGTGTCAAACATTTGAAAGCCATGACATATGGAATATAGCTATTTTCATGATAAATGTTTACTTTGGATAACAATTTAACCCTGCTTAAATGCAAATTTTTGTTTTATATATGACATTATTTGGGTCAGGTTTTTTTTTTTTCCCTCCACATTTTAACCCACGATGGTAAGCTACTGGATCATCCGCAGCTTCACAGCAGGACTTAAGTAAACCAAACTTTTAAAACAATCAGATTATTGATTGATGAAACGTTAATCATTCTGCAAAGAAAAAAAGCGGACTTGAAGAAATGAACAAAAAACTTGGGTGTTATCAGGGTTAATATTTTGTCTTCTTCTCGTGTTTTATTCACACATACACACACACAGGCTCCTCAGATGAACCTTTCTGATTGCCTATTACCTTATCTGGCTGTAGTCAGGCGCCCAGCCTCAATTACGTTACACTGAGCAACAACTTCCGAGTCTAGAGTGGACGGTGAAGCGGGGGCAGGCCGGAAAATGAGCATGTGCCGCATACTATAATGACTAATAGATGTCCCGACCCCGAGAGCAATATACTCCACCGTGATTGATAAGTTCGTTCAGCTCCGCACACAACACTGAAAAGTGCCAATCATATGGAGCTCATGGGCCGCACTAAAATTAAACTTTCATATTAAGGCAGGGGCCACAAACTATTGACCGCAAGTCTGAGACCCCTGATCCAGACAGTGTCTTGCCCCCGACCAAAATATAATAAATTAGAAAAGATTCCCAAAGGAGTAAATCATGATAATCTAATTAAAATAACTCCAATTGGGAAAAAAGTTAAAACAATTAAATGTGGTTTATTTAACATAAGATCTCTTTTTCAAAAAGTCTGCTAGTTAAATAACTTGATTTGTGATAATAACATTGATTTATGTTGCCTTACAGAAAGTTGGCTGCAGCAAGAGGATTATGTGAGCATAAATGAGGCAACTACATCTAGTTATTTAAATTTTCACATACCCAGAAGTTCTGGGCGAGGAGGAGTGGCGGCAGTCTTTCAGTCTGACTTACTGATAACTCTAAAGGCAGTTGATAATTACAACTCTTTTGAACATTTAACCCTTAGTTTCCCTCATCCAAATTGCAAAGAATTAAATACTGACAGGTTCATCATAGTGGGGGATTTTAATATCCATGCTGACATTGAAGGTGATAGCTTAAGAGCAGCCTTTAATGCTATCTTACATGCTATTGACTTGCACCCAAACATTTCCAAATTCTCCAACGCAACCAAGACCCGCGACAGAAGTCGAACAAAAATCTGTTGAACAAAAAGAGGACAAAGGAAACAGCTCTACACCACAAAGCAGGGAACCAAACAGCAAATTCGCACCATGCACCCAAACGCTATTGACTGTTCAAAATCTGAATAGTCCCCCACATTCTCATCTTCATACTTTGGACCTTGTGCTGACATATGGCATAGAAAGTGAAGAAATAACAGTATTTCCTCACAACCCTGTCCTCTCTGACCACTTTTTAATAACCTTCAGGATTACTTTACTCCTCCCCAAAAAGAAAGTTTTACTTTAGCAGATCATTATCAGATGGTGCAGTTATAAATTTTAAAGAATCTGCTTCACTTTCTCGCTCCTCCATGTCTCTGAGCAGTGCTGCAGAGCGCAAAAGCTTAGTTTATTCCCCTTCACAGGTTGATGATTTTGTTGATGGCGTTGCTAGTTCTCTGCGTACTGCCTTAGACAACGTAGCCCCTTTGAATAAGAAAAACATTTAAAATAGAAAGCTTGCTCCTTGGTTTAATGCAGAGCTGCGCAATCTAAAGCAAAATGCTAGGAAACTGGAGAGAAAATCGTGCTCCACTACTAAGGGAATCCCACTTAGTCTGGAAAAATTGTTTACTGCTATATCAGAGGACCCGTTGTAAAGCGAGAACAGCATATTTCTCCTCATTAATAGAGGAGAATAAGAATAATCCTTGATATCTTTTTAATACAGTTGCCAAGCTCACCCAGAGCCATAGCTCTGTTAAACTGTCCATCCCACCTGCTTCCTAGCAGTAATGATTTTATGGGATTCTTTATAAATAAGATTAACCTTATTAAAAATTAGATATTTAGAACTCCTCCAACTACGACTGGTTTATCTTTGGAAGGAGAGTCAGCATCTGAGCTAGCCATAGAATCTGAACCGGGTCGAGACTACTTTGATCCAGTTGAACTTTCAGGCTTTCCTCCTACATTTTAGATGTGATTGATCTATCTCTGTTACAGGGGTATGTACCAGAGCCTTTTAAGATTGCTGTAATTAAACCTTTACTTAGGAAACTGTCTCTTGACCCAGATGACTTGGTCAATTACAGACTTATATCCAATCTTCCTTTCTTAGTGTGCCAATACACCATAATGAACTTTTTGAAGAGACTCAGTCTGGCTTTAGAGCTCATCATAGCACTGAAACAGCTCTGGTGAAAGTTGCTAATGATATTCTCATGGCCTCAGATAATGGACTTGTATCTGTACTCGTCCTGTTGGATCTCAGTGCTGCATTTGATACAATTGATCATAATATTCTTTTCGAAAGACTTGAATATTTTGTAGGAATTAAAGAAGCGGCTCTAGACTGGTTTAAATCTTATCTATCTGATCCATTTCATTTTGTTCACGTTAATTACTAATCTTCCTCATGCTTAATGGTTACCTGTGGAGTACCACAGGGATCATCGCTAAGACCAGTTCTCTTTACTGCTGTCATATATATATATATATACTGTGTATATATATTTAAAAAAAAACTGTTTTCTCACCCCTCGTGGGGTGGCATGTGTCATCCTCAAGCTCGGGTCCTCTACCAGAGGCCTGGGAGTTTGAGGGTTCTGCGCAGTATCTTAGCTGTTCCTAGGACTGTGCTCTTCTGGACAGAGACCTCTGATGTTTTACCTGGAATCTGCTGTAGCCACTCTCCCAGTTTGGGGGTCACAGCCCCCAGTGCTCCAATTACCACTGGCACCACTGCTGCTCTTACTTTCCACATCTTTTCTAGCTCCTCTTTCAGCCCTTGGTATCTCTCAAGCTTCTCGTGTTCTTTCTTCTTGATGTTGCTGTCGCTTGGGATTGACACATCTATCACTACTGCCTTCTTCTGCTGTTTGTCGATCAACACGATGTCTGGTTGGTTAGCCATCACCTGTTTGTCAGTCTGGATCTTGAAGTCCCATAGGATCTTAGCTCGGTCATTCTCAACTACCTTAGGAGGTGTCTTCCATTTTGACCTTGGGACTTCCAGCCCATACTCATGGCAGATGTTCCTGTACACTATGACAGCTACCTGGTTGTGGCGTTCCATGTATGCACTTCCTACCAACGTGTATATATATATATATATATATATATATATATATATATATATAGTGGGGCAAAAAAGTATTTAGTCAGCCACCAATAGTGCAAGTTCTCCCACTCAAAAAGATGAAAGAGGCCGGTACTTTTCATCATAGATATACCTCAACTATGAGACAAAATGAGAAAAAAAATCCAGAAAATCACATTGTCTGATTTTTAAAGAATTTATTTGCAAAATATGGTGGAAAATAAGTGTTTGGTCAGTTACAAACGAGCAAGATTTCTGGCTCTCACAGACCTGTAACTTCTTCTGTAAGAGGCTCCTCTGTCCTCCACTCGTTACCTTTATTAATGGCACCTGTTTGAACCCGTTATCAGTATAAAAGACACCTGTCCACAACCTCAAACAGTCACACTCTAAACTCCACCATGGCCAAAACTAGAGAGCTGTCAAAGGACACCCGAAACAAAATTATAGACCTGCACCAGGCTGGGAAGTCTGAATCTGCAATAGGTAAACAGCTTGGTGTGAAGAAATCAACTGTGGGATCAATTATTAGAAAATGGAAAACATACAAGACCACTGATAATCTTCCTCGATCTGGGGCTCCACGCAAGATCTCACCCCGTGGGGTCAAAATGATCACAAGAACGGTGAGTAAAAATCCCAGAACCACACGGGGGGACCTAGTGAATGACCTGTGGAGAGCTGGGACCAAAGTAACAAAGGCTACCATCAGCAACACACTACGTCGCCAGGGACTCAAATCCTGCAGTGCCAGACGTGTCCCCCTGCTTAAGCCAGTACATGTCAAGGCCCGTCTCAAGTTTGCTAGAGAGCATTTGGATGATCCAGACGATGACTGGGAGAATATCATATGGTCAGATGAAACCAAAATAGAACTTTTTGGTAAAAACTCTACTCGTCGTGTTTGGAGGAGAGAGAATGCTGAGTTGCATCCAAAGAACACCATACCTACAGTGAAGCATGGGGGTGGAAACATCATGCTTTGGGGCTGTTTTTTCTGCTAAGGGACCAGGACGACTGATCCGTGTGAAGGAAAGAATGAATGGAGTCATGTATCGTCAAATTTTGAGTGAAAACCTCCTTCCATCAGCAAGGGCATTGAAGATGAAACGTGGCTGGGTCTTTCAGCATGACAATGATCCCAAACACATCGCCCGGGTAACGAAGGAGTAGCTTCGTAAGAAGCATTTCAAGGTCCTGGAGTGGCCTAGCCAGTCTTCAGATCTCAACCCCATAGAAAATCTTTGGAGGGAGTTGAAAGTCTGTGTTGCCCAGCGACAGCCCCAGAACATCACTGCTCTAGAGGATATCTGCATGGAGGAATGGGCCAAAATACCAGCTACAGTGTGTGAAAACCTTGTGAAGACTCACAGAAAAAGTTTGATCTCTGTCATTGCCAACAAAGGGTATATAACAAAGTATTGAGATGAACTTTTGTTATTGACCAAATACTTATTTTCCACCATATTTTGCAAATAAATTCTTTAAAAATCAGACAATGTGATTTTCTGGATTTTTTTTCCCTCATTTTGTCTCTCATGGTTGAGGTATATCTATGATGAAAATTACCGGCCTCTCTCATCTTTTTAAGAGTGAGAACTTGCACTATTGGTGGCTGACTAAATACTTTTTTGCCCCACTGTATATATAAATATACACGTTGGGGTTTACCCCGGTGAACAAGAGGGTAGCCTCCCTCCGCCTACGGGTGGGGGGACGGGTTCTGACTGTTGTCTGTGCTTACGGGCCGAACAACAGTTCAGATTACCCACCCTTCTTGGAGTCCTTAGAGGGGGTACTGGAGGTGCCCCTCCTGGGGACTCCCTTGTTCTGCTGGGAGACTTCAACCCTCACGTGGGCAATGACAGTGAGACCTGGAGGGGCGTGGTTGGGAGGAGTGGCCGCCCTGATCTGAACTCGAGTGGTGTTCTGTTGTTGGACTTCTGTGCTCGTCATGGATTGTCCATAACGAACACCATGTTCAAGCATAAGGGTGTCCATATGTGCACATGGCACCAGGACACCCTAGGCCGCAGTTCCATGATCGACTTTGTCATCGTTTCATCGGATTTGCGCCGTATGTCTTGGACACTCGGGTGAAGAGAGGTGCTGAGCTTTCCACTGACCACTACCTGGTGGTGAGTTGGCTCCGGTGGTGGGGGAGTATGCCGGTCAGACCTGGCAGGCCCAAACGTGTTGTGAGGGTCTGCTGGGAACGTCTGGCGGAGTCCCCTGTTAGGCGGAGTTTTAACTCCCATCTCCGGCAGAACTTCGAACACATCCCGGGGGAGGTGGAGGACATTGAGTCCGAGTGGATCATGTTCCGTTCCTCCATTGTCGAGGCGGCTTATCTGAGCTGCGGCCGCAAGGTTGTCGGTGCCTGTCTTGGCGGCAACCCTCGAACCCGTTGGTGGACACCTCCGGTGAGGGATGCTGTCAGGTTGAAGAAGGAGGCCTATCGGGCCTTTTTGGCCTGTGGGACTCCGGAATTAGCTGATGGGTACCGGCGGGCGAAGCGGCATGCGGCTCGGATGGTTGCTGAGGCAAAAACTCGGGTGTGGGAGGAGTTTGGAGAGGCCATGGAGAAAGACTTCCGCACGGTTCCGAAGCGATTCTGGTCCGCCATCCGGCGTCTCAGGAGGGGGAAGCGGTGCAGCACCAACACTGTTAATAGTGGGGATGGTGTGCTGCTGACCTCGACTCAGGACGTTGTGGGTCGGTGGGCGGAATACTTCGAAGACCTCCTCAATCCCACCAACATGTCTTCCATTGAGGAAGCTGGGCCTGGGGACTCTGGACTGGGCTCTCCAATCTCTGTGGGTGAGGTCGCCGAGGTGGTTAAAAAGCTCCTCGGTGGCAGGGCCCCGGGGGTGGATGAGATCCGCCCGGAGTTCCTAAAGGTCCTGGATGTTGTAGGGTTGTGTTGGCTGACGCGACTCTTCAACAATGCATGGACATCGGGGGCAGTCTCCCTGGATTGGCAGACTGGGGTGGTGGTCCCCCTATTCAAAAAGGGGGACCGGAGGGTGTGCTCCAATTACAGGGGAGTCACACTCTTAAGCCTCCCCGGCAAGGTCTATTCGGGGGTGCTGGAGAGGAGGGTCCGTCGGATAGTCGAACCTCGGATTCAGGAAGAGCAGTGTGGTTTCCGTCCTGGTCGTGGAACGCTGGACCAGCTCTACACCCTCAGCAGGGTCCTGGAGGGTGCATGGGAGTTCGCACAACCAGTCTACATGTGCTTTGTGGACTTGGAGAAGGTGTTCGACCGTGTCCCTCGGGGGGCCCTGTGGGGGGTTCTCCGGGAGTACGAGGTGCCGGGCCCTTTGATACGGGCTGTCAGGTCCCTGTATGAACGGTGTCAGAGTAAGTCGGGCTCGTTTCCGGTGAGAGTTGGACTCCGCCTGGGCTGCCCTTTGTCACCGATTCTGTTCATTACCTTCATGGACAGAATTTCTAGGCGCAGCCAAGGTGTTGAGGGGATCCGTTTTGGTGGCCTTAGGATTGCGTCTCTGCTTTTCGCAGATGATGTGGTCCTATTGGCTTCATCAGGTCATGATCTGCAGCTCTCGCTGGATCGGTTCGCAGCCGAGTGTGAAGCGGCCGGGATGGGGATCAGTGCCTTCAAATCCGAGGCCATGGTTTTGAGCCGGAAAAGGGTAGAGTGCCTTCTCCGGGTCAGGGGGGGTGTCCTGCCCCAAGTGGAGGAGTTTAAGTATCTTGGGATCTTGTTCACGAATGAGGGAAGAAGGGAGCGGGAGATCGACAGGCGGATTGGTGCAGCGTCTGCCGTGAAGCGGGCGCTGTACTGGTCCTTCGTGGTGAAGAGAGAGCTGAGTCAAAAAGCGAAGCTCTCGATTTACCGGTCGATCTACGTTCCTACCCTCATCTGTGGCCGGGAACTCTGGGTCATGACCGAAAGAACGAGATCGCGGATACAAGCGGCCGAAATGGGTTTCCTCCGTAGGGTGGCTGGGCTCTCCCTTAGAGATAGGGTGAGAAGCTCGGTCATCCGGGAGGGACTCGGAGTAGAGCCGCTGCTCCTCCAAGTCGAGAGGAGCCAGTTGAGGTGGCTTGGGCATCTGTTTAGGATGCCTCCTGGACGCCTCCCTGGTGAGGTGTTCCGGGCACGTCCCACCGGGGGGAGGCCCCGGGGAAGACCCAGGACACGCTGGAGAGACTGTTTCTCGGCTGACCTGGGAACGCCTTGGGGTTTCCTCCTGAAGAGCTGGAAGAAGTGGCTGGGGAGAGGGAAGTCTGGGCCTCCCTTCTTAAGCTGCTGCCCCCGCGACCCGACCCTGGATAAGCGGAGGAAGATGGATGGATGGATATATATATATATATATCTATATATATATAAAATACAGCATGGGATTAATTTCCACTGTTATGTTGATGATACTCAGCTATATATGTCTATAAAATCCAGATGAAGCTAACCCATTAAATAGATTACAGGGTTGTCTTGAAGACTTACAATTCTGAATGACTCTTAACTTTCTTCTCCTGAATGCAGACTAAACAGAAGTTATAGTCTTTGGACCAGAGTCTTTGAAAAATAAGCTGATTAGTCAGTCACTTCACTTGGATTGGAGTAAACTGATATCAGATAATAAAGTAAAAAATCTTCAAGAGATGTCTAGAATTTTCTTCCTCCAGGAGTGATGCTGAGGAACTATTCCATGAATTTGTTACTTCAAGGCTGGACTATTGTAATTCTTTACTATCAGGAAGTATATATCTTTCTGGGGCCTTTCCGTTGACTTCCATTAACTTCTACAGCCTAACTGTAGTTAAGCCAACAGAATTTAGAAAATTGCCATTTAAAAAAAATCCTGTCTTAAAATCTGTGGGGTTTTTATTATCTTATGCCGGCCAGTTAGTTATATGTCAGCCTGAACACCTAAATTCAGCCAATCCTATATCAACGGTCATCTGTCAATCAATTTTTGGGGGGGTCAAAGCATCTTCATTCATACGTTGCAGTTAATATACGCAACGGTTGAAATAAGAATGTTCACAGAGAAGTGGTGAAGTGGCAGTTTCTCAATTCACAAGAAGACGAGTACTGACTAGTGTCCTCGCCAAGTATGTTCTTGAGAAGAACACAGAAAAGTGTGGAGAACGCAGAATGAATATGGGTCAATTGAACAAAAGCATACTGATGATGTCACCACACGTTTGGCTCGTCTGGTGCTGCTTTTCACCTCCTGTTATTAAAGGTCTCTAGATAATAATAAAATGATTTTTTGTTTCATTTAATGAGGGAATAATAACACAGGCAGATAAACACAAATCAAATTAACATTTTGCCAAATGAAAGGAAAAACGCCATCATAGCCAGCGGACTCGCTATGCTGAGAGAGGGCTGCTGCAGACGGGCTAACGTTAGCCCTGGCTGCTGTTACCCTCGGATGTCCACTGGTTGCCATGGTCTTCGCAACTTTAGAAATTTTTTTTAAATTACACATTAAATCGGTAAACGACCATATAGTGACGCTAAAAAGTATACTGTTCTCGCCTCAAATGATCTTAAAATGTACTTTTATTGAACAACAGCAACAGAAAAGAGAACTTTTAACTAAATACTCTGAGATCTGTAAGTGCTCCATTGAAAGGAGATGGAGATTTTTCGACGACCTCCAACCTGGACGTTTCGCTTCCCTTCCAGGAAGCTTTTACAATTAAAATAGTCAGAAATTGCTTTGAGTTTGAGGCTTTAACTCAACAATATCAACGCTTTATAATATGGACCAAAAACACGCAAATTGAATTTCTAAGTGAAAACAACACTTTGTTTTTGGTCCACTCTATAAAGCCTCGAACTCTACGCTATTTCCGACATTTTGAATTGAAAAAGATTCCTGGATGGGAAGTCAAACGTCTTCAAACTTGGAAACGAAGTCCAGTGGATTCTTTTTTAACTTTTTTGGCTCTGCTAAACACCAGAGCCAACTAAGCTAACAGCTGTTAGCCAACCAAACGGCTCCGAACCTTACCTGATCAGACATATTTCTGGTTCTCTGATGTAGGATTAGAGAGCGAATGTTTCCTTGTTATCAGGAAATCTATGACTTATCCATCTGCTGGCTCAAAGTGGTCTGGTATCAGAACAAGAACACAGAGATACACTGGTTCACTAACAGACAGTGAAATACTTCACATGGCCTTTATGACCAGACATCCTCGATTTCCAGGTACAGTACAGTCCCCGTTTTCAACCACCCGTCCTCGGCTAATGCTGTCCCCAGAAATGCCCCCAAATTAACCTTTTAATGATGGGGAAAATGTTGCATATAAACAGTTATTATGGTAGAAACAGCGCGTGAGCATGCTGCGCACCGAAACAGCTGTTAACGTATAGATGAGGAGCAGAGTGCACAAGTTTTAAAACAGACGATGTTCTTTATCACAGCTGGCTGAAAGCAGCTACCCAGTGTTACCCAGAAGCCTACAGCCTTCGCTGTTCCTCCTGTCTTACTGCTCTCAAACTGGGCTGGTTATAGTTAGTTATAGTAGGTTTTAGTTAATTACTTCCTTGGAGCTCAAGGAGAGCATGGGCTATATCCAGTGTGCGAAATACCTGTCAATATTTGGGGGGGTCCCCATCTCCCGATTGTTGCGCAATACCGATCTAAATTTTCTCAATATGCAGTAGGCCTATAACATTTCAAAGTCAAAGTCAGCTTTAATGTCAATTCTTCACATTCACCAGACATACAAGGACTCGAGAGGACGTTCGTTTCTCATTCACCAACAGTGAAACCGATAAAGTGCACAGGCACAACAGATAAGATCAGTTCCTAATACTAAAATTTAAACATTCAATTTCACAATAAAATATAAAATGTACAATAATATAAAATATGCAATACTTATCCTAGTGCAAAAAAGCAGATGGCATTGGCAGCAGAAAAAATATTATTATTATTATTACCAATTATGTTAGATATAGCATTTGTAACAGTAACATTTCAAAAGAACAGTAAATAAATATAGTATTAATAGTGTTGCAGGAGACAGTTTGTCCGGAGTGATTTTTTTTGAGGGGGGCTCAGCTTCCTGACAGCTTGGTGGATGAAGCTTTCTGTGAATCAGAGCGGGTAGGAGCCTGAATAGACAGTCAGTCTATGAAAACACACACATGCACAAAGAATGTCTGTCTGTCTGTCTGTCTCTCTTTCATGCACCCACTTGTCCTGCTTTAATCCAGTTTCTGACGAATGGAAATGGGTCGAATTTGTCCAGAGGAGGTCCGTTGAGGTCCACCATCAGGAGTGAAGACCTGCTGTCTTCACGCAATCTGTTCCGCGTTGCCCGTGTTATTAACTGCGGAAAAGCACATGGCTAATTTGCATACGCGAACAGGATTGGCTGGCTCCACTTCGCAAAAAAACAGAGCATATTTGTGAATAAAGGTTTTGAATTTTAATACTGGACATGTTAAGCTTAAAAACATTTTAGTGACCATTAGCGACAAAAAAATTATTTTTGTCCTGCCCTCACTCTTAGCTTAGCAGGTAGATAACCATAATTTCCAATAACCACACCGTAAGCCTTTTCTTTGGATTTATTGGCTGGTATGGATGGATGAATGAATGGTAAAACTGCAACAAAAAATATTGTGCATAAGTCTTTGTGTAAACAGGCACAATTCCAAATAAACAGGCACAATTCTCCTAAATAATAAACTCAACATATTCCCTCAATATGTACAGAAACACATAATGACACAAACAACATGTTAACAGTAGCCGCTAGCTAGCGGCATCGCTAACGGCTAGTTAGCGCGTATGCTAACGGCTAGTTAGCGCTTATGCTAGCGGCTAGTTAGCTCGTATGCTAGCGTCTTTTTAAACTTCTCTTCTCGGCGACCTTTCTTGCAATAAACCTCCAAACACAACATGAAACATAGTACTATATGTACATAAACGAAATACACCCTTCACATCAAATTACATGCTGTACTGGCCAAAAACGCAGCACAGAGAGAACAGATTTAGCTATGAAGCGTGTCGCTACCCGATCCGCACCGGTAGCACGATCCGTACCATCAGCTCATTTGCGCCTGCGCGAACAGAATAACTTCCGGGTCGCCCAAAAAATAATGTAATTACGGTACTGAAAAAACTTTATTTATATCCTTAAATAATTAAAGAATACTAAACTACATCGTAAAGACATTATTGAAGACTTTTCTGGAAGAAATGGATGCTTTTTAAATTCAATCCATTGTATTGCTTGACGTCATTTTTCTGGAATAAAAATCCAAATTTTCGGGAAATGTTGCCTTATCAATGAAAAACTGCAGGTCACGAAAGGTAGCAAATGAATCCATTGTGGGATCAGTACTGCTGGAGTGCATAGTTAAGTACAGAGTAAATCAAATATTTAAACAAATTTAAATATATACGCTGTGTGACGTATATTTGCGCATGCTCAGAGCAGTCAAAGTAACTATCACAAGGCGATTGAACTTTTTTATGTATTTCTGTTTTTTTATTTTTAGAAAATGCAATATTGACGAAAATACAAAGATATACAAAAAGAAACCCATGCCTCTAAAAAATACAAAAGAATAAAAAAGTAAGAAAAAGGAAATATTGCCACCGGAAGTTATTCTGTTTGCGCACGCGCAAATGAACTGATGGTACGGATCGTGCTTCCGGTACGGATCGGGTAATGACAAAGCGTTTACTCGTTAAACAGGAAGACACCAACTGCTCAACTTCCGGTGCTTTCAAAATAAGACTATATCAAATATTATACATAAGAAAGCTTATAGTATATAACTTAGAAACAATATGCAAATATGAGCAATGGCTCAGAGCAAGAACATTTTATTTTCATTTTTTTTGACACAATTTAAGACCCCCTTTAAATTTTGCATTTGAGGCTTTCAGGGGGTCTCATGGGTTAATCGGGGGGGTCGAGCCTCCCCGGACCCCGCCGTATTTCGCACTCTGTGTTTAAGCCAGAATGATATATGATTTCCCTACGACTTTAAAGCATATTCTTAAGAACCTTCCGTTTTGGTCGATTTTGGCTCCCCCCAGTGGACATTATTACACAGCACAACAATTTCCCTATAATGAAACTAGCTACACCACTGGATAAACAGCTTCACAGCCTTGTGTATCTTTGAACTTAAAACGCATCAAACCAATTGTATTTTTTTTTTATTGATTTGTTCATCAGCAGCTGTACAATCTACCGCGCTACTTTGTTTCCCGACAGAGCTTCCCGTTTTCTGGTATTTTCGGTGACGCTGCCGCCGGTCTCCTAGCAACGATTTGCAGTTGCTCCTGAGAGTTTGGTGTAGGGCTCGTTCAGCCCGCGGCAGTGAGCGGGTTAAAGCAGACGCTGTCCCAGCCCGGCTCCTCCTGCCTCCGTCCCTCCGCTCCCCTCAGAGCCGGGGCCGGAGTGTGTGCGGCTGTTTGTCACTCTGGCAGGACACACTCCGATGAGAAACAGCCTCTCTCTCTCTCTGAGCGGGACTTGTTGCTGTTGTGTCGGCTTGTGTTGTTTGCTTAGCTGCGCTCGCGGACATTTTAAATCAACCGGACCTCTTTACTTTTTCTTTTTTTCCCCCTCTCTCTTGTGTTTGGTGTTTGCGAAGCGACGCCTGCTCCGGAGCGGACAGCAGTCAGACACGGTAGGAGCTGCCTGCTTTACCCCTTAGCTTAAACCGAGGAGCACGAGCCTCCTTCAACGGACAGCTGAAAACTTTGTTTATTTTAAATCAACTCCCTCTCATCTTAATCCTCGCACAATGATCCAAACTTAAAGTAAATGTAGTTTGACTTATTTAATCATCCTACATAGTTTGTTGTTTGCTCCAATAAAACATTAGCTTATGTTTATAGTTAAATCCTGGTAGCATTTTAAAGTTGTCTGTATTTAACCTCCTGGTTTGTTTAACTACCCAGCTGTGAGTAGATGCCCTGAGGGGATGATATCTGACTAAAAAGCATCCTGTGTCCTAAAGCCATGCAGAAAGCCTGATGTTATTACTCTGAGGAGTAATGTTGTTATTAACAGCCCCTTGACTGATTCCTGGTAATTGCTGCCTATTAGTTTTAATTAAAGGGAAGCAGGATGCTTTGCTTTGCTGCTGTCGCCCAAGGTCTGAGCATCTCTCCTACACACCCAGTAATCATAAAGCTGACATGAAAGTCAGCAGAAGGAGCACTTTATCACTTTATTCATTGTTCCTAACCAACCTGCACTGGCTGTCATCTTTCTGATCAGAGATCTGCTTTGTTTTGATAACTGCATGAGGATTAGTGTTTTTCTGACAGCAGCAGCAGTTTATGGCCACAAACTGCAAAAAAGATCTAGAAATAAGTAAGAAAGAATCCTAAATTAAGTGTATTTACCCTTAATTTGAGTAGTAAATGGGATGATTTGCCAATGGAATGAGTATTTTCACTCTTAAAATAAGATATTTAGATAAAATGCACTTGAAATAAGACAATGCAATTGTTTTTTTCCTTATTTTAAATGTAAATTGTCTTGTTCCATTGGCAATGGGTCTCTTTTATCTCCTCAATCCAAGAAAAAATGCACTTATTTTAAGAAAAAATGACTTATCTAGATTTTTTTACCAGTGTAAACTGCACTTTATCAGGTTTCGGATTCGTTTCAGTCAGAGTTTTGGTTCATAGGTTTTGTTAATCATTAAAATCTGGTTGTAAATGATTTATCAGTGCACCTATGATCAACTGGACTTGTAAAATATTTAGCTGCTTATGTATATTTTTGATCTCAAGTCCTGTACATAACATTTTCTCTCCCTCTCTTAAGATATTCATATAAACTTAATGAAAATCGTTCATCCTCTTCCTGAATTATTAACTTCTATCCGTAAGATTTTTAGCATTGATTAGGAGAAGATCAGAGAGTCAATTTTATATTGTTTATAAGATTCCCCAAGTGAAGAGAACAACTGTGAAGTTTTTATAATGAGGAGAGAAACAGGTCTCTGATTGTGTCCACACTGTGTTACAGATTTAAGGATAAAACCCATCAGTGAACAGACTTTGTTACAACCCTGCTATAATTGGTGCTAAAACATAAATACACCATAAACTTCTGACGGATCTAGTCTCTGTTCCTTGCTGCTGCTTCAGACTCGCTTTTTAAAATCACTTCCAGCTTTTGACAGCAACAGAGGCAAAACAAATGACTTCATCTGGGTTTCCCTCTGTGCTCCGCTGTCTGTCGCGCTCTGATCTCCAAAGTCATTCCCCATCTCCAGCTCTCCTCCAAACCTGCAGCCCACCGCTGACCCCAGCGGACTCATGTGCTCATATTTCGCAGCTCGCTCACATAGTGCTGCCACAGAGATACATCTATGCCACCTATGATTAACGAACAAATCTTTAATTTCTATTATTTATACTTACATTTTTATAACTATAATTATGAACAATTAAGTCAATTGCAACAAGTAAATATGAAAATCAGATGTGAAAAAAATTCTCAGACAAAATGTAAGATATTTGACTTTCTATACATTAAGACCTGCTCTTATTAATCAATATACCAATAATTTCTCTGATTCATCTAAAAAGAGTTGCTTTTAGTAAATAAAAATGTCTAAATAAACAAGCATTTGGAATATACAAAAACTCTATTCTGCCTTTTAATTGAATTGCAGATTCTTAAAAAAAAAAAAATGATTCAGGGACGGTGGAAGTAATTTTGAACAAGGGCTGCTGTGAGCAATTTTTTGTTTGGACAAAAAATGCCTATGAGCCTATAGGCCTATTTAAAATATAATAAAAACAAACAAGTAAATATATTGAGATTCACTAATTTATTGTATTATACCCTCCAGTGCACGTAACCAGGGTCTGTAACACACAGACATCATCAGTTCTCAGGGGTATAGATGCGTTATTAATTCAACTTCATAGTAACAACGTATATTTGGTCAGCTGCCATGAACCTCAGTTGTTGTGTTCATGTCACATGTGGCATTATGATCTTACTTTAAGCTACAGGCAGGGTGTCCTGCCTGGATACAGGTGTCCAAATGTTGAGCTGCGCTCTAAGGTCGTGGAGATAAAGTCTCTCATGAGCGGACAAATTCGAAATGCTTTTCTGTGCCATATTTCCTCCTTGTTTCTGTCATTAGACTATTGTACATTTGCTAGTCTGCTGCTGTGAGTGGGATATCCAGCTCTAGCTTTCTTGATGTTTCCATGACAACGTAACTTCCATGAACTTGAGTTGATTAGGCCTCAAAATAATTAAATTAAAATCCAAATACACGTAATGGTAAATTTAAAAAAAGCCAAAATAATTTCCCCAAATATTCATAAGAAATTTATAAATTGTGCAAAGTATTTTTAAAAAAAATTTGCAATAGGAAATTGGTATATCTGCTCTGTTTATAAATGTGTTTATTGGCAGAGTTTTATCTTATATACCGCTGTAGGTAGGTTATTCTTAAAGCAAAGCATCTCCCGGAAAGGAGTCCGGTTCAGTTGTGCCGGACCACACTCAACAGTTATCTTGTTTGTCGTGCTCGGACCGATCTCGGCACTATTTCAAGAGGGTAGTGCAAATGGGGCTTTACAGACCACAGGTTGTGAGACTGAAGGGTCAGCTGGCTAATCAAGTAGTCAGCAGCACAGGCGCACCACAGGGGACTGTACTCTCCATCCCTTTTTACTCTGTGCTCGTCTGACTTCCAGTACCAGACAGAGTCCTGTCACCTGCAGAAATACGTGGATGACTTTGCAGTCACTGGGTGCATCAAAGATGGACATGAAGCTGAGTACAGAGAGCTGCTGGACCGCTTTGTGTCATGGTGTGGAAACAATCATCTGATTCTGAACGTCAACAAAACAAGGAGATGATATTAGATTTCAGAAGAAACAGGAACAGTCTAAATAGTATTACCATGATGGGAGAAGAAGTGGAGGGGGTGGAGGAGTATAAATACCTTGGTGTTCACCTGGACTGAAGACGTGACTGTGAAGCCGTCTATAAGAAGGGACAGAACAGATTATACTTCCTAAGGAAGCTTAGGTCCTTCAGCATTTGCAGCAAGATGCTGCATATCTTCTATTAGTCTGTTGTGGAGAGTGTGATCTCTGCCTCCATCCTCTGCTGGGGTAATGGTTTTAGAGCTAATGACTTAAAGAAGGTGGCTCTGTTCTAGGAACTGCTCTAGAAACTCTGGAGATGATTTCACACAGAAGATTTCCTCATAAAGTGAACATTATGGACAACAGGTAGCGTCCCCCCAAGTTCCTGGGGGCCCCATAAAACTGTTTACATGTATAGTAAATACAACTATTCCTTATTTGTACACATTATTTTTCCAATAAAAATCCTTTTGCTAAAATGCCATCAGGACGCTTCTAATATTAACTGTGTCTTCCACCCCCCCTTCAGTGTCCACCATATTGGATCAGTTCATTTGATGCACATGTTCAGAAAGGTCCAAACAGACAGCAGCAAGGCATTTGAAAACTGTGCTATATTTAGCGACTTTTCAGGCCCCTCTAGTGCTTTTATTTCAAAAAAGCCCCGAGCGCCAAATCTAGCGACTTTTTTTCTGCTACCAGAGACTTTGGCGACAACATATAAAAGCAGCGAACTCTGCTCTCCAGAGCGAGAAGATTAATAACCCCGCCTCCTGCTCTCCTCTATCTTGTCTGCTGTCATGATTCATGCAGCTATTATTTCATCCAAATGAAAAATGGAGAACAGAGAAGCAGATCATGGCTTGTCTACAGTGGTTATTTACTTTTGCTGTCGCCTTTTTGGAAATACAGGAAGGAGCAATCAGCTAAGTGAGCTTTGTGCTTGGAAAAAATCTTTCATTCCTTTTGAGACATCATGAAAATTCAGCTGAGTACAAAACATAGAGAGGAAAACAACAAGAAAAGGGACAAGAAGAGTGGGACACAACGTAGAATAAATAACGTATTCTAATAAAATTACTGTATAATGGGTCTGTTTTATGTGTTCTCAGCTCAGTGGGCCCCATGCCTGTCTTTGCCTAGGGCCCCAAATTTCCTAAAGCTGCCCCTGAGCGTAACATTGTGATTATTCTTATGCTTTTATTGGAGAAGTGGGTCAGACAGAACCAAGAGGAACCCAGGGGTCCAATCAGAACCTCTGTGTTTTGGTTGTGGAGTGAATAAGCCGGCTCTCCTTTGTGTCTGGTACCAGTGGGCTGAAGCTTCTTTTCTCCTTCTTTGTGAAACATGTTTTCTTTAGAAACATAAGAAAATAGTTTTCGATTTTTTTTCTGGCCTTGATTTAGATAAAAACTGAGCCTCCAGAGCTCATGTGATTGTTTTCTCTCTAAACTCTGCAAACACTTTAAGAAGTATTGCTTGTTTTATAATTGTGGGCTTCAGCTTTTTTTTTTCTTCCCCACAAAAGTCGGTTCCAGAAACAAACACACATCCACTCCTCAGGTCGCTATGGTTCCTTCTGGTTTATTGTCTTTGATCAGTGTTTGGATCCTGAATGTGCTGTCTGTGTTCCCAGAGGAGTGGCGGTGTCGGTGCCAGACCTGCAGGGGAAACGCCATGGCCCTGACTGACCCCGCTGGCGACCCGCCGTCCCTCAGCAATGGAGGACACCATCCTTTGAGCGCCAGCAGCAACCAGGACCCTCCGCCCGCTGCTTCCTGTCTCCCAACTGGGAGCGACGGAAACCTGGAGGTCAGGAAACTACGGCAGGGGGCGAGGCCCCCCCAGAGCAGTGGGGCGATCAGACTGAACGGCTCTTTGGCTAACACCCCCCCTACACCCTCCGCCGTCACAGACTCCCAGAAGCCAAACAGGCTCCACCAAAACTGTTCCCTGTCGTCAACGCCTCCTCCTCCTCCTCCGCTCTGCTGCCCCCACTGCCGCTTTCACCCCCCCCTGCGCTGCTCATGTGGACAGCCGGACTGCCCGCTCCCCCAGAGCTCCGCCCCCGTTGCGGGACCCTGCTCCAGTTCACACTCAGGTGGCGCTTCATCCTGCCCCTGCTGCCTCTCCACCTGCTCATACTCTCACCCACTTCCTCATCACCAAGCCTCACCGATGCCTCTTCATCACCAACGCTGGCAGGAGCACCTGCAGAGCCAGATCCACGGTCCTGGGATCAGGTTGGTGCCTCTTTTGAATTTAGACCTTTTTAAAAAGGGTGTAGGGGCCCCAAAATAAACAATTTAGTATACTGAAAACTGGAAAAGTTCCCGGTAATTAGGAACCATCTGTTAATGCAGAGCCACACATAGAAGCTGCAATGTGCTACATCACAGCTAACTGAAATGATGACCTGGAGATCAGGGTTGGTATTTAATGTTTGGGCCTTGTTACCATGAAGGGATTTTCTTACTTCTATAAGCCTGTTTGCGCTAAAGAGTTTGGACCCTAAGACGTAACAAATTGTTTACAAATGAAACAGAAATGGCACAAACGCAGGAAGACATGTGGCAACCATGTCTGCTGTCTTTGGAAAAGCTCAGCTCTGCTGATCTGGTTTCATTCGGTCGGTTCTTTCCGTTTGCCCCTGCACCGCTGGGCCCCCATCACGCCTCCTAATCATTCGCATAATTCCCGTATTTACCAGCCTCATGGCGGAGGGGAAGACGGAGGTGAGCCGTTTACTCACGTCAGCCTCTTCTTACAGTAACAGAGCTTTGTGGCGACAGTTTTGCCCGAACGTCTTTTCCTTACTGTTAGAGAGTTGGAGCCGTTCCCCAGCACCACACGCACACACCGTAGGTCTCATTAGAGAGGGGGACGCTGTGGGTGGTGCTGAAAGATGAGGTTTGTGAGCCTCAGAACCTGGCGTGCTCACATTAAAGCCTGGGTGGGCAGACGGCAGCGGCGCTGCGTAGAGCTGCTTCCAATGCCCTCCGCAGTTCCTCCTGTTCTCCTCTTCCTTGCTCTCACTTTTCCCTCTGCTTTCTTTCACTCTATTAACACCCACTCTGTTTGTTTACTGCTTTTGCTGTCAGCTCGGTCCCAGTTTTTCGTTAGGCTCTCGTTCAACGTCAGAATGGAGAGCAGATGTGGGATTGGACGATCCGCTCCCACTGTTCAACCTTTTTCTGATTTAACCACATTAGATTTCTGTTTTTCATCAGTGGTGAACTGTAACGACGCAGCCTGGGTCCATTTTCATTCTCCCCCCCGCTCCTCTTCATCTAGAGCTTTTTTATTCTTTATTTTCTGCTTGGGTTTGTCACATTTTGCTACCTAACCATAAAAGTTAGCGGGATTTCACATGATAGAGCAGCACAAAGTGGAGGAAAAGTAGCTTTTGAATCCAGCTCCGTTCTTTACTTTAATGGCCTCCCATTAGTGAACTGTGAAAACCATCAGGAATTCAGCTTTCAGTTCACCACTAATCTTTATGCTGAAGAACCAAATGGGCAGAAGAGAAGCTTTAGACGACTCTGACCAGATGCATGCAGGGATATCGGACGCCGCGCGTCACCCTGCAGCCACCGCTACGGGGAAAACCTTTCTTCTCAAAACCAGTGAGACTAGAGACTAGAAGACTTTTAAACCAAGGTTTTGGTTGATCCTGACCACTTTAAAACGCTGAATAACTGAAAAAAACAGCCTTTTTGTGCTTTCAATTTTCCGACCTGGTTATTCTGAAATGAAATAAAATGTTTTCCAAAGTTTCAAATCTTTAGTTTCAGTCCATCACATTAAATCCAATCCAAACACTTTTCTTATGAGTTAAAATAAGAAAAGTTTTTTGCTGAACCTTTTTGCTACCCTCATAGAGCTCTGTGGAGGTTAGATGTAGATTATGTGAACCAACGCTGCCTGCTGTTATTCTACTCTTGATAATTAGCAGGTGAGCAGTCATAGAGGATGGCGTCAGATATCAGGTTGATCCGCCCTCAGAGCTGAGATCTGCCAGATTAGACCAGGGATTACCTATATGATCACAGCCTTCCTGTTCCTCTCATACGCCCCGACAGCCATAAGGTGTAACATAAGCGCTTTAGAGAGACCTTTTAATGTGTGTTACATTTCAGAAAGGGGAGGGGGGTTATGCTCCTGTTCTCAGCTTCACAAAAACCATAATCCATTTAACAAGATTAGCCTATGCTTGGTTTCCTAATGTTTCTATTTTCAGAGCAATCAGAGGGGCTTTTATCCATGTATGGAATAACTCAAAAGGTTTAAGCAAAAATGGGCAAAATTTCCCGACTTTTCCCCCCCCTCTGATTCAGGATATCTGCTGGAAACATTAGCAGCGTGTTTGTCTCTATTGATTTTACGGAGACGGTGTTATTTATGAGTGCGCAGAGACGGGGCGTCCTTGGGTTGTTTGGATGCAGGCAGTTCCCTGCAGGTTGAATTATTTTAGCCAGAATAGTGGAGAAACAGGGAAATCCCAGTTCTGCCTCCTTAGCCTGTGTCTCTCCCGGAGTTGGAGTTGTTAAAAGTTGGTATTTAGCACCTCATTATTGGTCAACAGGAATTAGCTTTTGGAAGGCAATCAATCATCCACAGCAGTTAAACAAACGCCCCAAGGATGCAAAGCAAGTGTTAACCTGGAGTGAAGAATGCGAGCCTCAGCTCCAAGACACTGATGGGAGAGGCCGTCCAGCACCGCGCCGCTAAAGAGAAAGCAGAAAACAAATTATGTGTAGCCTGAGGGGCACCTGAAGTGAGGGGCCGACCTGCTTCTACCTGCACTAGTGTTACCATGGTGCTCCCTGACACTCAGGCATCCAGGGTCACGCCGAGCATTTAACCTCTCCCTTTCAGACCCTGCTCTCCTGCAGCTAAATGTTTACGACCTGTTGCCTCCCCCTGCAGCCCCGCAGTTGTTTATGGCAACCACAGTTTTTAGGTCTTCTATGCCTTCTTAAAAAGAAAAAAAAAACGTTTCTCACTCCCTTCTGGCTGGAAGAAATGGAAGTTTGGTCGCTGTGATATTACTTCACTGCATAAAATCAAGACCGCACCCATTAGCTCCTCTGTTTTTATACGATAATTAACAATGATGTGACAGTTATTTGACTTGCTCTGTCAAATCTGCTCTCTTTGGCGTCTTTATGAGCTGTTTAGCCTCTGCTATGAAAAATATGTCATTTCTGTTTTTGAATTGTGGCGTAAAAAGGGCTTTTTCTGGCTTTACTGCTGAGAAAGCATTGAAATTCAGCCACATTTTAGAGCAAAGTCTCTTTACATCATAGATATACAGTAAACATACACAACCACAGACACCGTGTCGCTGTGTTATTATCTGTTGCATGATCTGCTGCTGGCATCTCCGCTGTCTATCTGTATTTCTCTTTAAAGATGATGATGATTAGGTGTCATGTGGATCCGGGGGCTATATTAGAAAATAAGCTGGTTTTCTCATTATTGTTAAACAAGCATAAAAATGAAAGCATAAGAGAATCATGATTCTTTAAATTAGTGTACTTTCACCTTAATTTAAGCAAGTAAGATGATTTCACACTGGAATATGATTTATGTTAGAAATCAGAGGAAAACGACTCCATTATTTTATTTCTTGTGGTTAATATCTAATGTACCCAATCCGCTATTAGATCGTCTTATTTACCGGTGTTCCGTCAGATGAGCATACGTCATCAGACCGGCATACCCTTAGTCAATACGCATGCGCAAGACATTAGATTTGTGTCTATCCCTTTAGTTTTGTACGAAAAAAAGACTTTAAACTATCCTTTTATCCTGTACTGTGTATCATTTTAGTCCTGTACAAAAAAAAAAACTATTTAAGGTGAGATTGCGATACACTTCAAAAAACACCAAAAATTCTTTTTTTGTGTATGACCAAAGGGATACACGTCCATTGAGGTAGTTTAAACTTCTATTTCTTTTTTTTTCAGTGTCCTGTCTGGCAATAAGAATAATTGTCTTGATGCCAAACCGATTTTTGCCCTCACAAGTAGAGACGTACGGCTGTTGCCATAGTGTTCCGCTTGATTTATGTATATAAATAGCTTTATTATAATTCATGCAAGGAGTATTACAGATTATATGGACACTGCAGTAGGAAAGTGGAACAGGAAAGGAAAAACAAGAAAAAGGAGAAAAGATGAACGTCTTCAGTCTGCTTCATCACCTGCAAAGAGATGTAAGAAGAACAGTAAAACCAACAGATATAGTATAAGAGATATAACAAAGTAGCACCTTGATACTATAAGTAGTATTATTTAATATACTTTGGTAGGAAGATAAGAAATATGGGCTTTCTGTATGGAAGTGAATCTCTAGGTACCTGGAACCAAGCACCTGTAGTTGTTTTTGAGAGTGCACTGTGCATGTAAGGTTCATCAAAAGGAAAAATGCTCAATAGTGGTTGTGAAGAGCCGAAGACGCGCCCCTCGATAGCACCGAGGCAAGCGCCGGGGGACCCAAAACCCCAGATGCCCAAATGGATCCCAAGAACGAAGGCATCCAAAAGGGGCCAACAGAGGAAATCTGACCCCCCACCAACACCAACACCACCAAGGGAGGAGGAGAGACAGCCCCGTGGAAATCCCCCAGCCACCACAATGCAGAGTTTAAAAAGTTTAAAGTTTATTTTTCTTACAGAACTGAAGGGATAAACTAAAAGGGTAAACGGGTATTGACTATGGGTATGCTGGTCTGACAGATCACCGTCTCAAATCAGGAAAAATAACCTCACTTATAGAAATCTGACTTATTTTTAGATCAGTGTGTTCCTTCAGATCTTTGCTGCAGGGCTTCCCCCTATTTAGTCATCCCATTTCCCGTCTGTCTGTCAAACAGACGCTGCGAAAGTTAAAACAAATAAAAATAACTACTGGGTTCAAATACAGCAAACAGAAACGTTGATCTCTGTCTGAATTCTCTTTCCTAAACAGACGAAGCTTAAAAAGCTTCATTAATCCTTCCTGTTGTTTATCTAAAGTGTTGTTCTCTTTCTGTCCTATAAAATAAAGCTCCCTTGCTTCCTCTGTTTGTTTTGTAAGCCTCTCTCTGATAGTAGAAATGTTAACTTTGAGTCACCCATCGGAACTTCCTGGTTGCTTTTATAGTCTGCTCATTCATTAGAAGAAACTCTTTAGTCTTTAGATCCAACGGGATTGTCCTCGGCCAGGACTGGTCATCCTGAGTCACCCTGTCGGTCGTCATCTATTAAGTCTGCCTCCTTGCATGTTTCAATTGCTTCTTTTCACAAGTCCAGGGTTTATTGCCTGGCTGGCCTGCCGTAAACATCAGCTGAAACCAGAGGACTGCGCCTGAAAAGAGCCTTGTGTGTGTTTCTGTGAAGGACGGGGAGGAGATTTTACAGACATCCTCTCTGCACCGTAGGAGTAGAGCTTCAGGGTTAGCCAGGGATACGAGTGACGGCATCTTCATTCCAGCAAGATAACGGCTGATTTAGTTGGTTTAGTTTAAGGACGAGTAAGGAAAAGTAAGAGAGCTGCGTAGAAAAAAATCTTTGATTCCTGACGCTTGTTGGTCCTTCAAACTGTGTGTTATTATTAATGTTGTTACCGTAGCTGGATGGGAGATCTGCTGTTTTATGGCTTTTTAATGCAGTTTATCACAAAATTCATGTTTTAATGCTTCCTGCTTTGATGTAGACAGTGTATGGAGAGAAAGTTGCTCCATATCGGTGCAACTGAGGAGCAACTTTTTTACATGCGGAGTGGGGACAGAAGTATAAAGATCTAAAAAAAACAAAAAAGGATTTAAAAATATGCATATTTAATTTGCATATTATTAGAATTCTAGGAGCAGGAATCTGTGAACAAATCATATTTTTTTAATAACTAAAACCTTTTTTTAAAATTCTAATACCTATCACTTGTTATAGCTGAAAGGTGAAATGATCAAATCATATTTAATTTTCTTTTGGTGGGATATTATCAATAAAATTAACCGTGTTTGCAGAATTATGAATTAAACTGAATGAAAATAATATCGTGAAAGACTTTGTGATATAGACAAACTTTGCATCTTCAATCAGATTAAATGACATCGTATTAGGGCAGGCAATCGCTGGCATTTGCAGAGTTATTATATTTAAAGAAGAAAAAAAATTAATTGAAAGCCTTGGATTTATGATCATGTTACATTTAACCGAAGCACAACATTAACTTTCTCCTTCCAGCCCTTCAGATCAATGCCGCAAATAGAAGTAAGCAATTTCTCCATGGTGAAGTCCCACCTCAGAGGATGTAAGAAAAGAGCTAAATAATGAAACTCTGGAGCCAAACATGAAAAAAATCAAAATAAAATCAGTTTTTAGCTAAATCTCACAGCCTATGATCAAGCTGATCATTCATACACATAGATAAACCTTCAGTAAAAGAATGGCTTGGCTTATTTTAATGAATAATACTATATTCAGACCGCTAGCGCTTTATTTTTAATGCTAGTTCACATTAAGGTCAGACGTCCAGTAAAGTGTGTCCAGATGCATCTGATGCTTCTGCTGCTCCTGTGTTCAATGGCAGAGAGCGGCGTTGCTATATCTGCTGTGATCAGTGAGTAAAAAGTTTTATTATGTCTTTAAGTGAGAAAGTCCTCCTGAAGCTTAATCTATGCAGTCAGTTCATCCTGATTACCATCCTGCCTTCAAATATTATTTAGCTGTCTGAGCCTCTCAGGCCACCGTACACCGGCGGTGCTCTGTCACTGGGAATCCGAGCCTCTGACCCGGTCGCCTCCTTGTGGTTTTCCGCTACTGTTTGCGGCGGCTGTAAGGCGTTTTCACGTACATAATCCAAACCGCAGGCACCAGAATAATAAAATCTAACATATTTTGCTTGCAGGTTTTGACATTTTAAGTTAATTTAGATGTTAATAAACTGTTTCAGAGGAGTGATCATAGATCTCTGCATTGATGTGGAGCGTCCAGCAGCAAAAGTTTCATTTTTCCAACTCCAGCAGCTGCAGTTTGTGAAGCGTGTCACGCGCGTCAGATGCTCAGAAGCTCATGAGACGCTGCTCCTGCTGCTCAAAACGCGCTGCCGGTCGTTTTTCTGCGCCTTGATTTGCGTCAACCATTGACTTTGCCTGTAAACTTGCTGCTTCTGCAGCAGCGTGCGGTCTGAACGTAGCATGAGATCTCTGGACCCGTTGCATTTTCGAGGATTTCCCCTGCCTGCATCCACACACCTGACTGTAATAAATAGGTAATTAACAGGCCTTACAGGGGATTTAGTTAATGCAGGTGTGCTGGAGCAGAAACATGGGCAATAAATTAACTAAGAGAGGATCGAGTTTTAGACATCAGCGAGTAAAGTCAGAAACTTCACCTCTCTGTGTGTCGATGTTTAGTAAAAAGCCTCCTAAAGTCGCCCAGAACAGAGTGAAGCCCCAACATAAAGGATTATGTCTGAATGACATAATGAGCTGAGAAAAGCTTTATATCGACCTTATTTATGAAGGAGTCCAGAGACGAGCTCGGTTCATTTGAGTCTAATAGGACCCCGTTCCTACAAGGTTTGTCTTTTTTATGTTTGCTGGTAAATTCATTAATAATAAAGGTTTATTCACCCCAGGAGAAACTCACCAGCAGCTAAATTGACTTTCAGAAAACAAACACTGCCGTTGCCTGGACTTGCTCTTAGCTGGTAGTTTACAGAAAACGAGCCTGTGTAATGATAAGCTAATGACTCATGGAGTTTTGAGATGGTTTGGCTGTTAAAAGGGGAATTTATGGAGGAGTAAAAACCTCCTGAATGCAGTTGGATAGAAACGCCTTTTTGTTTGAGGGTGGAGCTGTTATAGAATGCAGCTCTTCAGTGGAAGTTAGTTTAACAGTTAACTCATTTGATCATGAATAAATAAGCTGAAGGAATCAGCTGCGTATTACAGAAGGAAAGCCCAAATCATTTGATTCTTTAAAAGTATTTACGCCCCTTTCTCTGTCCACATTCAAACCAAAAACCTACCCTGGAGCATGATGCTGCCACTGCTGTGTTTTACCATGGAGATGGTGCGTTTATGGTGGCCTAAACTAAATCTGACTCTACTTCAGCTGTGATGATTTCTTCTAAAAGGCCTCATAAGATATCTCACAGTGCAAACATCTTTATGTAGGTTCATGTTTAAGGTGCTTTATAACCTGATGTGTATTGAGTTTAAACAAAGTTTATGAGGTCTTAGTTTCAGGCATTAATATTCTGGGTGTCCAAACTTTTTCTATAAGATTAAAATACTCAGGGGCTACAGAATAAGGATCAAAAACATAAATGTTTTACAGGTTTGCCTGTTTAAAAACCGCAAAACGAAAAATAGCATACAGTGGCTTTAAATGTTTAGACTTATTATCTTAAGCCCTTTTTCAACAGATGAGCGATACCTGGGGATCCTGTGTGATTAATAAACACATCTCAGGAAAACAAAAGGCTGAGATTTAGCTGAATTCACAGACAGTCGGATATGAAGCCAATGGGATGCTTTGACACATGATCAGCTCTGTGTTCCTGCCATGATCAGCCTCAAAAAGCAAATGGCCCCCAGACCCCACTTTGAATCCTGCTGCCTTATTAAGCCTGTCCAGACTTGGCTGTCATTGCTCTTTTCTGGTCAGACCCACTCCATTTTGTCGACATTTTTATCCGAGTTTGCTCTGCTTTAAACTTTAAGCTACAGTTTTTGGTTTAAATCTCTCAGCAGAGAGCAGCTCAGATGAAGACGTCACAGAGTGACAGTTGGCTCCTGGCCTCAGACGCCGACCGTCTGCCTGGAATCTGTTCAGCTCCAGGTGGAGACAGAAAAGGCCGACCAACAGACCCACTCCCTCACAGCAACTCATGCTGCTGTGGGTGAATAACGTTCAGAGGTCGGTGACCTCTGGTTGGAGCAGAGGTTCTGATGCCTTCAGCCAGAGGAGGGCTTACCCAGCTGAGCAGCTCCTGTGTTTATTAGCAATGCTCCATCAGTCACTGCTTGTTGCTGCTACCAAGCAGCTGTAACCCTTCAATGCTGAGGGAGAATCTTCTATAAATCTATTTTCAAAAACCTTTATTTAAACAGAATTAAAAGTAGGCCTTTTATTAAAGCAGTGAATTAGTTAATAGCGTCACTAATGTTAAAAGTATTGTTGAGGATTTTTGCAAATTTCGCAAAGACCAACTTCAAAAAAAAGAAATGCACATGCAAAACCCCTTAACCCGCTCCCGGGAGGGAACGCTTATTCAACCCATTTCTCCTGCTGTTAAAAGCTGCTCTCATAGCTCATACAAGCTCACTGTGTCTGAAAGTCTGCCTTAAATAGTCAGAACTTCTCAATGAAATTTAATTCCTTAATCATCTAAATTTGTGTGAACATAACTATAAGTTATTTTCGACCATTAAATATCAAACCTATGGACTCTAATATAAATGTTATAAATTTTCAGAGGGGTCAATTTTACGTGGAGCTTTCATTTTGATAACATGATTAAAAGACATCCAGTGTCTGATGCTTCAGGTGCTTAAGTCTTAAAAGAGCATTTTATAATTTATCTGATTCTGGCTGTAGTGCAGTTCAAGGCTGACTGAGCTGGAGAGAAATTCAGCGCAGCAGGAAGGCATCCTGGTAGTTTATATCCTCAGCACCTCAGTTTCCCTCAGCTAGATATGGAAGTAGGGATGTTTTACTTTTGTGGACAGAGTAACCTTCAGATTTCATACACTCTCATTCAGCTAGTGGGCTATACAGATTACAAATTCATTAAAATAACCATTGGAGACGCTTGTACTTAAAATGATTCCGAAGAGCGTGTAGGAAATGAGGCAGTTGTCTGTTCACATGTAAAGTCAGAGGAAAAAAGTGTCGCAGGAAGCTGATTGGCTATTATTTAATTTAACTTTAAGCCGAAATTATGAGTCCAAAGTAAAAAATTGTACCAGGAGAATTGAAAGATTAGAATTGGTTCTAATCGATTCTTAAAGCCCAACCCTATTTATTGTTATATGTGAGTCTAAAATTGTCTCCAAATAACATTATCATTAACACAATCAGTGGAGCAAATTTCTGTCTGTGTGAAGAATAGTTTTTGGACTTGACCTTTTCTTTAAACATAACTTGTTTGGGGATTTGTTGACCAGCTAACAAAGATTGTTCCCAATACTTTAAGTGCTGCTGAGGTTTTAAGGCTCCTTGAAGTTGGTGAAGCTGCATCAGAAACTTGAATATCTCTGCAGTGGTTTTCCTCCAGCATGATCTGTTATCTGAACAGATTAAAGTGGAAAGCTTTAGATTGATTAGCTGGTTTCTGTAAAGCTCATCTTCAGCCTTTTCTGACAATAGCTTTCAGAATATAATTTATTACTTTCTACTATGCAACAAAAAGAGTTTTGGGCTCCTAGTTTCTTCATTTCTACCTGTTTTTTTGGGGTCAGTCACACGTTGGGATTTACTGTGGCTGTGTTGATGTATGATTTATGGCAGTGTGTTTAATCAGCCTTAACCAGGTTGTGGTATTAATACACAAACAGGCGTTCTTATCAGGCTGAATCGTTTTGGGTGGTGCAGCGAGGCAGAAGCCTCAGTCTGATGCTCTGTCTCTGACATGAGGCCGACCTGGCCGTCTGTTGGCAGCTAGCCCTCCACCCATCCAGCAGAAAGGCCTGGACACTGCAGCGTACCCTGGTCGTCTTCTCTCCTCTGTCAGCGCGCTGCTGAGTGAAGGTGTTTACCTTATTAATTAGCCCAGTGATCCTGAAACCCTCTCCTTTTGGTAAACACAAGGTCAGTGAAAGGAGAAAGTTGTAACGGAGGGGATGGAGTCTAGACTTTAGGTCTGTTTCAGAGGCCTGGTGAGTGGAGGAGATCAGAGGAAATCCGACACGCCGTCCTCAGGTTTTAGAGCCTCATCAGTCAACGCCATATCTCTGCTTCTCACCCTGGTTTTCCCTCCCTCTGCCTCACCTCTTCTTTGTGTTTTAGCTAATCCAAGCACCAGGCTGTATGTGTGGATTAGTCACATTTCTTCACAGATTCAGATCCAATGAGTTGCCGTTGACTCCAGGTATTCTAGATCTGTCTGATCGTGTCCTCTCGTAAGCCGCGCTGCTCTCCGGTTGGCTGAAACCGATCCACATTGGGAGTGTTGCTCTCCGAAACTCAAAAACAGACCTTAAGCAGAGAAATAGATAGGCCTGACAGCGCTGCGCTGACTCCACTCCAAGTCTTTCTCTCTCCTCCATGTTGGGCCAAATCTCGGTCCTGTTTGCGGATCAAGGCCATACAAGGATAGTTAAACGATGCCTTCACAGCACAGACTTCTCCATCAGCCAGCAGGCAGGTAGGGATCCTATTTAGAATTAACTGAGCGGGAATAGGAATCTGATATATTTTCCTCCATAGTCTTGAACCGTTTAATCAGCAAAAGGATCACGTATCCAGATTAAAACTGCTTGGTGCCTCTCTGCATTAATCTGGGATGTTTTTTCAAACTGGCTGTAAAGGAGGCGACCTCTACTTTCAGACACCTAGACTTATTAAAGACGTCAAGTAATCAGCAGTGTAGCCCCTCTCTAATAAAACCGTATTTATTCTCTAACATAATGTCGCCCTCGTAGTTCATAGTGGCTAACATGTCCTATAGTGGACACACTGTTAGAATGCCTCCCCTGTGGATTAAATTTGTTTTTTAGCTTTTAAATTTCTAAAAGAAGAAAAGTCCCCCCTCTTCTATTAACCCTTTTACTCCTGATCCTCGCTGCCTCGATCAGGAGGTCGTATCTGATCCTCCCACTTCCTCCTCCACGCTGCCGCCAGCATGCAGGACTCAGGCGCACACTCACCAGCCACCGCTTCGTGGAGGAGGGCTCCAGATAAAGCTAAAAGCTTCCTGTGGAGATGTGAGTTTTTGGGGGCCAAGACCTGAAGGGCCAGTAGAGGCGGTGGTAGATCATACATGTACGCTAGCTGTGCTCTGTGATAACTGGATTAAGAAGAGTTAGAATATTTGTCAGTAACCACAGAACAAAGTACGATTGGCGACGCACTGTTGGGTCAAAGCAAAGCAGTACGTTACCTGGAAGGTTCATTTAGAAGTGTGAGCTGATAACTCAAAGGAAAATCTCTTTCAACCAATTTAATAAACAGTTTGAGTATTATTCAGTCTCAGCATAAGGTTTGTTTCCATATGATGAGATTTAATTTTTTTTTTATTCTTTAAACTATCTCCAGCTGGATTAAACTGGACAAAGAGCTTCAGTTAGAATCAGGTTTTCAACTTTGGGCTTTGACTAGGCCATTTGCTGGCACCATGCTGCTGTAGTTGATGCTGTTAGTCGTCCTCTGCAGCCTCTTTGCAGGTCTTTCCAGGATTCTTTTCTTTTTAACTCCACTCATCTTTGAGGTTTAGGTGAAGGTGAGGCGTGGGTGGATTCAGTTTGAAGTTCGGAGCAGATTAGCAGAAGGAGATGTACTTTTTAGATCTAGTTTATTGAAGTGACACCAGCTGAGGGGAGCTGAGCCTCCTGCTGCTGGAACAGAGTTTAGATGCTGCATCTCCTCAGGTCTGCAGATTGTCTGTAACTTTGACTTCAGGATGTAAACTTGATTTATCTCCTTGCTTTCTGTTTTTCAGCCCTGCAAGGCCCTTTAGATTCCCCAGAAGGTAAGACCTGCCAGAAACTGTTTCTTCTCTGTCTGTGTCCAAGTTTGCAAAACTCTCCTCTCCTCTCTTCCTCCTCCTGTGCTTTGGTCCTGTCATCCATCCATCTCTGCTCTACTGGAGCCATCATTCCTCAGCAGTGACTCATGAGAGCTGGAGAGGGAGGCTGTCTTCCTCCCTCTATCTGGCCTCCACTAACCAGCAGCGTTGACCACCTCATCAGTGGGTTCTTCTGTTTAGACTGTTTCCTCTATACGAGGCATCCCCAAACTCGGTCCTCAAGGCCCCCTGTCCTGCAGGTTTTAGAGGTTTCTCTGCTTCAGCACAGCTGGTTATAATGATTGCAGTAGACCAAAAGTCTGTTAATCAGCTTTCAATTAAAATCAGCTGTGCTGGAGCAAGGAAACCTCTAAAACCTGCAGGACAGGGGGCCTTGAGGACCGAGGTTGGGGATGCCTGCTCTATACCTTAGACTGTTTAGAGGAAGCTGCTCATATTAAACTGGCTTTTCTTAGGAATGGGTGGAGAGTTCCCTGAAAATCTGATTTTTGATTAAAACAATCAGATAAAACCAAATGAAAGGATTTTTAATTAAAAATCATAGAATGACTTTTAAAAGTAATGTTGTATCAGTATCTATGATTCTCCATCTGCAGCTCTTCAGAGAGTCGCTGTAGGCTGGATGCTCTCTGATCCTCATCTCTGTGGTGTTTCCAGCTACTCTGAGCTGATAGCTGATTGGCCAGTGGTCGTGCTGGGAGTGTGCACGGTGCTCATCGTGATTTGCGCCCTGGTGGGAGTCCTGGTGCCCGACCTGCCTGATTTCTCCGACCCCCTGCTGGTGAGTCCAGGCTTGTTCATCCTCCCAGTGAAAATAAATCTGATAAATGAATAAATCATAAATCTGGATTAGCATCGGTATGCTCTGATTTTTAAAGGTTGTTTTTTGTTTTCTAAAGGGTTTTGAGCCTCGGGGAACAGCTATTGGCCAACGGCTGGTCACATGGAACAACATGGTGAAGAACACAGGCTACAAAGCCACACTGGCCAACTATCCCTTCAAATACGCAGATGAGCAAGCTAAAAGGTAACTTCTCCGACTTTTTCAATTCACCAGAAGCTGCATTTACATTATAGACGTGCTCCAAACTCTACAGATATCTTACTAATGTAAAAAAACTAAAACATTTTTTGCTGTTAGAGCGCATTAAATAAGATTAATTCAATAAAACACAAAAATTGCCCATACTGGGACAAATAAAAGCTACTGAACTGAACTGAGCTAAGAAATTAAATGGAAATCAATTATTGAGTTTGCTAAGGCTGTAAGTTGTTTAAAAAACATTTTTCTCCTGTTGCCTGTCTTCAGAATAAAACTCTGGATGTTGATTTTGTGACCCGACTGATGCAAAATAACTGGGAAATATATCATCTGTATTCTATCAAAGTTTTGAAAAAAAATGTTTTTGCAAAAAATGCAAAAAAATAAAAATATAAGAAAGTCAGTTTTTTTATTTTGAAATATTTTCTCTTAATTTCAGAAGGTAAGACAACCAGTGCAATCAAAATAATGAATGAATATGATTTTAAGGGAAAAGAAATATCCCTATTCCATTGGAATATCATCTGATCAATTTGCTAAAATTAAGGGAAAAAATATTGTTATTTTCAGAATTCTTTACATATTTTTAGATCCGTTTTTGTGAAGTTTGCATAATCTGATGTTCTGTGGAAACACAGCTATAGATGGAGGCCGTCGGGCGTGCTGACACCACCGCTCTTTAGTGTGGAAGTTGTTGCTGAAGGAAGAAAACTCAAAGTGAGCTTCTTTGTGTCGGGTGTGATCACCCCCATTACATCTCAATGAGTGCTTAACGCCACAACCTCTAGGACACGATTTTCTGTCAGATTGGACGCAAAATCAGATTCTGTGTTCAGGGCTTTACACTTCAGAACAACCAGATTTTGCCTGCTGCCACGCTTCCAGGTGTGTTAAACTGGACTCTAAATTCAGACCTGCTGTGCTGTCATCCATTACAGCATAAAGGCATTCATGGTCGACACTGTTAGACAGAGGCATTTTATACCTTTAGGGTTAGGATCTGCATTGTCTAGGGATAATTAAGGCTCTAAGGTAAGAAAGGAATAAAAATTTAATTAGTGTTTTATTCATGTCTAGATGTTGGTGTGAAAATGTACCAATCTGTATTTGCAGAGCTCTGCATTCTGTGAACCTTGTCTAAACTGAAGTGGAAGAGTAAAAATGTGTTGCCCTAATCACTCTGCTGCTTTTCGTAAAATCACATAGGTACAGAAAAAACAGCACAATGGGCCCTCCTCTTGGCCCCGGCCCAGTCCGGGTATTTATCCTGATTATAATGACAGCAATATTCTACGTCTGATTGCTGACTTTAGCCTCTACCCTCTCAGTTTGTCATGAAGCTTATGTTTCCAGCCGCTCTCATTAGTATTTCCACATCTTAATGGGATGACGAAACTCTGGCATGAAGGATTAAATCCAAACTCCGGTTAGATGTTAACTGCTGAACGTTTCAGATCGTCTGGTAAAACACATGCAGACTAGGTTCTTATCGAGGTCTATCTGAAAGATTGTTTAATCCATCGATTAGTGTGGCTGAAAGGTTGTAAACCAATGGCGGGAATCTCCTGTTTTTGTTTTCCAGTCACCAAGAACCTCGATGGCCAGAGGATCACTTCGAAAGAGACAAGCGAGAGGTGGAGTGGGACTTCAGCAAAGAGTTCTTCTGTGACATACCGGGTAAGATCAGCAGGACGCATTAGAGAGAATTTAACCTTTAGGCAAGAAAATCCAAAAATGTTTTCACACCCCTGATTACCGACCCAGAGAGACGGATCTGTTTAACACATCAACTGAAAATGGATAGATTATGGAACAGCTGCAGGCCTAACGAGACACGGCCAACTGAGCGGGGAGCATTAATCAGAGTCCTGAGGTAACTCTAGATGAGCTGCTGGGGTGAAATAATCTGCAGACAAAACAGCTATTAGTCTTTGTTTAAAGGAAGCCATAACAGGTCCCTTTGTGGAATCGGATAGAGACACTACCATCCTGCAGTAAGACCTGGAGGTGTTAGTGCCAAGCAGAGGAGACAGGTCCAATACAGAAAGAGAACAGCCCTGAACATCCAGCCAGAGATACATGGGAGTATATCTATGTGCTAGAATGGCCTAGTCAAAGTACCAAACTTAAATCTATTGAGAATCTGAGAAAAGACTTGAGAACGAGCAATCTGACTAAGCTTGTGCTATTTTGGAAAAGAAGAAAATAGATTCTGATATAGATTCTTCGTTTCTGATATTTCTTTGTTTAAAGAACAAAAAAACAAAACAAAAAAAAAAAAACAGGTTTTATTTACCTTCTGTTTGTCGTTTCAATAAAACCCTCTGGATCCTCCTCAGACCAAACGCTGGTCCTGGATAATGTATATCAAACTACAGGGGGAATTTTGTTCCATTATTGTTGCAAAAAAAAACCTCAAATTAAAATCTGAGAAATTTTACTTCTTAATAATAGAAAATGATTTTGTGAGTAATGGCACTGTTTTCTTAGATCTACTTTTTAGAAATTATTTAGTTTTAAGAAATATATATATATATATATTTTTATTTTATTTTCATATTTTTTTTCAAATTTAGTTTTTTGAATTGCATTATTTTGAAATTGCATATCACAGACCAACTACTCCTCACTTCTGGGGGCGGGCTTTACTCTGCAAAGATGCTTTTCTATTGGTTGTCAAGGGCCTAAGCAACTACATTTTTATTGGTGCGTGTACGCATCAACACCAAATGTTTTTATTGGGCTCAAAGTGAAAAAAGACCCAATTTGAAAATAATAAAAATGAACACAAATTAAAAAAATGTATAAATATTAAATAAAAATAAAATAATTTGAAAAAATAGAAAGTCTAATAAAAAAATAGATTTGAAAGGGGTTTTTTTTCTCACAGCCGTTTGTGTCTTTTACAAAGTGTAATTTTTCCCCCCAAAATGAGTTAGTTTCTTGCAACAATAATGGAACAAGATTCTCTCCATTACAAGCTGTGGTTGTTGTGTTTGTGTTCATATAAAACACCTGGTAAAAACGAGGCGCGTGTGAGAGGAGTGGTCGTCCTAGACTTTCTAATAAAGACGGTCTCTGATGTCTTCATGCAGGAGACAGTTATTCCAGGATGGTGTTTGCTTCGGCTGAGGGGAAAAGCTTGTGGAACATTCAGGCCATCAAGTCGATGTGCAACCAGGACATCAGCAGAGTGAGTCCACAGAGCGGAGGAAAACTTCCTCCTCACATGCATGTTAGGTGGGTTTGAACATGTTTTTAATCCTGTGTTTCTCCTAGATGCGCTCCCACCGGGATTATCTGAACCTCTGTCAGCGCACAAACAACGTCTCCTGCTGCCCCAGTTGGACTCTGGGTAACTACATTGCCGTCATGGCCAACAAGTCGTCCTGCCAGAAGATCACAGAGCGGGACGTAGCCCACACGCTCAAGATCCTGCGATCGTGCGCCAAGTACTACCACAACGGCACGCTTGGGCCGGACTGCTGGGACATGGCGCTGCGGCGCAAGGATCAGCTGAAATGCGGCAGCGTGCCGAGGAAGTGCACCAAGTACAACGCCGTGTACCAGATCCTCCACTTCATGGTGGACAAAGACTTCCTGGGCTCCAAGAGCCAGGAGCACCCCCCCGTGCTCAAGTACAGCATGCTGTTCTCCCCCACAGAGAAGGGAGAGTCCATGATGAATATTTATCTGGACAACTTTGAGAACTGGAACTCTTCCGACGGCATCACCACGGTGACCGGGATCGAGTTTGGTATCAAACACGACCTTTTTCAGGACTACCTCCTTACTGACACCTTGTACCCAGCCATTGCCATAGTTATAGTGCTGCTGGTCATGTGCGTGTACACACGCTCGGTCTTCATCACTCTGATGACCATAATCGCCATCATCAGTTCGCTGATTGTGTCCTACTTCCTCTATCGGATGGTTTTTAACTTCGAGTTCTTCCCTTTCATGAACCTCACCGCCCTCATCATCCTCGTAGGGATCGGCGCCGATGACGCCTTCGTGCTCTGCGACGTGTGGAACTACACCAAGTTTGATAAACCTCACGCAGAGTTGTCCGAGACGGTCAGCGTGACCCTGCACCACGCCGCCCTCTCCATGTTCGTCACCAGCTTCACCACTGCCGCCGCTTTCTACGCCAACTACGTCAGCAATATCACCGCCATCCGCTGCTTCGGGGTCTACGCCGGCACTGCCATTTTAGTCAACTACATCCTGATGGTGACATGGCTGCCTGCCGTGGTAGTGCTCCACGAGCGCTACCTGCCCAACCTGCTCACCTGTTCCAAGCCTGAACAGCAGCAGGGAGGCTGCTTCACGCAGTCCTTCTGGGCCGCTCTCTGCCACAAGATCCACAGAGGCCTGTTCGCCGTCTCCGAGGCGTCACGGATCTTCTTCGAGAAGGTGCTGCCCTGCATCATCATCAAGCTGCGCTACCTCTGGCTCTTCTGGTTCCTCGCCATCACGGTCGGTGGAGCTTACGTGGTTTGCGTGAACCCAAAGATGAAGCTGCCATCCCTGGAGCTTGCGGAGTTCCAGGTGTTCCGGTCGTCTCACCCTTTCGAGCGCTACGACGCTGAATACAAAAAGCTTTTCATGTTTGAGAGGGTGAATCACGGCGAGGATCTCCACATGCCCATCACCATCATCTGGGGGGTCACACCCGAGGACAACGGAGACCCACTGAACCCCAAAAACAAGGGGAAGCTGATGTTAGACAGCAGCTTCAACATAGCAAGCCCAGCATCTCAGCTGTGGATCCTCAACTTCTGCCAGAAGCTGAGGAACCAGAGCTTCGTCTTTCAGTCGGAGGATCAGGACTTCACCAGCTGCTTCATCGAGACGTTCAAACAGGTCAGCAGCACATCTCCTACAGGGCCTTACGCACACCTGCAGCCTTTCTACTGTCAGTCTGACTAGAAAAGAAGGGAGAGATGGGGAATCAAACGCGGCTGCAGAGATGTCATTGTTAAAAGATAACTGTGAGCCAGACGTCCAGGGAGAAGCTCCGGCCACCATATGAAATGATTTGGCCTTAATTCAAAACTCTTGGTTGATAGGAATAGGAATAGGAAGTAGGAAAGGTTGATAGAAAATCACCATGAGCTTACAGTAGTAGCCATTCACAATTCAGAATTTCCCCACTTTTCTTGATTCCTTTTTTAAAGTCTTAGGGAAGTTATATTTAAATGTCAAATCATTCTGGCTTAAACATGTATATAAATGTACTCTTTATCAGACTATATTGTCCCAAAATTTAGAAATTTCTATTTAAAAAAAAATCCTGTCTTAAAATCTGTGGGGGGGGTTCGTTATCTTATGCAGGCCAGTTAGTTATACGTCAGCCTGATCACCTAAATTCGGCCAATCATATACCAATGGTCATCTGTCAATCAAATTTTTTCGGTCATAGCATCTTGATTCATATGTCGCAGCTAATATACGCTACGGTTGAAATAAGAATCATTTCCTTTCCCATTGAGTTCCGTCCCAGTGTTCACTGGGATGGACGTCTGTGTCTTCAGCAGGCGTAGAGCTAACAGAACTGGCAGCGTTGCGAGGCAAGGGCTCAAACATGTACGGCTGGAAGCCTTCTACACCAAACCAAGCTTCTGCCGCCATCGCGTCCTCTTCCACAACATCTTCGTCCCGCTTTCCTCCTCTAAATAAAAAATGTGTTACGGAGGAGACTCATCACACGTCCTCCTCTTGCATGTTTCCTCTGTCCATAGTGTTCCTTGACAGTGTCGTTTCTAAGTCACCAATTTAGTGCTACTTGGTCCCAATGGAATTTCCCATTGGGAACCTACTAGCACTAAGTTGCTAACTGGTTAGCAAGATGCTTCCAACAAACCGGCCACAACCAAACTTGATTGCGAACCTTCTGCTACAAAAATCCCACCCTCTTGATAAACGACCAATCACATTCACTTTATTCACTTGTGTAAAGTCGTGCACCACTCTGGAGAATTCGGAAATGCAACGGTTGGAAAAGCCGCTTCCCTATGACTTTAAGCATCAATCTTTGTACTCAAATATTCTTTCCATCATTATTTGTGGACATTAAGTTCTAAATAGAAGCGCCCTCTCCTGGTCAGACCCTGTAATTCAGTGAAAGGGTGGAGTCAGAGTAAAAAAAATATGCACGCCCAGGAGAAGGAGGTGGAAGTTGGCTGCCATTCGGCTGGGAAGGGCCATTTTGGATGGCTGCTGTACTGTACTGTCCAATCAGAGGCAAGCTGGAATATCAGTGGGGATGCTCGGCAACATTTAAACGGGTCAGGCAAAGCACACATTTTCTAAATGGAAGTTTAAAAAAAAAGGCCCCCTAGAAATTAAACTTTAAAAAACTTTTTGGTAAAAAAAGAACTTTGCTGTTTTTCTCGTGTTACATTTTTTTGTTTTCAAAACAAAATTTCATTTCATTTTTTTATAATTTTTTTTAATCCCTTATAAAAAAAAATTTTTCTATTGGACTTTTTCAAATGTCTTTTTAGATGAAGTTTTACAAAATGCTTTCTTTTCAAGAAGCCTTTTCCAGATCACCTTCTCTTCATTTCCTGGGGCGGGCCTTCCTCTGGAGTGAGAAGTGAAGACAGATTTCTATTGGTCTGCTGGATGTTAGCAACATTTTTATTTGCCAAAAGCTGCCAGTGTGCTTAAGTGAAGAGAATTTGATCTGTAAAATACAATTGGAAAATAATAAAATTGGTAAACTCAATCTGAAAAAGCAATTTGGAAAAAATAAGTATGTTTGAAAAAAATTAATAAAAAACTGAAAGTTGAAAAATTAAAATAAAATAAATAAAATTTTAGAAACTGGAAAAGTTCAAGTCTTTTTTCGATTGAAATATTTTTTACCCGTTTTATTTTTAAATATCCATTTATCTGTTGATACAAGAGAAAAACAAGGTCCGACATTTCAGGGTAAAAACGGTTAATACTAATAATAAAGGAACTAACCATTAACTAACCTGATATTCAGCTGGCGTAAACTGACTCTTAAAAAAAAAAGTAAATATAAAGAAGCACTATGGGCTTTTCAGATGAAACAGAATAGCAGCACTCTCATTTATTTAATTTTTTTGTACTTTTTTCACCTTACACGGAGTTGCCGTTGGTGTCTGAGTTGAGCCGGGTGCTGTCCGCTTGTTAGTATCCATAATATCTGTCTTGAACATAATGTTTTGATTGTTTGCTGGGTCGAACCCGAAGTACATGAACTACTGTGGTGTCAGTCTGCCAATAAACCCTCTTTTAATTCAGTTCAGTTTATTTATATAGTATATAATTAACAACATGTCATCTCAAGGCACAACCAGATCTTACAGTCAAATTGATTAAAAATTTCTGTATAGGGAAAACCAGTTGATTGCATCGACTCATTGACTCGAAAACAATCCCTCAAACTAAACATGCTTGTAGCGACAGTGGAGAGGAAAAACTCCTTTTCAAGGAGACGGAAGCAGGCATAGAAAAAGAAGCAGAGATACAGAAGCGGAGATACAAAAGGCTACAGTCAACCAGCCCCACAGGCAGCCCCGTCCAGGAAACACACAGCCATGTAGAGGAGCACATCCAGCCAGTCACACTCAGAGAAACAGGACTACACTGAAAAACAGGCTGATCTCCAACATATATATATATATATATATATATATATATATATATATATATATATATATATATATATATATATATATATATATATATATATATTACGGTTAATGAAAACCGTCCGAACCATTCGGTTCGACTGTCTCGGTTCGGTTCGCGTGTGTTTCGTTCGGTTCATGCGCTGCTCCTTTTTCTCATAGGCGAAGCGTTTACACTCCAGAGCAGAAGGTGGCGGTACTGCGACCAAAGCCAACCACCAGGAGTAAACAAGAAGAAGAAGCGAAGCAGCGTAGCAGAAATAAATCAGTTGTTATGGAGAATTGTGTGGGTATGGCGAGTGGGAAAGAACAGGAGTTGGAAGACCCTCCAGCAGCACTTTATAGGTCTGCTGTATGGGACCACTTTGCATTTAGAGTGACCTACGATGACGGCGGGAAGAAAGTTGTGGATAAAAGTGCAACAGTCTGGAAGCATTGTGCAACACCTTTTGTTTATGCTAACAGCAACACGACCAACATGTCAGGCTAACAATCAACATATACCGAACCGAAACAGGGTGTCTGCCTCAATGACACCCTGTTTGTGAGGCAGACATAAAGGGAAAAATATAAGGGCTATTAGGCTGTTGTAAGATATTTTCCTGTAAAAACCTACATAATGTTTACTTAAGATGAATATCTAAAGTGTCTAATTTGTCTTTAAATCATTCAAATCCAGATTATTAATCTGTTTATTGAAAAAGCTGTCAGCTAATTAACCAATTAGAAAAATAGCCTTTAGTTGCATAAATGTGTATCAAAATGCACTCTATTAATGATGTTACACATTTTTTTAAGTTTGCATTGAGTAGGGTTAATTTACCAAAACTATTTTTAGATTTATTATTTGTTAATCAAAAAGGGTAACAGATTACTTTACTATCCAATAGCTGCAGGTTTAATTGAAGTGAGAGGCGTCTATTTTTTTCTTGCAGAGGAGAGTTTTTAAGATCCATTGTTTTTATCCATCACATCTAATGCCTGTAAGAGGTTAAAGGCGTCACTGAGCAGCTCGCTAACAGTGTGACTTCTGCTGCTCTGGCAGTGGATGGAGAACCAGGACTGTGAGGAGACGTCCGTCTACCCCTGCTGCAGCCAGTCCACCTTCCCCTATAAGAAGGACGTGTTCCAGCTGTGCATCAAGAGGGCCATCATGGAGCTGGACCGCAGCACCAGCTACCACCTGGACAGCAAGACGCCCGGACCTCGCTTTGACATCAACGACACTATCAGAGCCATCGTCCTGGAGTTCCAGAGCACCTACCTCTTCACGCTGGCGTATGAGAAGATGTACCAGTTCTACCGTGAGGTAGGACCTGTTGGACTAGGCGTTCCTCCTGATAGTGTGTAGTGATGTCATACGCTAACCTGGTCTCTGGGTTTCAGGTGGACGCCTGGATCACAGAGGAGCTACGCTTCGCCCCAGAGGGCCTGAGCCACGGCTGGTTCGTCAGCAACCTGGAGTTCTACGACCTCCAAGACAGCCTGTCGGGTGGCACTCTGGTTGCCATGGCGCTGTCCGTGGCGGTGGCGTTCAGCGTCATGTTGCTGACCACCTGGAATGTCATCATCAGTCTATACGCCATCTTATCCATCGCAGGGACCATTTTCGTGACGGTGGGCTCGTTGGTCCTCCTGGGCTGGGAGCTGAACGTCCTGGAGTCCGTCACCATCTCCGTCGCCGTGGGGTTGTCTGTGGACTTTGCCGTCCACTACGGCGTCGCATACAGACTGGCCCCGGAGCCTGGCCGCGAGGAGAAGGTCATCTTCTCCCTCAGCAGGATGGGCTCCGCCATTGCCATGGCGGCGGTCACCACCTTTGTTGCGGGGGCGATGATGATGCCATCGACGGTTCTGGCTTACACCCAGCTGGGGACGTTCATGATGCTGATTATGTGCATCAGCTGGGCGTTCGCCACCTTCTTCTTCCAATGCATGTGCTGCTGCCTCGGCCCCCAGGGGACCTGCGGCCAGATCCCCCTCCCCAAGAGCATGCAGTGCCAAGCCTTCAGTGAAGACACGCCCCCGAGCCCACCTGCAGAGGGGAAGTACCAGCTGGAGGGCAGGGGGGGCGAGGCAGAGCACTACGAGCTGGAGCCGCTGGCCTCCTCTCAGAAAAGCTCAGAGAAACCAGAGGAGGAGGAGGAGGAGGAGGAAGAGGAGCGGTGCATCCAGCTGTGTAACGGCGCCCCCCCTCATCCCATCCCGCATGTTCACAGCTCTGATTCACACCCAGAAAACAGGCGGGTCCCCACACCCAGCGCCCCATCCAGGTGCCAGTTCCCTTACAGCTGTGCCTGTCTGGACCCGCCGCCGCCGCCCCTTCACCTGTCGGGTCAAACCGCCGCCCTGTTGGCTCCAAACCTGGAGCCCATCTATCCACACATGGACTGCTGCGTTCACTACATCCACTGCCCGCTCACTCACTTCCACCACTGCTCACAGGGAGGAGCTGCGGCCCCCACTCAGGAACCCAACTGCCCTCTCAGGAAGTACTGCACCCACCCAGCATCCAATCAGGACCCCGACCAGGCTTCAGGACCCGCCTCTGCTCCACAGACTGCTGACAAAGAAACCAGACATTTAAATCCTGACGTCGGTCAGAACGGGAACTCCCAACCAAACGGCCGCTGTCCCGGCCTCGCCATCATCAACACTGACAGCAATAATGGTGGTAAAGTCCCACCAATGGACCTGGAGAGGCCTGGAAGTATTCCCGTCACACGGGAGCAGAGCGCCGACCGGCGCAAACGGACCTCTAGGAGAGAGCGGACGTCCTCCGCCTCCCCAAAGAAACTCTCCTGCTTCAACAGGACTTTGAAAGTGAAGTGCAATTCAGCGTCAGAGTTCCATGTGCCTAAAAGTGAAGGCGGCTTGCCCCCTGTGGCGGTGAACACTCAGACCTTCTCTGAAAGCCTATGCTGACGCTCCACAGACAGAAAGAAAAAACACATTTCTGTGCAATCGTCTTAGATCCTGGATTCTACCTGGGATTTTTTTTAACTATGAAATATTTAGTTTTATACTTTTTTCTCAGCCAGATGATGTTTGAGATTTAAATGTCTCCATCTTTGCTACTGCAGCAGCCTAGTGTCTGAGCAGCAGAAACTATTCACACCCCTAGATTGGATCCACAGTCGCATCACAAGTATTTTATTGGGATTATTATGATGTAAATCAGCACCAAGTTGTGCATCAACATAAAACGTATAAAATTCAGCCCCTCAGGTTAGTGCTAGATCTAGAACTAGTAGAACCAGCATCTCATGTTAGTATTTAGGGGGAAATATTTGTAGAATACCATCTATTAATGTATCTCCCAGTTTTTCCACAGATTAATATCTGGATGTTTAGTCTGGGCTTTGACTAGGCCATTCTAACTCGGATCCATTAAATCCCAACAAAATACTTTTATAATATGAAATAGTTTTGGCTGGAACATGACGATGTAGACCTTTTCAAAGCCTCGTTTGAGCACTTCTGTTAACGACCTTAACTGTGTGCCATTTTTCACAAGCTGCTGAACGTTACGTGTCTTCTTGTTCTGGATCTAGGAGCCCCTGTTCTCCATTTGCTCCAGTCTCCACACGCCTAAAAGCTGCACTGTGTGATTAAAACATTCTCTCTGACCTCCATCATCCTGTGGCTGTTTGGGAATGCTGTCCAGGAATATAAAGTGAAGAGTTGAGATGACAATAAAGGACGGTGCCCGTCAGCTCTGATGCTTCATCTTCATTTGTTGTAAGCCTGCTTAGCCATGCCAGTTTTATTAAATACCCATGTATGCGATTGCTGTTGCTTTCTAGAGGAGGATCCAAGTCCAAATCTGTCACAGGTCCTTTATCCGATCAATAGATGGATAAAAACATCCCTCCCTTCCTCTCCTGACAGGCAGGCTCTGCTGCAGCAGACAGCTTTAATTACACGGAGACGGCGCTCTGGCACAGAGCAGCCAGGAACCGAGCCGACTGCCGTCACTGGTGGTTTGCTGCTCAAACTCATTTATATTATAAATGAGTTATGCTTTTAGAACGAGGGGAAAAAAGGCAAAGCTGGAAGGAAATCTGCCGTTTGACTGTAATGCCTTTGAAGGAAGTTTTTTTTTTAGGTCTGCTTTGTTTCTTCATCGTCTCGGTGCTTGAAATGTGTACAAAGGATCTGAACCTCAGGAGGCAGCGCAGGGAGAGGGAAATCCACCTTTACCGGTGGATTTATGATGATTATGGTTCCCTGCTGCTGCAGCTCCGATTGTAACTATCTCACCGGCGTCGGGGTTTATTCAGTAGGATGTAGTTTTTGACTTCTAAGTTTTATTTAGCCTCTTTTTCCAAACTTTGAAAGGATTCTCCAACCACTCTACATCCTGGATGGGATTTCTCCACGCCGCGTCCTTCCCTCCGATCCCGTTTGAGGTGTTCATGGGCTGCAGCTCAGGGCGTAATAGAGCATTTTTACTGATGTTGTCACCTTCGTTGGACACGTCCTGTTGGGAGGAGAACGCAGGACAGAAGAGACAGTATCTCCCCTGACAGCAGAATGTTTATCTTTAGGACTTTTAACCCTTAACTAATCAGTGACGTCTTCTTTTACGCAGGAAAACAGAATAAACGTTCCTCTATCCTGAAATCTGTGGAGGAAAAAAAAGAAAAGCACCTCTTTAATCCGACATCCACCACAAAGCAAACTGACACACAAACAGGTCCTAGAGAACACCTTCCATAAGTTAATGTCTTCCTGATGCCTTTTGAAGGAAACATCTAATTTAGGAGCAGTAGCTCCAAAGAAGACGGTTCCTCTCCTTCACTGATCCCTCCTCCGCTTTTCATCAGCATCCCTGTAATTATATTTGCTTAAACGGAGGTCAAATATTAGCTGTGGCCTTTGGAGCTGGGCTTTTTTATGAGGCAGGTTCTCTGTGCCGCCCGTGTGTCTGGTCCGACTGCGACCCACAGGCCTGAAATAGCTGAGAGGAGGCCGCCGAGCTCGGAGCGTATTTACAGGATAAACATTTGCTTCCAATTTTTAAATTACGCTCTGACTGAGCCGCGTTAAATCTGCAGGACAGTTGAGAGGCTCGGTATTTAATTCATGTACGGATCGTTTTGGGTTGACTTCCACATTCTGGAGAGAAAAATGTTCCCGGGAAAAGTCAGATATTACATTAGACGAATAAGAGAAGATCTAATAGAGAGGTGTAGCGTGGCGGGAAGGAGATCAGCCTGTGGTTCTTCTCGTCTGCTTTCTTATTTCTGGTGTCTCATCTTCTTTCTGACAATAGTCCCCAGGTTCTCTGCTGGGTTTAAGTCCAAACAATTACAGCATTTTATCAGCTAACACTAGAAGACCTCTTTAGATGCTTCAGTGTTTAACACTGAACTACGAGATTGATTATGCTAAAGCAGAAGAGCAACAGGTTTAAAAAGGAAGTGGTTCTACAGCAAAATATTTTAGTAATCCTAAAGGAAAATTCTTTTCATCCTCTCCATTTCAAAGATCCTTCTTCTATCCCCTTTCCTGGCTCAACATTCTCGATTTTTCGGTTTCTGTCAGACAATTCCAGACGTTTTGATGCAAAAAAGAAAAGAAATCCACATATTTTGTCTTCATTAAGTCATTGTGGGCTTATTTTTTTTATCCACAAACCAAAAGACAAAGCAATACAGATGGTTTCCAAGTGGAAGGGCACTTTTATATTTTGGGCATCTGGAGAAAGTTCTATTGAAATCTGACGTTTAGAACTAACCAGAACCCTGAATTAAATCTCACTTTTTACTCTGTAATGTAATTCCAATGCTTTGCTTGGCTTCTGTTCAGTTTAAAACTCGGTAGTAAAATCAATCTGCTGTGTGTCGCCCTGTTTTTAAGGGTGAGGACGTTCTAGACGGCTGATCGGCTGGAGTTCACATGTTCTCCCTGTTCAAGTTCGAGTTCTCACCAGGTACTCTGGCTTTGTCATGGTTCACACACAGCTGTTAGGATAACTGGAGAGAAGGAGAAGCCTGAAAGTATGCCGTCTGAGTATTTGAAGGTATTTATAGGAAAATCATAAATATACGTAAAGCTTTTCTTTGCCTACAATAATGAATTTGGGGGAGGATTTTCTGGCTACAGACATTTTGACCTCCTCAGTCTCCTGGAAGTAACTTCCAAGCTGCCTGCTTTAGCTGGGTCTCTCTACAGGAAGACAAACTGTTTTACTGGCTCTTGTCCTTGTATTTACCTCTTTATAAACTGAAACACTCACTGAGGAAACCGCACTTTCACCACAGATATAAAAAACTGCGCTACAGCAGAGGGCCGTTCTGCTGTCTGGGTTTGAATGTGTTCCCATTAATGGACTGTCCTCAGTGTATATCTGCAGGCTCACCCTGCTAATGTTGAGAGCAGCTGGCTCATAAAAGCTGAGGATGGAGGCGGCCGGGGCCAAAGGGCCGGAAGCTTCCCACTACCCAGTAGCTTCCTGTTTTCAGATGGATGTGGAATGGGAGGAAACCGGCTGAACCGCTCACCCTGCAACCAGCTGCCATGCTGCTGCTCGACAGTCCACTCTCTGACCTTATGGGCTGGATTTAACAGCCTCATTAAGTGGATCAGAGGAACTGCTCTGATCAGAAAGCTCTCTAAAACTAACAGGTGGTTGATTTCACTCAAATCCCATATGATGATAATGCAGCTACTGCCATCTAGTGGCTAAAATGCAGAAACTCATCACTTTATTCATTTGTTCCAACCTTTACTGCTTCAGGTTTTATGGCGGCACTTTGCACTGGATCAGAGTTACTAGGAGGAGCAGAAAGCTTACTGGAAGTAAATAATTTCTCTCATAAAGTGACACTCAATATAACCGATTGAAAGAAAGAGGTCAAAACATATAGATATACATGAAATTATTAAAAAAAACATAATTTCACCTCAACTTCTTGTCAAACTGTGATTAAAACTTGTCTTGGTGTATGAATTTGTGGATTTAAGTTAATAACTATGAAAAAAAAAGATTTTTATTTGATTCTTGTTTTTAACTCATACAAAGTTAGCATTAAAGGTTTCATCTCTGATATTACAAGATTAGAAAATGGGAATCAAAGTTACAACTTTTAAAACTTCAATTACAAATCCCTTTTTTACGAGCATGAAAAACTAAAGTTCTACTCCACTTAAAGCTGTTAGACTCCCTATGAGAGACCATCCATCCATAACACAGAGACTAACAGGACAAACAGCCATTCACAAACACACTCACACCTAAGGGTTTGTTATAGAGAGGCCAATTAACCTAACAGTCATGTTTTTGGGCTGTGAGAGGAAGCTGGAGTACCTCGAGAGAACCCACGCATGCTCAGGGAGAACATGCAAACTCCATGCAGGAAAACCCTGGTCCAGGAATCGAACTCTGAACCTTCTTGCTGCAAGGCAGCACTGCTACCCACCGCTCCAATGAGCAGCCAATGAGAGAATCAGGACAGCTTTGCCTCTAATCAAGTCCTTTTCAGTCTCTTTTTTTAAACAGCATCAAACTATATTTTAAATGTAAATAATAGACTTTCTTTTATAAACCTATATTTATTTCAACACATGAAGAAACCAGTGCAAATGATTTGATAGTTGGCAAAAGGAAAGTACCACCTACTGCTCTTTATCCAGCTTCAAACATACAAGGTTAAACGTTGTCTATCTGAGGCTCTATTATTGCATGTTTTTGCATTTTATCTTTGTTTAGTTATTTAGTCTTTGAACCCAAAGGAAATAATTTCTATTATTTAACAAAAATGGTTAAAGTTGAAATGCTGTGTTGTAGCTCATGTTCACAAACATCCAGAGTGTGGAAAGACAGAGAGATGGTCTGAGTGTATTGATGAGTCAAATGACTTGATGGTGCCAACTTTAAAAAAACTTTAGATTTGGAATAAAACATCAAAGCTGTTCCATTCAACTGGTTCTATTCCTCAGTCACTGGTGTAAAGGTCACGAGTCTTCGAATTGGTGGTTAGACACCTGAACATCTTTTTTTAAACACCATTAAGTAAGCAGCAATCCAGGTTTTAACTCACTTGTACAGGCAACTTTCCAGGAGAGATGAATTTATTCATTAACTGCATCAGGGTACTGGACATTTGATTGACAGCTGGACAGATTGTATTTTCTCCAGGCTGCTCAGCGTCTTCGATGGTGTACTTGAGGCGGCCTGCTGCGTAATATCATATAGCCATACAATCTGATACAGTGAGGGCCCCACTGCAAACACACAGTTCAAAGATCTGGCATATGTATGCCCAAAAAATTCCCTGTGGCATTGCTCAACCTGTCATAGTCATCCAAAGGGTCTTCTGACTATACTCTGAATTTTATTACATTTTTAAAATTTGGCTTCATTTATCAATTACACAATAAACAAGTGAATACCAGTCATATATTAAGACATTATACAGGAGAAAACAAATAGAGAAAAATAAATTAACATAATTTGTCAAGAACATATTTTGTTTTGGTTTTGTAGTTCCTTCATTGAGATGTATTATTTAGGGTCTGTTTGCACTCAATCTTTGATCAAAGAGCACGTCTCTGCTTCCTGAACAGTTGATTGGCCGCTGGGTGGAGCGTTTTCTACGATTCAGATCGCTAAGGATGAATCCAGCTTGGTGGAACTGGAAATCCAGGGTTTAACCTGAAGTTGTACGGCTAACCTAGTAATCCTGATTCGAAGTTCAGGCCTCTGGACTAAGGGCATTTGTAATGAATTGTAGATTGTTTTTAAATGCTTTTTAAAAAAACAAAACAAAATATTTGTCAACTGTTTTTTTTTTGTTTTGTTTTTTATAGAAAACTTGATTGTATTGAAAAGTCCATCACATAATATAAAACTTTAAACTTCATGTTTTGCAAAGCTTTAAAAATATCAGTAGCTTGGTAAACAGAGTGCTGATGTAAACAGGACCAACTTTATCTTCCAACAGTAACAGATTTAACAGTTAGCTACTTGAAATGAGCTGCTTGGCACCACAGACTAGCCCTTACCATGATGCACCCCACCTATGCAAACTCTTGTGGAGTTTTTGAGCCAGGCATTTCTTGCAAAAAAAAAGGTTTAAATTTATTTAACGTCCTCAGCCGTAGAGATGGAGCTCTGACTGAGGCAACCTCGGTACATACATTTATACTTTACGAAATCCCGACACACACACACACACTCCCCCCAGGGGAACCAACCCACCCCCTGCATAAAGAACTTTCTCACACTTGAACATTTGGAGGAAAAACAACGTGAGTTCATCAAGGCCATCAAGAACAGACATACCTCAACATTTTTTACTCCACACTTTCCAGATCACATTCTACTGGAATATTCTAACTTATAGCTTGTGTAGGCAGAAATAAATGCATATTACACTATTCACAGTATTATAGGCAGATGGGTTATTATAACTGGTCCAGTGAGTAGAGATGTCCGTCACTGGCTTAGAAACACATCCCTGTTGGAGAAAAGGTTAAAAAATGTTAAATGAAAGAAAGGAAATGTCATACATTAAGGTAAAGCCTTTATATCTTGTCTATACCCTAATGTCAGCTTTATTTAAATGTTTGATCAATTCATTGAAGGGAGTTTTAAGTTTCAGTGGTTCTTACCTTCAGCTTACCTTTACATCGATGATTTAGGCAACGGCTGCAATGTTCTCGAGCTCAATCTCCCCATCAGGAGATCGACCTGCGGGATCCGCAGGTTGCGGCTTCTCTATGTCAAACTTCTTCACCTTGGTGTCTCTGAGGATCAGTGAGACGAGGCGCTCATAGAACCACTGCAGGTCCTGAGGGTCCTCAGGCCAGGTGAGGTACTCTCTCTTCTGGACAAAAGTTCGGACTGCGTTGTACCTCATCAGCTGATAGGGAGCAACCTTTGGGTTTGGCACAAGCAGATGGTCAGTCAGGTGGCAGCAATCCTACTCACAAGTCTCAACAGCAAATGGAAGTGAGGTTCAGTAAAATATATCTTTTAAATTAAATGAAATGTAATCGCTGCTCGCTTGCTATAATAGCACTTATATACACAATAAGACCAATGTACAATGATTTAATGGTTGACTTATTGAAATAAGCTGTGACCAATGACAACACCTACTAAGCAATCTGACTAACAGCCTTCTGACTTGTTTTCAGTGCAACTTGAGTTGTTTGGAAACACAAGCAAGAAAGTACTAAACATAATACAAGATCCATGTAACTGTTAGTAATTATATATTAAAAAAAAAGAAATCCATCCCAGTTGGTACTATGTAAAAAGGCGCCTAACAATCTGCATCGATACCCAGCTTGCTTCTAATAAAATAGAAGGAGCATAATATCAGCACATGGGATGATCACCCTCCAGTGAGAGTTTGAGTGAAAATCAAGCTCTCTGCAAGCTGAACTCGTTCACCATACATCGCGACTAGACGAAGTCCCTGATTAGTTAATGCAGCACAAATTGTATGAAAACTTCAGATTTCAGAACTCCAGCAGAATTTCGCTCTGCATCATCTGCAGTTTGCTCTAATCGCCCAATTTGCAGCGTTTGCGTTGCTCGATTAGTGTCCATCCTAACGTTAATTCATTCCAGAACATCCCTTTACGTAGGGCAAACATGTAAATCAATAGCCACATTCATCGCTTAATTAGATTAGATTAGATTAGATTAGATGGGCTTTATTGATCTCACAGTGGAGAAATTCACTGGTCACATATTGGCATAGTAATTAAAGAAGAAGGTGCAAACGAGGAGGAAAAGGTTGCATTAAGGGGTGTTAAGAGACGTGGGTTGGGAGGAAGGATCTGTGATAATGCTTCTTATTGTACCAAGGGTCTAGTAGTCTTTCACTGAAGGAGCTCTCCAACAGCTTCATACATTTTTCAATACAAACACTTCAAATTATTTTTTACATTCTTCTAATTAAAGAAGACGCTCATGAATACTGTGATCTAGTAGGTCCTGTTAATCCAATTTAGCCAGTCCAGTGTCAACACTATATACACACCTTCCCTACCACCAACATAATCAGGACGTTGGTCAGTTCCTCCAGCATGCGTCCCTGGGCTAAAGTGAAGGCCTCCAAGCACCAGCCATCTGCAAGGAAGAAAAAAATGTCTATTTGTATAACCAGAAGCAGACTGCAGCAAAACAACAGCCGAAGTCTGGTAGCTAACATGCTAACCTCTAAAAGACGAGACTGCTGAAGGGCATCTTGTACATAACACGAATAAACAAAGCAATAAATCTATTGAGCTTTGTTGTAGATAAGAAATATACCCAACTTTCCTCCAAAATTTCAGTTTACATAACACAGCACCTTTAAGGAACTCCTTGGAGACGATGCACAAGGTCTTTCTGCTGCTCCAGATGGCATCCCTGATGTTTGAGAGGTGATCCTCCCCAGGCAGGAAGTCTCTGCCCTCAAAGCAGCAGTGGAACAGGTTCTCCTCTGAAAACTGCTTATCCAACTTCTCCAGCAAGGCAGCTTCCACCCAACCGTAGTCGCTGTTGCTGAAGCACAGGAAGGCATCATACTGCCAGTCCTTCTCAGTGGTGGGGGGTTTGGGACCCTCAAGAACCCTGCCGACTATCTTTTTGTAGATGAAGAATATTTGACCTCGGAGGCGGGCGTAAACGATCCCCCCGAGTACAAAGCTGAAAACAAGGCTGACAGATGAGATGAAAAGAGCCAGCCGAAGAGCCTGTACAGTCTTTTCCTCATCCTCACATGGCTCCATGATGGTAGAAAATTCCAGCAGGGGAATGTTGTGGACAGAAGCTGGGAACTTGCATCTGTATTCCTGGACTGGGCTCTGGAAGGTGACATTGGTCGTGTCAAGCCACCTCAGGAAGCTATCCAGAGAGCAGTCACAGTGGAACCGATTTCCTGCAAGGTCAAGGTCGCTGAGAGAGTGGAAAGTCATCGGATTGGGAGTAGCTAGGAAGTTGTTTGAAAGGTCGAGCCATCTCAGGCTGGCTGGGAAGACACTAGTCTCCAGATAGGTCAGGGCATTAGATGAAAGGTCAATTGTATCAATTGAAGTTAGACCACTAAAGATCCCATGAGGGAGAGCCATTAAGGAGTTGAGACTGATATTCAAAGTGAGCAAATTCTGCAAATGTTCGAATATGTCAAGGCATTTGCCTTGTGCCCAAGCATTCTGCAGGGAACAACCATGAAGGTCCAACACCCTCAAACTACTATCACCAGGCATAGAGACTCCAGCATTTATTGTACACCACAAAATGGGGTTGTCTCCATGTAAAAGGTAAAGCAGATGCCTGAAATGAGTCAAGACAACGTAAATGTTCTCCAGGTTTGTTAATTTGTTTCCTGAAATATCTAAATAGATAACATTGTTCCATGAGCTAAAGATGGGGTAGAGGGAATCCATCTTATTGTCTCTGAGGAGAAGGAAGTTTAAGTTCGGTAGAGCAGCAGGAGACCCCAGCTGCCGCAGAGAGTTTCCTGTTAGATATAAATGTTGCAGCTGGGGAAGACCGCTAAAGGCCTTGTACCCTAGTACACCAATGTGGTTGTGAGATAAGTCCAAAATAAGCAGTTCTGTTAAACTGTTGAATGTGTTGGAGCGGATCTCTCCTAACAGATTGAAGGAAAGATTAAGTTTGTATAAATTTGTTTGCAGACCAAAGAAGGCGTTTTTCTCAATTATATTTACTTTGTTCTGCGAAATATCGATACTATTTGCATTTCTCAGAGGCCTAAAGACTTTTTCTTTTAGAGCAAAAATCCTGTTCCCTGACAGATCTAACTTAATAACTGAACTGTCCATGAGGTCTACAAATGTGTCGTTATCTGGATCTGCAATGTTCTCATAGGAAAAGTCTTTTCCAAGACCATTAGAACATTTCAGATGAGCAATAGGAGTCCCCCTGATCGCTCTAAAAAACTGTTTTAATTTTTCCAAATTCATTCCATTTCCAGAGATATCGAGCCTATTGAAGGTTATCCCCCTGAAAGGGTTTCCACAGGTCGACCAGTCAACATTGTATCCAAAGAAGCTGTTGGACGCTAAGTCCAGACTCTTAAATGATTTCCCCCTGAAGCCAAGTAAGTCCTCCTCACATATTTTTTCAAGAGAGTTTAGTTCAAGAGTTAACACAGAGAACCTGGTGAGATTCAAAAAGAAACGACCGGGAAGCAGTCTCACTATCTCGTTCCCATAGAGGTTGAGCCTGTTTAATGACAGAAGTGGTTCCAGGTAGTTCTCTTTCAGTATGGAGTCAGTCAGGGAACAGTGATCCAGCCAGAGGTCTAGTAAACTGACCAGCCCCACAAACGCCCGTGGTTCCAGCGTCAGGCCCAAATTGTCTCCAAGAACCAGTAGAGTCAACTTTCTCTGCCTGAGAAAGGAGTCGTTCCTGATTGTTAGGACTACATCCCGTTGGCTCCCCAAGTCTAATTCCTGGAGTTCCTCTAAGTCTCTGAGAGAAGTCCTGTTGATCTCTTGGATGTGGTTTCTGTCTAAGTACAAATGGGTGGTGTCGGGGGGCAGTGCTGGGACCCAGCGGAGTCTCCGGGCGGCGCAGTAGACTTTCTGACCCGATAGCTGGCATAATGGATGGCATGTTGTTAGCTGCAGAAGGAAAAGATGAGTTCATTTAGAGAATTAAGTAGCTGAATATTTCCGTTTCCCAGACTGCTCAAATGTTTATAGTTTTTAACAAAACTGAAGATAAAATGAAAAACTGTACAAAATCTCCTTAATGAATACATTATAACCAATATATGTTTTGTTTTACAGATAAGCTTAATTTTCACCTTTTTTTTCACCTCCTGCGTTGTGATTGGCCCGCCAGTTCTAGGGCCTGAGCCATTGATCGAGGCTAGACCACTTGCAGGCAAAAATGATTTTGGCCGCTGGTGAGTGGGTCTAGTTTACTAGGCTACCTCTTAGGGGGTCTATGGAGCAGGGGGCGGGTCATGAAGCTGGCTCCGCGATGCTGATTGGCCAACATACTGAAGGATTTTTGGCTGACAGTGGCCAGACAGTGAGGAGATTTTTCTCATGACTCCAAAGGAAAAAGTGATTATTCAGTAAGAACAATCATGTTGTGCTGAACTGTTGTCGTGGTTTCGGGAGTTTATTATTTCAGAGATATTCACAACAGCTTTTTTCACCCATTGTAGGGCCGTGTTTTATGTTTCAACGTTTACTAATGCAATATGTGACGTTTGGATTTAATTAACACCATTGAGGCCCCGTCCACACGAAGTCAAAACGAACACGAAACGCTAATATTTTCCAGAACGTTTGTCGTAAAGACGGAGACGTAAAACAAATGTGATCGTCCACACGAATGCATGAAAACGCTGCAAAATGTATACCAGGCCTGTAAGTGGCGCTGTGGTGCCAAAGCAAAAATAGGCGACGAAATGTTGGGCATGCACACTAATATTTATACATGGTTGCCCTGCGGGTCCATTTTCGTGGTTCATTCAAATTCAGGTGCTGAACTATGTCGTCGATATTGCTCTGTTCTTCCTGGAGATATTCCAGAAGAAGAAGATTCTGTTGTAAGCCCGACAGCAGGGTGAGTAGCATGAGCAGCAACCATTCAACACAGTACGGCGCCATTGTTGTTGTGACACTGTGTCACGCATGCGCGTTTAGAGGCGACGCCATGACGCATGCGTGTAAGAAAAAAAATGCGGTTAGAGCTTAAAAATGGAAACGCGAAAACGGCATTTCAAAATCTTCCCACTCTGAAGGCTGAATTAAAAAAAGATTGTTTACAGACCCCCGAAACGCCGTTTTCGTATGGATGAGAGGCTGGTTTGGTGAAAAATTTGTGCGTTTAGGCCAGGGTTCGGCTTCGTGTGGACGGGGCCCGAGCCTCCCGTTTCAGAGAGCAGCGGCCACCACTGTTGTATGTATATACACTCACCGGCCACTTTATTAAGTACCCCATGCTAGTAACGGGTTGGACCCCCTTTTGCCTTCAGAACTGCCTCAATTCTTGGTGGCATAGATTCAACAAGGTGCTGGAAGCATTCCTCAGGGAGTTTGGTCCATATTGACATGATGGCATCACACAGTTGCCGCAGATTTGTCGGCTGCACATCCATGATGCGAATCTCCCGTTCCACCACATCCCAAAGATGCTCTATTGGATTGAGATCTGGTGACTGTGGAGGCCTTTGAGTACAGTGAACTCATTGTCATGTTCAAGAAACCAGTCTGACATGATTCCAGCTTTATGACATGGCGCATTATCCTGCTGAAAGTAGCCATCAGAAGTTGGGTACATTGTGGTCATAAAGGGATGGACATGGTCAGCAACAATACTCAGGTAGGCTGTGGCGTTGCAACGATGCTCAATTGGTACCAAGGGGCCCAAAGAGTGCCAAGAAAATATTCCCCACACCATGACACCACCACCACCAGCCTGAACCGTTGATACAAGGCAAGATGGATCCATGCTTTCATGTTGTAGACGCCAAATTCTGACCCTACCATCAGAATGTCGCAGCAGAAATCGAGACTAATCAGACCAGGCAACGTTTTTCCAATCTTCTATTGTCCAATTTCGATGAGCTTGTGCAAATTGTAGCCTCAGTTTCCTGTTCTTAGCTGAAAGGAGTGGCACCCGGTGTGGTCGTCTGCTGCTGTAGCCCATCTGCCTCAAAGTTCGGCGTACTGTGCGTTCAGAGATGCTCTTCTGCCCACCTTGGTTGTAACGGGTGGTTATTGGAGTCACTGTTGCCCTTCTATCAGCTCGAACCAGTCTGGCCATTCTCCTCTGACCTCTGGCATCAACAAGGCATTTCCGCCCACAGAACTGCCGCTCACTGGATGTTTTTTCTTTTTTGGACCATTCTCTGTAAACCCTAGAGATGGTTGTGCGTGAAAATCCCAGTAGATCAGCAGTTTCTGAAATACTCAGACCAGCCCTTCTGGCACCAACAATCATGCCACGTTCAAAGTCACTCAAATCACCTTTCTTCCCCATACTGATGCTCGGTTTGAACTGCAGGAGATTGTCTTGACCATGTCTACATGCCTAAATGCACTGAGTTGCCGCCATGTGATTGGCTGCTTAGAAATTAAGTGTTAACAAGCAGTTGGACAGGTGTACCTAATAAAGTGGCCGGTGAGTGTATATTGGAGTCCAGTCAGTTTGGACTGGTTCCGATTGGTTCAGACAATGCAGACATCTGGTTTCCCAACTTCCCTTAAAAAATCTAATGAAAAATAAATATTATATATAGAAATTCTTTGTTGTGCTGTTTGGAAAATCTTAGTTGAGACAACAATGAGGGAAATTTACTGGTCAAACCAGTTTTTCTAGGTTGGAAAATGGAATGGTTTATTTTTGTGCTGTTTTAATTTGAAAACCTTAAATTATATCTACAATTACTAGTAATTATTTTTTCCAGCATAATAAGCCAATGAGCAGCCAGGACATGCAGACTGATGTGATGCTAATCCTGATTTAATTTTTTTCCTTTTGCGATGCATTAAAAATGACTTCCAATACAGACAAAAGGTAGGAAAAAAGGTATTATATTAGATTTATTGAATTAAGATTAAAATGTAAAGATGTACACCTAAAAATAGAAATTAACTCATGAAACAAGATTAAATATCGCACACTTCTGATTTAATGTCTTCACTTCTAATTCAATAAAAATTGTTTTAATCTAAGTGGGATCAATATCATTGGCAATGAGCCAATTCAGTTCAGACTTTTCTTTAATCTCATCAGATTTAGATCCAGTGGTTTACAAACTGTATATGTAAGACACTTCACTCCAACGGCCTGAAGATGTCAGAGATTTTCACAAGGAAGTGTTCAAAGTTAGCAGAACTTACAAAGCTTGAGAAAGAGCTGCCATGTCAAGCTGGAAATGACTTTAATAATCCATCAACTTCCTGTTGACTCATCCGCTTTAAAGGGTTGTTTTCCTCCATTTCTAACAGCTCTGGCTTTTTGTTTTTAATATTTCTGTGTTGTTGTATTTTTGCATAGCTTTGAAATATTTGATATGGAGGGATTTAAAATAGACCTTTCGGAGATTTAATGATTCCTAAAACCTCAAACATAAGTTCTACAGCATAAACATGACAGCTTGGTTTTCTTTTCCTGGTGTTTCATGTGCTTTGGCAACTGTTCCTTTTATTTTTCAGCACTGAGAATTCAACAAGACAGATGGATGGATATAGAGTGTAAGGCAAAGGTTGATTAAAGTTAGGTTATTTAAGGGGTACAATCTAATCTCTAGTTAAGACCCACCTGTAGGTAGAAGCCAGTGCAGATCAGGTGAAGGAGCAGCCGCCACATTCTGTCCTCGTCCTGCGAAAGATAAACAGTCCCAGTGTTTACTCTGCTAGGTTCATGGTCCATTTCAGCAGCCCGTGTTTTCCCCTGTTATCATAGCTGTTCATGAATCCCCCTCTGCAAGACTTCATTTGCTGCCCTGAGTTGATATGAGGATGAAAATGCATCATAAAGTAGAGAACTGTGTGACTTTAGCCACAGGGGGAACAATATTTCTAACTTCCAGGCACTGAAAACAACTGACAACATGCATGCTCACAACAAAATCAAACCGTTTCCCTCCATGTTTGGAATGTGATATATATATATATATATATATATATATATATATATATATATATATATTTTCCTTTTTTTCCTTTGGGTTGTGGATCTTTTGGCCCTTGTCGTACATCCACCAGTTCAACAAAGGAAAGAGTTAAAAAAAATAAATAATGCATAAGGTGTCATCATGGTTCAGTTCTAATGTGATTGGATAATTACAAAAAAACAAAAACAGATCACCAGATAAAACACAGCCTATGTGTTAGCCAACAAATTACTGAGTGTTTTAGTGATTAGGTGATTCTCATTTGTGATCAACACAGATAGCACATGAATTATGTTTGTTTAGTAATAAGGAATTCAAATAATATTTTTAACGTATATGTTTCATTAGAATTCTGATTTTAAACTCAGAATTATTAAGAAATAAATACATTTAATCTCAAACGTCTAAGCAATTCACCAGTGAAGTGTATTTTAATCTCAGAATTATAAGGAGGTCTATTTTCACAATTCTGCAAAATTCCACTCGGGAAAAAAAAGTCAGAATTTAGTTTTTTTCCTCAGAATAAGAAAAAAAAAAGACCTTTCATCTCAGAATGATAATGACTTTAATTCAAATCAACTATACTTTATTCATCCCAAAGGAAAATTAATGTTGCAGTAAATCATATGTAATGAGAATGATCTTCTGTATCTATGGTTGTTTAAAATCCTGAAGCAGATGCTACCTGTTGTCCACAATGTTCACTTTATGAAGAATGATTCTATGTGAAATCATCTATAGAGGTCCGGGGTGGGGGGGGGATTTACCATTAGGCAATACTAGGCAGTTGTCTAGGGCCCCAAGTTCCTGGGGGCCCCCTAAAACTCTGCTTACATGTACAGTTAATACAAATATTCCTTATTTGTGCACATTTTGCTTATAATATTAAATGTGTCTCACAGATCTAAAGACTTTTTTCTGCTACTGGAGACTTTGGTGACAACATCTAAAAGCAGTGAAACCTGCTCCCTAGAGCCAGTAGATTGGTAACCCCGCCTCCTGCTCTCCTCTATCTTGTCTGCTGCCATGATTCATGCAGCTATTATTTCATCCACAGGGTTTATACAGGAATGAGTTACTCTAATTTAATGCTTTTTAAAGCTCTTTTAATGCACTTAGAAATAATTACAATGCCATCAACAACTACCCATGACTCTCATATATATATATATATATATATATATATATATATATATATATATATATATATATATATATTTAATGAATTTTAATGCCAGTTAAGGCCTTAATTTAAAAAATAATAATTTAATGACTTTTAATGGTTTTTAATGACCCATGGAAACCTTGCTTCAACTGAAAAATGGAGAACAGAGAAGCAGATCATGGCTTGTCTGCAGTGAAAAGAAGGGCTGGGTTATTTACTTTTGCCGTCGCCTTTTTGGAAATACAGAAAGAAGAAATCAGCTAAGTAATGATTAGAAAAATCTTTCATTCCTTTTCAGGCAGCATGAAAAGTCAGCTGACTACAAACGGCATCATTTTACAAATTTCCTAAAAAGCCTCCGCCCCGACACTTCCTAGAACAGAGCTGACCTTTATTAGCCTGTTGAGCTTCTTTCAGCTCTAAAACCGTTACCCCAGCAGAGGATGGAGGCAGAGATCACACTCTCCACAACAGACTAATAGAAGATATGCAGCCTCTTGCTGCAAATGCTGAAGGACCTAAGCTTCCTTAGGAAGTATAATCTGTTCTGTCCCTTCTTATAGACGGCTTCACAGTCACGTCTTCAGTCCAGGTGAACACCAAGGTATTTATACTCCTCCACCCCCTCCACTTCTTCTCCCATCATGGTAATACTATTTAGACTGTTCCTGTTTCTTCTGAAATCTAATATCATCTCCTTGTTTTGTTGACATTCAGGATCAGATGATTGTTTCCACACCATGACACAAAGCGGTCCAGCAGCTCAGTGACTGCAAAGTCATCCACGTATTTCTGCAGGTGACAGGACTCTGTCTGGTACTGGAATTCAGACGAGCACAAAGTAAAAAGGGATGGAGAGTACAAATCTAATCTCATAATTCTAAAAAGAAACTACCTTTCAACTCAAAATTATACGGAGTGCAGATTAATTTCAATTTTCTTTTTTTTTTTTTTTAGGATTTGTGCCTTTAATGTCAAAATTAAAATAATAAATCTGACTTGAATCGTAGAATTCTACAATAAATTCTGGGTTTCATCTCAGATATGATAAGAAAAATCTGACATTGATACCAGATTTCTGACTTTAATCTCAAAGTTTAAAAAATAAAAAACTGACTTGAATCCCAGAATTCTAAGGATTTCTGACTTTGATCTCAGAAGCTGAAAAAAAAAATTCTGACTTAAATCTCAGAATTTCGAAAATTATGCCTTCAATTTATGAAAAAAAAAACTGACTTTAAAGTCAACATTTTCTGGCTGTAATTTTAGGATTAAAACTAATCCTGACATTGATCTTAAAATTCTGGCTTCAGTCTTAGAATTTTAGAAGAAAAGCTAGCGTTAAATTTAAATTTTTTTATCAAATTGTGGCTTTAATCTCAGAATCCTGACTTTGTTAGAATTCAGAGATTCATTTTAATTAATGAAAGCAGAAGTTGAGTCCTAAAGGGTCATCAAAGAGTCAACTATGTGTCCAAATCCACAACTTCCTGAATTTCAGCTCCAGTCTTTCATTATTGGACAGACTGATTCTCCTCATGGTTACTGAGGGCAGAGACATCTGGATTAATCAGTCTGTCCAATAATAAGAGACAGGAAAATGAAACAAAGATTCTGGCTGAAGTTCAGGAAGTAGGAGTTGAAAAGGAAGCTCATTCTAAAAAAAATAAAACAGCAGGAATGGACGCCCTAATCTTTTTCACAATAACTAGAAGGATTTGAACTTGTTCCTAATTATTTATATTTAAAATAAAAACAGCAACAAAAAACAAAAAATCAAGACAGAAACTGTGTTGCATTTTTCCATATGACTGTCACGTCTGTCTGACTGTAGGGGGCGCTGTTTTCCTTTATTCTTTAAAGGTGTTGCTTTACTTCACCATAAACACATCTTTAGACATAGTATAGTAAACCGACCTATTTAATCTGATTAAACACCAACTATTTTAATGTTTATTCCCTTTTAACGTAAAGCCTTGTATTAGAGTTGAATTTGAAGTGTTTCTAATGTGAAATCAAACAGATGAACTAATATTTCAGGCATTTTTTGATTAGTAATTCTCAGACCACCACCTGCCATCCTGCTCCTCTCTGTTATCCTGCTCGAAGTTTGATTTCAGCTTTGGTAGGGACACTATTGGTCTTCTTCAGTTTCATAACTCTGATGTCATTGGTCCTTTGCAAAAATATGCTTGTTCTTTATTTATGCTTAATGTGAGCATCAGGGCACATTTTGTTTAAAGAGAACAGCAGCATTTATTCCTACATACAAATCTTATAATCACTACACTCACTAGATGCTGTTTATCAATGTTTGAAGCATCACTGGCTCTGATCAATATGGAGTTAGGACTTTTTTCCACTTTGAAAAGGTTTGCATTTAAACTTACTAAGACAGTAGGTAAATCTGTGCCTATTTAACCAAATATAGTCTAAATATGTCTGTTATATGTGGATTTATCCTGTGTTTTCTTTTGATGATCGAGAATTGTGCAGAGGTAAACAGAGGTAAACCCCACTCTTATTTTTTTTTAATCTAATATGCTCTCTCTGTATCATGCAAAATAATACATTCAAGGGATGGCAAATAAATGTATTTACATGAGCACTGGAACTATAAGAGAAACTGAGCATTTAAAATATTAAGTTCACTTTACAAGTTGTATATCTGGGCTGTAGTTACACTGTGTCGCCCATTTCATGTATTTTTTCTATGGCTTAAACAATCATATTAATCGATTATTTAAATAATTTAGTAATTGATTAATCATTAACTGGAGAATAGGGCCACTAAAAAGTGCCTTTAGCCGACAGAGCGACCCACTTAGAGCAGGAATTATACCAAGATTGGAAAAAATATGTAAATATTTTTGTTTTTAATCGTAAAGGATTAAATGTAACACAACCTTTTGTCATCATCCTATATTGCTTACTGTCGACCGTTTAAATAGCTCCTTATGTCTATTTTCTTTTTTAGTGGCATCATCTATAAACACAACAATAAGAATGAGCCTAAGTTTATTCAAATATAAAATCACTTTTAACAATTATAAAAGACAATATAACACTATCTTATCTGTAATGTAATAGTATCCAAAATAAACAGCCAGATTCAAGCATTATTTACCAGACATTAATGTTTGTACTAATTTACTTATGGACCGTGTGGAAATCTAGAAAAATAGAATCAGTGTAAATAGAGTACCTCTGTTTGTCTTGATCCTATTTCTAGAAGTAGGAATCAATTAAATAGAACTATTTTTATTTGAAAAAAAAACTGCAGATCTTTAGCATCCTTCTCATGTTGTTATGATCTAGAAAAGAAATAAAACCTGTTATTTATACCTGAACTGCTGTCAAAAATGAAAACAGTAATAGGAAAGAAATATTGGTGAAAGGGAATCAGAAATGTTGATAGTTTATAGTCTTTGTTCATTTTAACAGCAGTTTTCAGAACTCCTGTCTGACTCAGAATATCTAGTTTTTGAAAAGAAATCCTTACGTTGGTTACTTTCATTTCTCAAGTTCCACATATTTAAACCGTCTCCTTCTTCTTTGCAGAACTACAATCAGAAGCTTTCGCCTGTTTTAGCGTAGATAATATTCAGTTTTTTAATTGGGACTAGTTTAGTAGCCTAATATTAATTTTGGTAACCACCTTATTCTAGCATCATTTGTTTTTATTTCAAGCTCCAAGCACGTGCACACATACAGACTAGAAAACAAACAATCAGAAAGAGAGAAGGAGGAACTTAAGGAATAAAAATCAGAGAGTTAAACAGTGCAGCACAGTTCCATGCTCTGCTAAGTTAAAGGTAGAGGAAAGAACAGGCGGCTGCAGCTACCAGGCAGAGGAGCTGCGAGAGGAAAAGAAGCCACGGCTGCAACAACTACTGCTGTAAATTATAAACATGTTGTTCACATCCAATTATTGGTAGGGACAATTAGGTCGATCCAAAATGTTGGTAGGGACATGTCCCTATGGTTCCTATGCAAACCTGCGCCCATGATCCAGATGTTCTATAAAGTTTTTACATTTTATTCGCTCTTTGGCAACGTTTTTTTACATAATCTGGATTAGTCAAACCTTGAAGCAGCAGGCGTAGTGCAGACTTATCAAAGAGATAAACCTGGCTAAAGCTCCTTAATGGGAAAAACAGAGCATGAAACATCAGAGTAACTCACCTCTGCTGCTGAAGCTCAGAGATATCCTCTCACTGTTGGAAGATCAATCAGTAAACAAATTATCCAGATACTCTGCCTTTCTGGAAAGCCTGATCTGCTGCTGCTCTTTCAACACGCACATAATTTGCAATTTCTAGTATTACCACAGAGGCTTTTCCTTCTTCTTTTTGGCTTGTTGACATTTCCTGTCCTTGGAGTTTTCCCTTTTCTGTCAGCTTCCATTTTGGCCAATAAAATGTCTCCACTTCCTCCCCACGTGCAGGGAGGCTGGGCCTGGATCTCTGCTTGCTTTCCTCACATTCTTAACCTTTTCAGTCATTTAAGTGAGCAAATAATGAGGCCATGATATCAGTTCTTTAAACAAGATTAAATTAAAAAGTCTTCTTGATTAGATTTAAGTTTGTAAGAAGTGGCTCCATGCAGTGCAATCCCTATTTTTAGCACATATTTATCACCAATTATTTAGCTATTACACAGCAAAAACAGACCTAAAAAGTAATTTTCCCATATAAAAAAAGGTAATTGCATATAATTGCACTTCAAATAAAGAGGTATTTTTCTTTTAAATGTACATCATCTTACTCCACTTATTGTTTTTTCTACCTGTAGGGAAATACATTTTTTTTCAAGAAAGATTGAGTTGAATTAAAATTTTCTTAGTTTATGCTGCAGAGGGGCCAGGGTCAGTTCTTCAGGGGCACTGGCCCCTATTGGCCCCCGTCTAAAACTTCCCATGATAAAGAACGTCCAGCTACAATATCTACCATTTACTGTATATTTAGCTGAGTTTTCACTAGTTAGAGTAAGATATTGCAATATAGTAAGCAGAAACTTTATTTTTGTAAGCCTAGTGATACTCTCATCAAAATAGTAGTGAAGTAAAAGTGAATAGTATAGCAAAGTAAAAGGACTCTTAAAGTATTTTTTTGTTTTTCTATAAGTTAGCCTACTTGAGCAAATCTGAGTTAAGGTGACTAGTTACAGCTGTTCTCTGCATAAATAATGTTCCATTACCATTAACTACCATCGCATAAAAAAGTACATAAACTCATACTGTTGTTTGGATATTATGAGGATATTTAAATGACTTAATGTTGTCATGGAGATAAAGGATCCAAAAATGCAGCACTGGAGATGTGAGCTGATGGTGACTAAAACACATTTAAAATCAATAATGGATTTAACAGGGGGACACCTGTCTGTTGTCCTTTTCCTGTCTGGAGGAACGATGACAAAAACAAACCGAAGGGAAGATTAAAGATAATCTGCAGCTGAGTCTAAGCCTTTAAAGATTAACTGGATGATAAATAAATTAACAATAAGACTTATTAGAAAATATTCTCTAATGCATTAAGTAAGCTGATTATTATTTGTCACAACCTCACCACTGTGGTCAGTTGCAGCATCATGTGGGGACGGCCATCTTTAAACCAGCTATGCTAGTTTAACACTTTAGTTTTAGTGCATGGCAGTTTTTTTAAACCTTGATTTTATCTGAGTATGCGTTCCATTCAGGCTGGTTTATATTAAAGTATCTGCATATTAATAATAATAGTTACTGAAACAAGGAACATAAAGATGTTGTATTAATGTTGTTTGAAAGTCTTATCATTAAAATGTGTAATATTATATAAATATAATCCAAGATGTATATGTGTGAGTAAACATTTTCTAATTCCTGAAATCTTAAATACGTCACTTTAGGGGCCGGAGTCTGCTTTGTTTTGGCTTTTTTTTTTTTTTTTTTTTTTTACAGGTGCACAAAATAAGGAAAAAAGAGGGAACAATTGTGTAACAGAGTTAGGAGAGTCTTTTTACAACCTCGGTTTTAAGCTGAGACTACAGCTGACAACATACCTTAATTTCTCTTAGTTTTCATTTGTTTATTTATTAATTTGCATAAACTTGTGAATAACAGTGCAGATTTAATAAAGAACAGTTTAAAACGATTTTTTTTTTTTTGAATGCTTACATTTTTTTCAAGCTTTACGTTTGTTTGGTACACCATTTCAACTATGGAGTGAATTTTGTTCTAATGTTGTTACAAGTAAAAGACATTTTGAAAATGAGGGGAAAAAATGCAATCAGTAAATTAAACTCTTTAAAACTTTTTAATCTCAAAAATCTTTTTTTGGTATTAATTTAGCTGCTCTCTCAGATTTACATTTTTCAGATAATTTTTTGTAATTTTTAAATTAAATTTTTAAAATTTCTTATTCATTTTTTACAGGTGTTATACTTTAAAATTCAAAATTTTTCTTTCTTTTTTTCCAGTTTGAGTTTTACTAATTGCATCCTTTCCAAGTTGTGTTCTACAGATCATATTATCTTCTCTCCAAGCCCAGTTGCTCTTGATGTGCAAATTAACAATAAACTTTCCTTTTACAAAATGTTTTCTTTGCTTGAAACAATAATGGAACAAAATTCACTCTATACTATGAAGAAGTGTTTAAAAATTACACACATTTCTTGACATAATTCTTTAATCTGGCTCCTATAAAAACTAAAACTGTATAAAAGATTTTTTCTTCAAATTTCAGTTTTTATGTTTTTTGTTTTGGTTTGTGTTGGTTTAAATGTTAGACATTTGATCTTAAGTTGGAACTAATGTGGTTCCAGTCTGAGCGCTCGCTCTGTTTTTACACTCCTTTTACTTTATATTTGTTTATGTCTTAAATAATTGATTTCATTATTATTTGATGATGGTTAGGGTTTGTGTCATTCACATTTTAATCACTAGAGGGCGCCTTTATATCTGAGCAAAGGGAACCTTAAACAGAACAGACTGAAAAAATAAAATAAAGTCATAATATGTGGTGGAAAATACATTCTGTATTATAGGGAGAGGATCTGTGTTTTTGGTTAGAAAAATAAATGTTATAGACAGAGAATGAATAGAATCATTTATTGAGAATAATAAAATGTATTTTTATTGAGAATTTAATGTGTCTTTTTGCATTTTCAATTTTGTAAATTCCACTAATATGGTGCACCAGTAAATTAAAATTATAATAAATAATTTTTACGTAAAACTAAGAATTGATTTTTTTCTTCCCCCTTAATATAACATGTCGACACCCACAGGCTGATTTAGGGATTAGAATACTTTTATTAACTGAGACTTAAAGTTTTGTCTTGATATAAAAAACGTTTTTTAGACTGTTTGTTTGTTTTTTCTTTTTTAGAAAATGCAACAAGCATCACTAGTCTCCCCTACTGTACTTCTAATCCGTAGGTACGCTCCATATACGGTGCATAGGCTATCTGAGGGGATAAATGCACGCTTAGAGATATTAGTTAAAGCTACTAGTAAAATAAAGGTTACTGTTAACTTGTTACTGGAGACTGGGGACACACCAGAGAAAAAACAGCACAGCTTTTCTTTGATCTTTGGGAAAAATATAATTGACCAATGAAATGATTTCTTATTGTCAGTTTTGGTGGTTGAGCTCCAATAAAGAAAAATGCCCTCTATTTAATCAGCTTGAAATGTTGGAACATGTTAGTTTATTGCATGAACATTTGGTTTGTCTGATCTAAACCATCACTGAGTAACAGAGTCAAATATCAAAGGAGTTGCAATGTTTGAGGTCTGCTACAGTGATCAGTAACTATGTGATCAGTGAACAGTAACTAGCAGAGCCGGGTAGTAACTAGAAGAGCTGGGTAGTAACTAACAGAGCTGGGTAGTAACTAGAGGAGCCGGGTAGTAACTAGAAGAGCTGGGTAGTAACTAACAGAGCTGGGTAGTAACTAGCAGAGATGGTAGTAACTAGAAGAGATGGGTAGTAACTAGAAGAGCTGGGTAGTTATTAGCGGAGCCGGGTAGTTACTAGCAAAGCCGGATAGTAACTAGAAGAGCTGGGTAGTAACTAGAAGAGATGGGTAGTAACTAGAAGAGATGGGTAGTTACTAGCAGAGCTGGGTAGCAACTAGAAAAGATGGGTAGTAACTAGCAGAGCTGGGTAGTTATTAGCGGAGCCGGGTAGTTACTAGCAAAGCCGGATAGTAACTAGAAGAGCTGGGTAGTAACTAGAAGAGATGGGTAGTTACTAGCAGAGCTGGGTAGCAACTAGCAGAGCTGGGTAGTAACTAGAAAAGATGGGTAGTAACTAGCAGAGCTGGGTAGTAACTAGAAGGGCTGGGTATTAACTAGAGGAGCTGGGTAGTAACTGGAAGAGACTGGTAGTTACTAGCAGAGCTGGGTAGTAACTAGAAGAGATGGGTAGTAACTAGCAGAGATGGTAGTAACTAGAAGAGATTTGTAGTAACTAGAGGAGCTGGGTAGTAACTGGAAGAGACTGGTAGTTACTAGCAGAGCTGGGTAGTAACTAACAGAGATGGGTAGTAACTAGAAGAGATGGGTAGTAACTAGAAGAGCTGGGTAGTTATTAGCGGAGCCGGGTAGTTACTAGCAAAGCCGGATAGTAACTAGCAGAACTGGGTAGTAACTAGAAGAGATGGGTAGCTACTAGCAGAGCTGGGTAGCAACTAGCAGAGCTGGGTAGTACCTAGAAGAGATGGGTAGTTACTAGCAGAGCTGGGTAGTTACTAGCAGAGCCGGGTAGTAACTAGCAGAGCTGGGTAGCATTTAGCAGAGCTGGGTAGTAACTAGCAGAGCAGGGTAGTAACTAGAAGAGCTGGATAGTAACTAGCAGAGCCGGGTAGTAACTAGCAGAGATGGTAGTAACTAGAAGAGATGGGTAGTAACTAGAGGAGCTGGGTAGTAACTGGAAGAGACTGGTAGTTACTAGCAGAGATGGGTAGTAACTAGAAGAGATGGGTGGTAACTAGAGGAGCTGGGTAGTAACTGGAAGAGACTGGTAGTTACTAGCAGACCTGGGTAGTAACTAGCAGAGCTGGGTAGTAACTAGCAGAGCCGGTTAGTAACTAGAAGAGCTGGATAGTAACTAGCAGAGCCGGGAAGTAACTAGAAGAGATGGGTAGTAACTAGAGGAACTGGGTAGTAACTAGAAGAGATGGGTAGTAACTAAAAGAGATGGGTAGTAACTAGAGGAACTTGGTAGTAACTAGAAGAGATGGGTAGTAACTAGCAGAGCAGGGTAGTAACTAGCAGAGATGGGTAGTAACTAGAGGAGCTGGGTAGTAACTAGAAGAGACTGGTAGTTACTAGCAGAGCCGGGTAGTAACTAGCAGAGCTGGGTAGTAACTAGCAGAGCCGGTTAGTAACTAGAAGAGCTGGATAATAACTAGCAGAATCGGGTAGTAACTAGCAGAGCCGGTCAGTAACTAGAAGAGATGGGTAGTAACTAGCAGAGCAGGGTAGTAACTAGCAGAGATGGGTAGTAACTAGAAGAGATGGGTAGTAACTAGAGGAACTCGGTAGTAACTAGAAGAGATGGGTAGTAACTAGAAGAGTTGGGTGGTAACTAGAAGAGATGGGTAGTTACTAGCAGAGCTGGGTAGCAACTAGCAGAGCTGGGTAGTAACTAGAAAAGATGGGTAGTAACTAGCACAGCTGGGGAGTAACTAGAAGAGCTGGGTAGTAACTAGAGGAGCTGGGTAGTAACTGGAAGAGACTGGTAGTTACTAGCAAAGCTGGGTAGTAATTAACAGAGATGGGTAGTAACTAGAAGAGATGGATAGTAACTAACAGAGATGGTAGTAACTAGAAGAGATTGGTAGTAACTAGAGGAGCTGGGTAGTAACTGGAAGAGACTGGTAGTTACTAGCAGAGCTGGGTAGTAACTAACAGAGATGGGTAGTAACTAGCAGAGCCGGTTAGTAACTAGAAGAGCTGGATAGTAACTAGCAGAGCCGGGAAGTAACTAGAAGAGATGGGTAGTAACTAGAGGAACTGGGTAGTAACTAGAAGAGATGGGTAGTAACTAAAAGAGATGGGTAGTAACTAGAGGAACTTGGTAGTAACTAGAAGAGATGGGTAGTAACTAGCAGAGCAGGGTAGTAACTAGCAGAGATGGGTAGTAACTAGAGGAGCTGGGTAGTAACTAGAAGAGACTGGTAGTTACTAGCAGAGCCGGGTAGTAACTAGCAGAGCTGGGTAGTAACTAGCAGAGCCGGTTAGTAACTAGAAGAGCTGGATAATAACTAGCAGAATCGGGTAGTAACTAGCAGAGCCGGTCAGTAACTAGAAGAGATGGGTAGTAACTAGCAGAGCAGGGTAGTAACTAGCAGAGATGGGTAGTAACTAGAAGAGATGGGTAGTAACTAGAGGAACTCGGTAGTAACTAGAAGAGATGGGTAGTAACTAGAAGAGTTGGGTGGTAACTAGAAGAGATGGGTAGTTACTAGCAGAGCTGGGTAGCAACTAGCAGAGCTGGGTAGTAACTAGAAAAGATGGGTAGTAACTAGCAGAGCTGGGGAGTAACTAGAAGAGCTGGGTAGTAACTAGAGGAGCTGGGTAGTAACTGGAAGAGACTGGTAGTTACTAGCAAAGCTGGGTAGTAATTAACAGAGATGGGTAGTAACTAGAAGAGATGGATAGTAACTAACAGAGATGGTAGTAACTAGAAGAGATTGGTAGTAACTAGAGGAGCTGGGTAGTAACTGGAAGAGACTGGTAGTTACTAGCAGAGCTGGGTAGTAACTAACAGAGATGGGTAGTAACTAGCAGATTAGGGTAGTAACTAGCAGAGATGGTAGTAACTAGAAGAGATGGGTAGTAACTAGAAGAGCTGGGTAGTAACTAGAAGAGATGGGTAGTTACTAGCAGAGCTAGGTAGCAACTAGCAGAGCTGGGTAGTAACTAGAAAAGATAAGTAGTAACTAGCAGAGCTGGGTAGTAACTAGAAGAGCTGGATAGTAACCAGAGGAGCTGGGTAGTAACTGGAAGAGACTGGTAGTTACTAGCAGAGCTGGGTAGTAACTAACAGAGATGGGTAGTAACTAGAAGAGATGGGTAGTAACTAACAGAGATGGTAGTAACTAGAAGAGATTGGTAGTAACTAGAGGAGCTGGGTAGTAACTGGAAGAGACTGGTAGTTACTAGCAAAGCCGGATAGTAACTAGCAGAGCTGGGTAGTAACTAGAAGAGATGGGTAGCTACTAGCACAGCTGGGTAGCAACTAGCAGAGCTGGGTATTACCTAGAAGAGATGGGTAGTTACTAGCAGAGCTGGGTAGTTACTAACAGAGCCGGGTAGTAACTAGCAGAGCTGGGTAGGAACTAGCAGAGCTGGGTAGTAACTAGAAGAGATGGGTAGTAACTAGCAGAGCAGGGTAGTAACTAGCAGAGATGGTAGTAACTAGAAGAGATGGGTAGTAACTAGAGGAGCTGGGTAGTAACTGGAAGAGACTGGTAGTTACTAGCAGAGCTGGGTAGTAACTAACAGAGATGGGTAGTAACTAGAAGAGATGGGTAGTAACTAGAGGAGCTGGGTAGTAACTGGAAGAGACTGGTAGTTACTAGCAGAGCTGGGTAGTAACTAGCAGAGCTGGGTAGTAACTTGCAGAGCCGGTTAGTAACTAGAAGAGCTGGATAGTAACTAGCAGAGCCGGGTAGTAACTAGAAGAGATGGGTAGTAACTAGAAGAGATGGGTAGTAACTAGAGGAACTGGGTAGTAACTAGAAGAGATGGGTAGTAACTAGAAGAGATGGGTAGTAACTAAAGGAACTTGGTAGTAACTAGCAGAGATGGGTAGTAACTAGAGGAGCTGGGTAGTAACTGGAAGAGACTGGTAGTTACTAGCAGAGCCGGGTAGTAACTAGCAGAGCTGGGTAGTAACTAGCAGAGCCGGTTAGTAACTAGAAGAGCTGGATAGTAACTAAGAGCCGGGTAGTAACTAGCAGAGCCGGTCAGTAACTAGAAGAGATGGGTAGTAACTAGCAGAGCTGTGTAGTAACTAGCAGAGATGGGTAGTAACTAGAAGAGATGGGTAGTAACTAGAGGAACTGGGTAGTAACTAGAAGAGCCGGGTAGTAAATAGAAGAGCCGGGTAGTTACTAGCAGAGCAGGTAGTTACTAGCAGAGCTGGGTAGTAACTAGCAGAGCCGGGTAGTAACTAGCAGAGCAGGGTAGTAACTACAAGAGCTGGGTAGTAACTAGCACAGCCGGGTAGTTACTAGCAGAGCTGGGTAGTAACTAGCAGAGCTGGGTAGTAACTACAAAAGCTGGGTAGTAACTAGCACAGCCGGGTAGTTACTAGCAGAGCTGGGTAGTAACTAGCAGAGCTGGGTAGTAACTACAAAAGCTGGGTAGTAACTAGCACAGCCGGGTAGTTACTTGCAGAGCTGGGTAGTAACTAGCACAGCTGGGTAGTTACTAGCAGAGCTGGGTAGTAACTAGCAGAGCTGGGTAGTAACTAGCAGAGCAACAATTTACTCATCCAGCTCTGCAGCACAAAGTTGCAGCTGATCGACATATTATGAACAATAGGAAGGAAAACATGGCAGGGTTTTATTTTCTGGACCCTGATTATCAACCACTGGTAACTAGTTACATTAACTTGTTTAAAAGAAACATACTTTTATGAGTAGTTTTACAGCATTTTTTGATTTTGTGTAAAAATAGGATAAACTATCACTACTCTTGAATAAAATTCCTGGTTGCTCCGTGCATTGAGAATAACTGAGCTTTATGAAAACAAGCTTGTTTTAAACACGTAAATGTTTTGTTCTTGAGGTTTATTTTCCAACTGCTGGATGGAACCTATTCTAACATAATGTAACTAATGAATTTTAACATCATATAATTAAAAAAGTATTTTGAATAGTTCTTATTCCACCTGTTTTTTTTATCTAAATCTTTTAATCTTTATTTAATCCTTTTTTCAACGTTACTGTACATCATTTCATAAAACAATAAACCAGCTGTTGTGATCATGGGTAGCAAGTAGATCTGTCACTCAGTACCTGAGATGCCTTTCTATCAAATACTTTTTTACTCTTATTTTATGTTTTTTTTAAAGGCTACTTCATATTTTTACTGTAGTAAATATATGATGGAGTATTGCTGTTCTTATTTAATTGGTTGTTTTAGCTATTCTACCTGTTTCAATAGGCTACTTGCAAAAGATCATTACATGAAAAAATAAGGGGGCTTGTTGGTGGTTATTCTTGTTTAGACAGCATAAGGGAAGCATGACCTTAAGCAGACCATCCATCCATCCATCCATCCATCCATCTTCACCAGCTTATCTTATTTATGACGGGTTGGATGGACCTTTTTTAAGAAGAAAAAAACTTCTTCACATTGATGAAACCTAATCGGTTTTGAAGCTGGAAAGACAAGAAAGCATTGGGACTAACAGGAAGGCTACTGGTTGGTCTGAATTAGGGGGAAGTTTAGCCAAAGCTACAAAATACTGACTTATTAATTTATATATATATATATATATATATATATATATATATATATATATATATATATATATATATATATATATATGTTGGAGATCAGCCTGTTTTTCAGTGTAGTCCTGTTTCTCTGAGTGTGACTGGACGGGGCTGCCTGTGGGGCCGGTTGACAGGAAGATGCATAACTTATTTACTACTATACAATATTGACCATGTGGCCTGACAGAGAATGATGGCATCAAGTAGGAAAAACTAATCTAGTGAGGTCAGAATAAACCAGATAATCAGAAAGGTTAACTTTTCTACTGACCACCTGTTCTCTGTGTCCTTTTGGGAATATATTTCAGGCAGACAGCAAGCCAGGCAGCACAGAGGAGAAGGTGGAACAGAGAGCTGTTTCTGTATACCCCTAAAAGTAGCTAGTTGGGCCCTGCTTCTACTAGTTATAGTAGTTACAAGGTTAACACTAAACAAAGGAAGAGAATGCATTGGTTCTCTCTAAATATTCCTCCTTCCTGCAACAGTCCAAAAGCATGACTAGCTGTCAGTATTGGTTTTGTCAACAATGATGAAATTGTTTCATTGACGCTCCTTTTTTTCATGACAAAAATGAAAACTGGCGAGCTGAACATGGATCTTTGATGACGAAAACATGAAAACTCATGAGTGTGACGTTGACAAGACTAAATAAAAATGTTAGTGGGTGGTCAGACATTTTCAAATGCATCATTCTGCATCAAATGCATCATTGTGCAGTATCAGCCGTGCTGCTGCGTCCTGTTTGGTCAAGCAGCCCACCTGACGTGCAGCGGTGGACATTCTGCATGACCACAGATGGATCATGACAGCAGAGATAGGGAAGAAAATAAGCCGGAATAGTCCGGTACTGCACGCTCAACTCTGACAAACTCTGCACTTGCTTGTGCAGAAATGCGTCTTTGAGCGTGCATAGCTCCGACTGAGCTTTACGCTCCACACTGATGTTCGCGCTCAGAGGTATGGCTCTTCCTGCTCTCGCTATTTTATAAACTATATGGGGCTGATCATCCTCAAGCATAAAAAAATCCTTTGTCTAACTATTATGATTTTATTTCTTTCAGCTCACAAGAGATGATAGTATACATTCTATGATTTCTACCAAAAGGAATCCCTAAATTATATCCAAAGTAGATGTTTCTTAGCATAGCAGCTCCCAGGTAATAAGGTTCATACATATTTGAATATTTCTCTCTCATTGTTCTTGTTTCTATCTATTCAAATATCATGTAAATGTTTCCTTGTATTGACATTAAAACATTTGCTCTGTTTCCTTTGAGTATAAACATTTTAGTTAGCATATTCATTCAATTTATGTCTGATTTGCAATTATGTAGGTTCTCTCTGTATTTTTTTTTTTATATCAAAACCCTGTGAATTTAAATCTACTTTGACCCCTGAGTAGCGGTAACCAAGGGAGATATTGAAGAAATAGTCAGAATTGCCAAAGTAGAAAGATAAATGTTTTTTGTTATTTGTTTTTTTTGGAGCAATGAAGATTTTATTGATCTGTGTGTAATAGATAATTCATAATAGATCAGGAAGTGTTTGCTTTGCGATGAAAACCTTGTATGTTTAAAACCATTCCTTTGTTGCACATTTTCTTAGCTTGTCTGTCTGCTATATTAACCAATATGATGTGTTGAAATAGATCTGCTATTTTCACAACTTTTGTGAGACACTTTTAAAACTTTTATTAATTCATAAAAAAGTTTATTTGAATTCTTTAAATCAAAGAGGATTGTTGCACGGCAGCATTCTATACCCAGCTATTGTAATATCTAGGCTAGAGCTGTCAGTCTGGTAAAGAATCTGGTTGTTAATCGCAATTGTAAAGGTTAACTATTTTTTTTAAGTGCAACATAAAACTGACTAAAACTAGACTAAAACCTGAGTTTCAGTCGACTAAAACTAATAATAGTTTTCATCCTGAAGACTAAAACTGAAACTAAATGTCAGATGGCTGTCAAAAACAACACTGTTGGCTCTACATGCACACTCATTCTAACTCTGTCAAAATAAGCTGGTAAAGATGGATGAAAAATAGTTCCTTGCAATACCTATTATCTTCCAGCAGAGGGCGACAGTGACAGACTGACTGAAAAAGTCAAACCAGAATTTACTTCTTCAAGTTACATTTTAATAATCCGGTAAAAACTGTAAACAGTTCTTCTGTCACTTCATTACATGGTGGAGGGTGTATGGTACTGGGGTGGACATGGTAAACCTCATCATTTCTGCCCCTCCTCCACCCAAGAGGACTGATTCTAGAGTTCGGTTCTGAAGGTTCCCTCCATACATCCACGGGTCTCCTGTAAAGCGTCTCTACACCACCTTCTCTCCGTGGGTGTCACTCAGTCCGTGTAAACTGTGGGTTTCCTCCTCCTTCAGCCCACCCGCGGCGGCCCCCTCCTTCCCCCTGCGGATCAGCACCAACTGGGCCGCGAACACGGCCAGCACTATGAGGAACACGATGCCCACGATGATCCCCACCAGCCCGCCGGCTGACACCCTGGAGGGCCGCCGCGTGGGCTCAGGGTGTGGGGTGGTGTGTGGTGTTTGGGTGGAGGTGGTTGGTGACCCGTCTGTGACTTCATCATCGATTATTACGCACTGGTGTCCATCGATTAACGTGAACCCTGGAGCGCAGGAGCACACGTAGCCGCCATAGGTGTTCTCACACCTTTGGGAGCAGTAAAAAGAGTCACATTCATCCATGTCTAAGCAGAAGGAGCCGTCTGCTCTCTCCTCCAACAGAAAGCCGTCGGGGCAGAAGCACTGGAACCGGTTGTTGGGGTCACACGTGGCGGGACACTCCTCCTCCCCACAGTGGAGCTTGCATCTCTTCGGCTCATTTTCATCCTCTATATATCCATCATAGCAGGAGCAGAAATAACCACTAGGCGTGTTCACGCACGTCTGCTCGCACGGAGCGCTCACGCACTCATCCACATCCACGCACTGATCCGCCATCAGTTTATAGCCCTGCTCGCAGACGCACTTGTAGCCCATCGGTGAGTTCAAGCACTTGAAGTTCTCCCCGGGACACTGCCGCTCATCCGCGCACTCGTCAAAGTCCACGCAGCTCCTGCCGTCCGCGGCCAGCTGCAGGCCGTGGTCGCAGCCGCACACATGCTGTGTTCCGTTCTGCAGGCAGGTCTGCTGGCAGTGCAGCGCCGCGCACGGGTGGTCCTCATCCCACGCCTGGCAGGTGACCCTGTTAATCGGGTCCACGATGAGCTGCGGCGGGCAGTAGCAGATGGGGGCGTTGTTTTGATCCACGGCGCATTTATGTTCGCAGCCTCCTTCCTTTATCTCGCAGCTCCAAGGCGCCGGCAGCCACTGCTGCCCGGAGCAGATATATTTGCTCTCTGATGGGAGACGGACTGCGATGCTTCCAGGAGGAAGAGTGGGGGACAGTATCTCCTCCACCTTGAACCCATCGGGCGTCCGGTAGCGCACGGACTCCTGCGGCTCATGAGGCAGACTGGCGCAGGGCTCAGTGAAGCTGTTCTCACAGAGGAAGCCTTCTGACTGCTGCGCGCACGGCGCCTGGCTCCATCTGAAGCGCTGCTCTCTGCTCACAGAGACGCAGCGGGCGGCCGAGCAGCTGCTGTCAGAACCCGGCAGCCAGTTGGTGAAGTCGCTCTCTGTGTCTTTGGTGACCCACTGGAAGCCCCGGAGTTCCTTTGAGGGGTCCGGGCAGCCGCTCAGGCGGTGCAGACCGATCCAGAAGCTCCCGCTGAAGTTTCCCAGCAGGACGGAGAGGACGTCGTTGGCCACAGAGGTGCGCACGGTCATCAGTTGGCTGCCCAGGGCTCTGCAGCGCTCCCGCGCTGAGCTGAAAGTGCTGGGATCCCGGAACAGGATGAAGCATGCATTCCCGATGCAGTAGCCGCTGCTGCGCTCTGCGCCTCCAGCTTCACCCTGGAGGAAAAGCAGCAGCAACACGGACAGCCCCGCTGGAAGCACCATGTCGGATTATCAGCTGGTTCCGCTTTAAGCTCTTCAGCGATCCAATAGATGTTCGGCCTGTTTGTTGACAGAATTATTTAGGTGGTATATATAAACCCCTGCCTCCATATTAGGGTCCAGCGGGAGGAAGGAAGACGCTCCGAGGACATGACAGCATGACTGCTGAGCTGCTCATTTCCCCTCAGCCGCACACTCACCACATCCAGGGTTTACGCACGGCTTTCACGCTTACGCAGAACCGGGGCTTTGACCCTTATATATAGTAGCTCCTCCCAACTGACCCCCACTCTGCGTGCTTCTCAAGTATGGCAAGCTATTGTGGAAATATTTAAAACCAGTCACCGCTCAGTAGTAAGACTAAAAACAACTAGATATTTGCTCACTAGTTGGACATTTTATATTTTTATTTATCCAGAAACAATCTTAGAGTTAATTCTTTTTAGGTCAAAGTTGCTAAAATCTGTGACGATGACAACTAAACAATCTTTAAGAGTGGTTCTTATATTGAGATCCTTTTTTGTGTGTTTTTCCCTACTTTAAGAGCAGAACCATTCCATTTAGTGGCAGCAAGGCATCGGACGCATCATCCCTGTGTCTGTATATTTATTTGATTTTTGTTTGAAAATTCGCCCAACTAGAGTGGCACCCAGGCTGGGTGACAAATAAACGAATCTTGAATCTTGACAGCTTGGAACATAAATGTCACCAGCGGTACAATGCTTTTGTCAGCAAGGAAAAAGTTGGGGAAAAGCTGCAAATTTTTTTTTTTTTTTACTGTTCTCCAGATAGAAGTGAAATCAATCTTAGAACACACAGAGCTTATTTGAGTGAGGAAACAGAACTGAGGGCTGATCTGAAGGATTCTAACTGCTTGCCATACCACCAAAAAAAAGCCTTTAATTTGTCCCATAATCGGATTTTATTTTAGGGAATAAATTAAATGTGTACAAGGATTTTCTGAAAATAAAAATCTCTGGATTTTATTTTTTCTTCATGTTTGTGTTAGATAGGACAGACCTTTAAAAAAATATATCTTGGTAGTATAAATGAAAGCCCAATGTGTTCAGACATGTTTGACTCATTGTTAGATCTGCAACTGTCCAACTGTATATATATATATATATATATATATATATATATATATATATATATATATATATATATATATATATGTATATGTATACTGGTTTTATTTACTAGTTTTATTTCTCTATTTTTTGAAGACATGACTTTTTTTTTAATACATATAATTTCTATTTTTTCTGCCTTGTCCAGAGAAACAAAGATGCACAACCATAGACAACGTTTTCATATTTATTTCCTTTTTCTTGAATGATTCATATGCAATGTATAGTAAAAAAAAACTACATTTAACTCTGGAAAGGATTAGGCTCAATACATCTGCTTATAATAAGAAAATAAGCTGTAAAACCCGACGAACCTCCAGAAACTCCAAGAAACCATTGACAAAAATCATAAGAAAGTCTGTTTCCTTTGGTGCAGAACATAGCAGGACTCTAAATCTAAATAATTCAGATGTAATACAGATGTCTCATGGATTACTGAGGAATTGGACGATTTTTTTGTCATCCAACTAATTTCTTTCTTGATTCCTTTTCTTTGCACATGAGCAGAAACAATGTTTACCAATAGTAGAGAAAACAGCTTGCTGTAAGCCTGTCAGACCAGATGATTGCAGCTGTAATATATGAAGTAGCAGCACAATGTTTACATTCATGTGAAGCTGACCGGTGAGGATGAGCCTGTTGTACAGTAAAGTGATTATTAGCAGACTGCAGACACTGTTCATTCCTAACATCCACTGCTTCACAGCTCTTTGGTCACACAGAGTGAGTCTTTTTGCACTAAGCAGGCCAAAGCTGAATATAATAGAAACACACATATTCAACCCCTCAAGTCATCAGTCGGTTCTATTTACATGCATTATGCGCTCCTCTCCCAAAGATAAAAAAGCAGCCAATGTTTCCTGTTACAGTGCTGAGCTTTAAAAAAAGCAAACATATTTTCACATTGAACATGATTTTGTCAGAGTTAAAACAGGTTGAACATAAAAAAAAACAGTATAAGTGGAAAAAATGGATGTTTGCAGCGTGGCCAATTCTGGAAAGTACCATTAGTTTGACTGTAGAGAGCTGCTTCTAGTTAAAAAATTGATCTGGCTGAAAATCTTTATTTCTTTTTTTTACATAACAACTTCTTTCATAAAAAAATCACTTAAAACAAAACAAAACAAAAATGCTTTCTAATTTCCCTCATGGCATATTTATTTCTCAGTGCGATATATAAAGTAGATTTTGTTTTTTTTTTTCTGTCTTCTAACACAGAAACCAGTGCTTCAGATTAAATCTTATTTACAACAAAGATGCAGCGATATGTCTGCCACAGATTAGAACGGATCCATTTTTATTCCTTATGTATAAATGCATTAAATCTAAAACCTTTCTAAAACAAACAATATGTGTTATGATGTCTTTTTTGGGGGGTTTGTAAAAATGAAATTTTATGGTTTACTTTTATAGTTTCCAAATATCTTAGACCCTCCAGCACAGCTGCTTTATTTTTTATATTTTATAAGAAAATCAAAAATAAATCAATTTCTTTTTTAAATCGGTCTATTTAAGCGGTATCGGCCTGATCGGTGCATCATTCAGACTCTCTGCGGCTCGTTTCTAACCTGCTTATCAAAAGATAAGCGCTTGTATGTCTCTGTTGTGACCTGCTGCAGGTAGAAGATGTCAATATCCGGGTGTTTCAGGGCGGTCAGGTCCAACGTCCTGCAGCGTCTCGCCGCGTATCTGACCACGCACAGCATCCCCCCCGCGCACAGCGCCAGGAACACGGTGATGCCCAGGACGCTGCCGGTCTTAATGTAAGAAGGGAGGGCGGCCGGCTGGAGGCTGACCGGGGTGGTTGATGGAGCGGGTGGAGGAGGAGGAGGAGACCCAGATGCGTCCTCCTCATCCTCATCCTCCTCGGTGTGATTCATCCGGACACACTTCTCCTTCTGCAGGGTGTAGCCCTTCCTGCACACACACCTGAAGCCGCCGAACAGATTCTCGCACTCGTGATCGCAGAGCATCTGAGCCTCGCATTCATCAAAGTCGTGGCAGGTGGCTGCTCCCTCTGAGCGGTCCAGGATGAAGCCTTCTGGGCAGAAGCACGGCGTGTCCTTACTCTCCTGCTTCGGGTTGGGATGACAGATCGCAGGGCATGTTTTCTGATTGCAAACCTGCTCGCACTTGGTGGGGTCCTTGGGGGACACCCTGTACCCCTCTCTGCACTTGCATTGGTACACCCCGCTGATCTTCGCGCAGTCCATATGCTCGCATAATCTGCAGATCGAGATGTTAACGCAGGCGCCCTCCTCCATCGAAAAGCCCTCCGCGCAATCGCACTTGTACCCGCCATCCAGGTTTACGCACGCCTCACCCTTAGCCAGGCACGCGTTCTTCTCGTCCGCGCACTCATCCACGTCCACGCAGCTTTTCCCGTCCTCTGTAGGCCTGTAGCCCTCGGAGCAGCGCCGGATCTCGGACGGGGAGCTGCTACCCGGCTCAGATGTGTTCGTGCAGGAGAAGCTGTTGTGATGGAGGGATTGCGCGGCTGGACACGTACAGGTGTGGTTAAATTGATCGCAGCTGTGATCACAGCCGCCCTGCAGAACCTCGCAGTTCCACGGAGCCTGCATCCAGTTGGTCACACAGAGATACTTGGAGTCCGGGAACTGAGCGCCGGGCCGAGCCGCCAGGGCCAGGGTCCCAGGGGGAAAGGTCTCCGAATCTGCAAATTCTAAGCCTGCACGTGAACGGTAGGTCACCGAGGTGTTCCCACTGTCCCGAACGACGCCGCATACTTCAGAGGAGCCGAAGGTGCAGAAGAAGCCGTCCAGGATGTCCCCACAGTGCTCCGGCCGAACCTTGAATCCGGGCCCACTCCCCGCAGAAACAGCGGTGCAGTTTGGGCCACCCTGCAGCCAGAACACCCCTGTGAATCCTCTCAATAGACGCTCAAACATGCTCGTCTCTACAGAAGTGCTGGATTGGACCAGCTGCCCGTTTTGCCCCTCGCAGGCTTCCTGCGCAGCTTTAGAGTCCAGAGACCCCTGGAAGCAGCAGAGATTCCCGGAGCAACGAGCGCGCTGCAAGGCGGCCGCTTCCTGCAGCAGAAGAGCGGAGAAAAACAGGCCCAGAGACACAGGAGCCATGGTGGAGAGCAGCTGGATTCCAGTTAACACCTCCGCTTGTATCGAGGAAAATGACCGAAGATCTGAAGCTGGAACAGGCTCACCATTGCTCCCATTTATACCGCATGCCGCGCAGTGTTTGTTCTGTCAGGACCGGGCAAAGGGAGGAATTTCCGTTTGGCCAGAGAGTGCAGCCTTGCAGACTGTTCAACGCCCATCCAGCCTTATCTGAAAAAAAAAAAGGGTCTCCAATCAAAAGACACACATGTGCGCACGAATCATTAATTAGATGACAAATGATTTAAATCCCAATAGCACCCCCCCCCCCCCTTCACCAGATCACAAAGGGTCAGTCTCTTCTGTGTCATAGGAGGAGAAATTTTCCTGAAATCCCAGATGGTTGCTCAGAAATATCATCCTTTAATCCAAATTAATGGGAAACATGTGATTCAGTCTTCAGGTCAGCCGGAGGCCAAGTGACTTTCAATCTCATTATAAGTAAATCATATATTCATTTTATAATTCAATTCAAATCAGCTTATTTATGTAGCGCTGATTCAAAAAACACGTCATCTGAAGGCACTTTACAGTTCACCAGATCATACAGTCGAATTGATTCAAAGTTTTCTATCAAAGTCATTGACTCAAATACAATCCCTCACACTGAGCGTGCTTGTAGCGACAGTGGAGAGGAAAAACTCCCATTTTAGCAAAAAGAAACCTCCAGCAGAACCAGGCTCGGTGTGAGCGGCCATCTGCTGAGGCCGACTGGGGTTCAAGGAGACAGAAGCAGAGAGTCAAAAAGCAAATGTAAAAGGCGGCCCCGTACAAGAAAACACACAGCCAGGCAGACGAGCTCCTGCTGCTTTCAAACACCTGTTGCTGCTCACTGTCAGTCAGATGGCTGAAAAATACTGCTACCTGTTTTCTTCCCTTATAACAAAAGCAACTATGACTCACTGGGGTAATTTTCTGAAGGGCTGGTGTGGACATGTCCCCACCAACTTTGTGCATGGAGGGGACAGTGCCCCTTAATAATTTCCACAGATTTACTTTAGCCAGCAGTAACTGGGGTTGGGTGCAGCTAACTGTGTTCAGAGTGTTTCACAGTCCGTGTTTTTTCCTCGCTCCTCTTGAAATATCATTGAATCTGTTGCGTTGGCACATATTATTTGGGGTCGATATTCACTGCGTACAGAGTAGCTGGTTGGAGGAGAGACACACAGCAGCACTCAGTCAATTTTAACCAGCAGCTACTTCCATAGATGTTTCAGTAAAAGTTAGGAGACGGGTTGGTTAAAAAATCAGAGATGCCATTGAAAAATTTGTTTGTTACACATATGGAGCTTTTTCAGCTAAAAAAGGCAGCATATTGTACATTTATATAAGTTAAAAAGCTGGGCTTCTCAGAAGACCATTACTCAGATTAAAATGAACACATATTTATTGTTTTCTGATTGAACAGAGTATCAGACTGCAGAGCTTCTAGGGATCTTGAAAATTATTTTCTCAGGCATCATTATGGTAGACAGGTTCATAAATCTGTTTTTAAGCAGAGCAGAGACACAATTAGGGAGAGCTGCCTAACAGATTTACTGGGATATGCAACATGCAATAAAATATATCTCCATGTTTTAAGAAAAATACGGAATGCTATAATAAAATTCAACATATCTTTTTGTCTTTTGTAGCTCAACCAGACTCAGAAATAGCTGCACCAGCAACCCAGAGACAGACAGACTCACTGGACACAGATATAAAATTAAAATATAGAAAACCTGCAAGAATTAAATCACAAATAATAAAAACCGATGTATAAAGGATTTTTGAAAAATAAGGTTCAATATATAAACTTTGGCTGTTAATGACACATGGGACAAATTTCTAAATTAGATTTTGCTGCTTGTGAAGGAGGATAATCACTGATGCAGCTTAAAGGGAAGCCATGCATGGATGGATGGATGGAAGTGAAGTTGTGTCCATTCTAGAGATGCAGGATTTCATGGATTTAATCAGATGTTTATTCCATAGTACAGAAATTATATGGAGCAAATACAATACTCTAATACGTAAGCCTAGTATAAATTATTATTTTATAATGTTGTTCTCCAGTAGGAATAAGTAAGTAAATAAATAAATAAATAAATAAGGTACTCATATATTTTAGATGATAGAGACTCATAAGTTTTCATCAATAATGTTTGTATAACTACCTTGGTACCAAAGGTATCCAAAAATTGCACTCAAGTAAGAAATATTTGTTAAAAAGGCTACCCAAGTACTGAGTAACTCATGTCATATTTAAAATCACTTAATAATGACCAAAATATAATTTTTGTTGCAAATTCTGGAATTTTAAAGACTAATATAAGTGAAAAATAACAATTCCTAAACAATTTTTTAAAATATGAATTCAATGAAACCAGAATCTTAAGTGCCAATATGCTCCTCATATTATATTAGCCTGACCTCCAAACATCTTATTAGGTTCAACTATTCATTTTGATTAAAAAACCATAATTGTGTGTATTTAGCTGGAGCTCTTTTTCCATAAAATATTCTTTTGGGGCAAAGCTGTAAGGAGCAGCCAAGCATTTTATTCAAATTAGTGTAGCTCTATTTAGTTTCATTTGATTTATTTTAATTTATTAAGATATTAACCAAGTAAAAGTAAAAATCAAAGTGCAATAAAACTCCCCCTAAAAGCACACATTTGCCAAAAAGTTACTCAAGTAACTGAAACTGAATAAATGTAACTAGTTTCCAACCAATTGTGGACCCAAGCACTTCCCAACCAGTTGAACAAACGTCAAAGTATGGAGTGAATTTTGCTTCATTATTGTTACTGGCAAAAATGCCATTTTGTAAAAGGAAAAATAAAAAGTATTCTAAATAGGTTCACAGTCTTAGTTCTGTTATGTTTTCTTTTAAGTATTCAGTTTAATTTTGCTCCATGTTTTCTAGTTTTATTGGTTTAATTCTTATTTTGTTGTGTTTTCAAACAATGCCCTCTGTCACCCTCTTGTGTTGGTCTCCTTTTTCCCTAGCGCCTTAGACTGCTCTCTTCACACCTGCTCCCAATCTGCTCATTAGTCTTCTTTTTGTTCAGTTAGCCATAAATACTTTGTTTGTTTGGTTGGTTTGTTTTTCTTTTTCTTGTTGGATTTTTTGGATTCCTGCCTCTGTTGTTTATGAACACTTATAAAATCTACAAGAAACTCACCTCTGCCTCTGCATTTGGGTCCTCAAACCATATCCAAAACCTGACAGAAAGAACCAGCCAAGATGGACTCAGCAGAGCCACCTGAGGTAAAGGCAAGTGAATTTCTAAAACTAATAATACAAACAATACACCACCTATCCCAAATCACTCCACCTTGGCAGCGGGTGGGGACTGAAGGAGGAGTACTAAGGAAATTTCAACAGTATCCAGAGCTCCAAACCTTACATAGGCTTAGTAGAGTGGAACATACTTGCTTATTGTCCTTCTCTACAGATTTAAGAGAAATATAGAAAAGATTTATCATTTAACTTAAAAAAAAAAAAAAAAATAGATTCAGATTTTTTTTTCACAAACAGAATAAATTTCACATAACCATATGAAAGGTGGAAGGAGGGACAGAAGCATCACCCCACTTTCTCTGAACATTTCCCATGGATGACGATGATAAATATAGAAGCATCCTTAACCGTAAGTTCAACAAAAGCTCCTTACAGGAGAGACCCTGACTCACATGGACACATTGCCACAGGTAAGCTATAAAAATAGCTACGACAATAGACATCTCAGACATATTTATAGTCTGAGTAAATCAGTCACCACTCGTAAAACATTCATCATATTAACGTTTTCCTCATGAGGGGAAGGTGCTACGGTTCCAAGGAGGAAGTTTGGAGCAACACGTTTGAATAGATTTCCTTTACAGGATGCAGAGACCTGCCATGACAACCTCCTATAAACACGCTGGTTCAACTCTTAGCGACTCTGACAGAACACAATCCGAGATGATTGATTTCTTCTCAGTGACTCAGTGACGGATCAAATCAGTCACCAGCAATAAATTAAAACCAAGGAGATTGTGGCTGTAGTTTGTAAAGAGGCCAAAAAGCTTTAATTATTAGAAAAATGTGACACATAGAAGACGTTCCTGCACTGGGTGGGGGTGATAGGTGTGGTGGGCTGGAAGGGGATGGAGGGGATGTGAGAAAGGTCGCTCTTTGTTCATGCTATAGAAACAAAAATAACCAAAGTGTATTTTATTAATGAGCATTTGATGTTTTGACTTCTGCACAGGGGGGAACCAAAGAAGTTTGGCGCCGTTCGTGTTTCCTTTGATTAAATTTTTATGGTTTCTGTGAGTCAGCAGCAAAATAAAAGCTGTGCACTGTAAAAATGATCGATAAATAAGTAAAAAAAATCTTATATTAAGTGTATTTACCCTTAATTTGAGTTGGTAAATGAGATAGTTTGCCAATGGGATGAGTATTTTCCCTCTTGAAATAAGATAATTAGATATTATGCACTTGAAATAAGACGATGCTATTGTTTTTCTCTTATTTTAAATGTAAATTGACTTGTTCCATTGGCAAAATGTCTAATTTTCCTCCTCAATTCAAGAAAAAATTCACTTATTTTAAGAATGAAATGACTTATGTAGTTTGACATTGTTTTGCAGTTTTTGATTAAAATCCTGTGTTCCTCCACAATCCTGATGAGAATTCAAAGTATCAGACCTTTCCATAAAGGTCTGTACTTACATACTCCAAACCGCAGAGATTACATTTTTTTTTTTGCCCAACTGCTGGTTAATGGGCATTTTTCTTGCTCCCACCAGGAATAAGTAGCAACATGTTCAGAGGATCCACCTCATCCTGTTAGCAGCGAGCAGGAAAGGACAACAATAAAGTGGAATACCACTGAGCGAGTTTAGCATTATGCAGGCACCATCCAGCTCCTCTGCTTCCCTTTATGTCATGTCACGTTTCTGGGGACTCATTTTATGGACGCACATTAATCATTGTCTATCCAGCTTATCCTTTTATTGCTAAATCTTCATAAAATTGTTGAAAGCATTTTTTTTTTTCACGGTGCTTTAAAAAAGGTTTTCTAACCTTTACAGATCAAACTTAAAATTGACAGATGTTTGATTTATGGATTTAATTCCATAAACATTTCAGACAGAAAGATAAAGTACATTTATTCACACTTTCTGCTGGAGAGCTGCTATCCTGGACCGTTTGGATGCCTCATATCTCTAACACTCCTGAATCTAACAGCTGAATTTCCTCATCATGTCATTCTGCTCTATAACGACTCCTTCTGACATAAGAATATGAGAATTAATGCTTTTCTCAATCATTTCCAAACATAAAAAATATTAAGCTGCTAAGATACTTCTGCAGATTCCAGCAAAAATATTGACTAGAGAGTCGTAGAAAACTGGAGGAAAATGTCTTGCTGTGCCCGGCTGCCAATCAAAAATCAGTATCTATAGAAACCGCCCTAGTCCCGCCCACTGAGTTTGATGGATGAAGAAGACAGTTGGAATAATATTATTAGTCTGCTGTGAAAAAAAAAAAAAAAAAAAAAAACATGAAATGAAAAAAAAAAATGCAGAGAATTTTTTTTTAATCAAATTAATTTATTTGAAAAAAATGACACCTGATTAGTTAGTTTGACCATCTTTATTTAATGCCATCTGTAATTATCAAATAATATGTAAAATAAATCTTACTTTATTAATGGGGCATTTAAAGGTGCAGTTATTTCATTTAATTTTTCGTCTCCTTATTAAATAGCACATGCAATTATTGAAAAATATATCAAAAAGATAAATTATATATTAATTTATCTAAAGACACTTTATTGACACTTATTTATTTAATAGAGAAATAAATAAGCTGAACAATCTCTGGGCCAACCAGATATGTTTCCAGTTTGACCAGTTCCACCATCTCCCTTCCAGTGGTGCTTCTGTCTGTGGATGACTCAGGATCAGGAGCTGCTGTCCTGCATTGGCGAACGGATCAACCTTTGTGAGTTTTTGACTGGAAAAAAAAAGCTTTTTCCACTGCGCTCCATCACATTACCACCAAACCCAGTCTCGTATCGGTTGATGTGATACAAAAATGGAAGAAAAGTTCAGATTTTTCAACACTAGTTTAAAAACACACTTGATAAGGCTGTAAGGCTCTCTGCTGCTTCCATTATCGTCTCTCTCTTGTCCTTAGATTCCTCTTCCTCTTATCCTGGGAGCTAACGCAGCATCAAACCGCTCCTAGATTTCCTCCCTGACCTGGTCTTTCTCCAGAATAGATGGATTGATATTGGAATTACTCAGAGTAGACCCCGGTGGCTATCTACAGCTCTGTCCCAGTGAATAAAACCCACTTCTGCAGGGTTTGTAATTGAACTTTCTCACGCTGGAGAAATTAAACTATGTATTTAACCCATCCCCTTGAGGATGGGGTGGGCTGCCATTGAGCGGCGCCGGTGTAGAAGTGTGGGGTTAAAGGTCTTGCTCAGGGACCCAGAGTGGCATTCTGTGGGAGTGGGGCTTAAACTCAGAACCTCAGGATTCCAAGTGCAATGCCCTAACCACTTGGCCTTCACTCCCCCATTTAAGTTAACCCACTCAAATGGATTAGGTCATGTTTATAGTCATGTTCATGCTTATATACCCAAATATATAAGCTCACAGCTCCAGCTTGATCTACGTCTTGTTCATGTATCATGTTTTGGCTGAAAAAGTGAAAACATCATGAGATCATTTTACCAATGAGCCCATGTCTCATTGTCTGACGTCCAATTTATTCTCTTTATAAACTACAGATGGCAAGAGCTGGATTCCCAAAACAGCCGCTATCATATTCATACCTAAATAGCTTTTATCAGTAGAAAAAAAAAAGAAAGAATAAAATAATTTGAAATCCAAGCCCATCCCTTTGAAGACTTTTAAAATGCGCTAACTTTAGCACAGAAAGGACCTGGCAGAGAAAGTAGACCTTAAAATTTCATCAATGTTTTCAGTTTATCAAGAAATAGCCTCCTTTTCAACATGTGTTGAACCAGCAGAGCCCTGTTCTGTCAGGCGTGTGTCTCTCCTGACTCAGCCAGGGTGTGTAGTCTAGTTTCTCTCAGGGTTTAAAGTCCTGGGGCACACAGTGTAATGGGAAAGCACTCTGACGTATTCCCCTGGATTCCTATTACCTGGCTAATACACAACCTGGGGCTTTCAATGGGAAACAGCCCACTGTGTATTTTAATTAACCGGCTGACCAATGTTATTTCATGGTTACTAATGGCAACCACAGATCGCAGTAAGGCAGCTTAACTGATGTAGAAAGAGATGTCAAATAAATCTGTTTTGATAGCAACAGCAGAGGAATGACAAATAAAAGGAAGGAATGGAAACGTGTTAAATTTGGGCTTTATAAATGGGAAACGTTCTTCACCACTCACTGCATTTAGCAAAAGAAAACAATCTTTTTCAGTCAATAGAAGAGCTAAAACGACAGGCATATGTTAGCTATAGAATGCTATAGAGCCAGAATAATGCTGGAATGCAAAAGCATTGTTTGACTATGAAAACTGAGTTAAAAGAGTAACGTGTCTGCAAAGACATAGCAGATAAAAACATGATGAGGATGTCACTAGGACGTAGCGTAGATAAAAAAAATAACATGATGAAATATGGGCTGAGCAGCTGAGAATGGGCATTATTGTCTTATTATGACAGAGATATCTGACTATCTGCTCTGTTTTATCCAGCTCCCCCTGCTTGGACCCCTCTGCTCTCTAAGGTAGAACATTTCTGTTTTCCTTTCAGTGGACTGAGGCTGTTGATGTAGGACATTTCATCACCTCAACAGATCTCAGACTCCACTCTCAGGGGTTGCTGTTTTGCAACTCTAACATGCCTCCCTGGTCTTATACCCTGAAACATATCCTCTCTACTTTCATCAGCTCCACACTCACAGAAATATTTAACCCTGACTTGTAAGACTGACTTTTAAGCAATTTTAACACAAACATATCAATTAAGCCCTACAGGATGCATATCAGTTAATGTAATAAAGACTATTAATTTCAAATGCATAATCCTGAGGTTTATGTATTAAGTATTATTGAATTATAATTAGATTAAATTAATAATAGTGTATTTATTTCAGTCATATAAAGTGATATTGTTTGAATAATTGTAATTGTAATAATAATAATCTGGCCACCTATACAAAATACAGAATCACCCTTGTTAAATGTTTTGAAACACCAAGAACAAAACAAAAAAAACAAAAAACAAAACAGGTATCTCCCTGAATCTCCCTTCAAGAACTATGGGATCTTTTAAACGTTGCTGTTCATCTTCTCCTTCTTCTTTTACCAAAACTTAAAGCTACAGTGTGTAATAATTACAGGGATATACAGTCAGAAATGTAATATATTATACATAACTATGTTATTTATCATCATCTACGAGCTCAGCCTCTTAACCTTAATATTTGTGTTGCCTTAGAATTCATTATTTATAATTACATAGGAGCGGGTCTCGCAGCCATGGAGGCAGACATCTTTGCGCTACGGCAGCGCAGAGCCAACAAACGAGATCGCCCATTACGCTCGAAAGTAACTACGGCAAGTTGAGAGAGATGAACTGAGACGGTACTGAACACACAGACTAATGAAATACTATCTGTAAAATTATCTATGTAAACAAACCTCATCACTTGAGAAGGTAGGTGATGCGGACGTCGTGGAAGACATTTTGTCCCGTAACGCTCGCCGTACTGTTGGGGGGGAGAAGCGGTGGGGGGGAGATGTTCATGTTGCTGCGGTCTGCAGTCTGGACGTTAGATGTCGCTGAAAATTACACACTGTAGCTTTAAAGGAGCATTGCTGCTTTTCATGGTGCAAGACATCATTACCGTTTTCCCCATTTCACTTCTCATAACGTGAAAGAAAATCAATCTTATAAATTTTGTTTAACAGAATCATGTTTGTTTCACAAATTTTACTAACTAAACAGTGTAGTAGATATTCACTAATTACATTCAATACATTTTAGAAACAATTTGGATATATATATATATATATATATATAATAAGACATTTAAAGGCATACATATTAAACATATATGTTTTTAAATACAATAGATATAAATGCATAAAACCTGCTAATAACCTAATGGTTCAATAATTCATAATAGTTTAAGAGCTAAAATAAAATTCAGAGACCCTAGCATAAGTACATCTTAACGACTGATCTTTGTAACCGTGTTCTTGTTTTCTGCTAATATATAATATAAAAATCCTCAAAACCCTTTGATGTTTGCTTATTTAAAAAGTAAAAATTTCACTTATTTACAGATTTATCACAAACAGAGAGATTTAAATTTCAAGTGTTTATTTATGTTGTTCATTTTGATGATTAGACAAAGCCTTCACCTTGTTAATTTTTCCTCTCCACCATCATCACATACTTGCTCAGTGTGAGGGATTACTGCAAAGTCCTGCTCATTCAGGAGAAGTAAATTCTGGACACAGTCAGCTCCGTTAACTTAGAGAACATTTAGCCAGTCTGTCTGGATGATTTAATTAAGTTAGCAACATTTTATTTATATAACACATTTCACTGATAAAATCACAAAGTGCTTCACAAAACACATAAATAGGCAAAGCAAACTTCACTATTAACTGAAAGACTGTCTGATAAATATGTTTTTTCCCCCCAGAGTTTTGGAACAATCAGTGGAGCCAACCAGGTGATAAAAACAACCTGAAATTCATGATCCCTGTGGGTTTTAAAAGTTGAATGTGGGACTACCAAAGGAGATGATCGACTAACCTCAGAGCTCTAACTCGAAATCTGACTGACAGTCTGTGAAAAGAAGCAGGAGTGATGGGAGCTCTCCTGCTAATCTCTGTTTGAAGCCTTTACCCAGCATTCTGCACAGTCTCTATGTGAATCACAGCAGATTTATGAGAACAGGTTAAAAGTCCATAAGAAGAAACCACTCAAGATTAATCAAAAAGGTGTAAAAATACCTAAGCATTTTTACGGAGAAGACACGTACAAATGTTATAAAAAAAATGCACTCTTTTTGTATTGCACTTTTACAAATTCACATTTTAAGCACCTGGAGTAAAATAGTTTTGTTGAGTAATCAAATTGCTTCCCTGCATTTTTCCTGTAATGGTATACTTGAATTTTTCTGCAAAGTTAGATCTACAGAGATCACCTAAACATTGATACATTAACAGCTTATTTACTTTCACTGCCAGGTAACACTTGTAATTTGAAGGGAATACAAGATAATGTTGTAAATTATAAATACAATTAATGATTGTTACTAATATACATAACAATACATTATTGAAATGTATATCAATTTTAAGCAGTATCTAATAATATACAGTATTTTTTTTTACAGCAATTGAAAAATTTACAGCAATTTATTGGCCTGTTATTTACTGTAAATTCTACAGGAAATTTGTTAATGTATTCAGGATTCTGGATGTTTACAGTTGTCATTATTTTCAATGACAAACAGCAGGATTTGCCCTTTTGACAGATTCTTGTCGATCTGAGGCTCATAGCTTATGAGTTTGATAGTCGTCGTGTGTGATCAGGCAACACAGGCATGTTTTATTCAGGGTGAGGCGCATTAATCATCCAAGCCGGAAAAGTAAAGCGCTTCCATGTTGTGAAGGCGGATGAAAGGAGGAAAAGCTCACATGCTGGACCTTTGGTTTATCTGCCAGCTAGTGCCAACCGCACCCAGAGGAACTGAGTAATCTCTGATACAGTTCAGAATGAGGGATTATTCTCCATATAAACACCCAAAGCAACACAGAGATTCAAATAGGCCCCTTATCTTTGCAGCAAATTAGAAAAAATGCTACCAAGTTGTTCAAGGTGGAAATGTGTCACAGAAAGAGAATCAGACCATAAATAACATTTTATTGTCTTTTTAAAAAAAAGAAAATTAATCTACTCTTTATTAGCAAATTTTTTAGCGCTCAAAATTCACTGATAACAGTATTCAATAGATTTTGATGCTCTGAAACATGATCATGAAAAAGAAAACTGCTGGATGAGGCGTGCAAAGAGTGGGAACACTGAACTAGAGGGGAAGCATATAGGAAATGGAAGATTTAGAAGTTTTATATTTAAGATAATATTTTTAAACAACATTAAACAATCAGTCAGCTCAATAAAAAGGCAGAGACATAACTTGGTGGAAAGGAGCCTTTTAACAGAAATCAAGTGCAGCTCAATCAGGCTGATGAACCCTTCTGCTTGCTTCTATAAAAGAAAAGAAAACTCACAAAGCAGGTTTAACAAACTCAGATCTAGCCTAAAGTTGGGAATTCTGAATTTTCGGTTTCACAACAGCTGCTATGAATTAGTTCAGTCAACTCTGAGTACGGTAGTTCCACTCAGAGTTGAACACATGCGTAACAAGTTTCAAAAGCAATTTGTGGAGCTCCGATTCCATGAGTTACCATGGCAACAGGAAGTGCCTATTTCACCCCTGTTGGGATCCTGAGGCTTGCCCACCAGAGGGCGCCGAGGATCCTCTTCTGTTTTTATTTGTTTTCTGTTAGGACTGGGGTTACTGTTGAGATTTGGAGATCTACCATCTGTCTCCAGCAGAGAGCGCTGTGGGTCTCCTGGGCTGGAACTTCCAGCACACCTGAAGCTCATCAGCCCATCAGGAGACCTTCCTACATAAGCAGCAGTCAGACCTTCCTTCGACGCCGGAGTGTTTGACCAAGTTTGGTTAGTAAACCCAAGCCCCTGTTTATCTGGTGAATTTCAGTAGTCTCTAGAGAGAAACTGAATTCTTACCTGCCTGACAGTCTAAAGCCTGACTGAAGTCTGAAGCTCTGGATGAGCTTTACCTGGAAACCTGCCTGCCTGCCCAAGGAAGCTAAACCTGAAGGTCTTAGTCTGGATTCCTCCTTCAGCTCTCAGGGGAGAGCTAGGAAGTTAAACCCGAAGATCTCAAGTCTGGATTCCTCCTTCAGCTTTCAGGGGAAAGCTAGGAAACTAAACCTGAAGATCTCAGTCTGGATTCCTCCATCAGCTCTCAGGGAAGAGCTAGGAACAAGACCCACGTCTGAGGCTCACCAGCCAGAAGCTAGACGCTGCTGCTGCTGAGCTCTCTGTTACTTCCACAATCTCTGGACTCAACCGGTTCCCCACCTCTAGGATCTGTCAGAACCTCTTCAAGGTACATTTAGAAATTACCCACTTATCATTCCATCTAACTGCCTGGCTAACCAAACTCTCATCCCCTCCGATATCTGTGAAACCTGTCCCGGACCTGTACCAGAACCTGTCCATATTACTCTGTGTGTTTCCCCTAAAATAAACATTGTTAACTTTTCTCAGTCTCCAGTCTGGTGTTCTGCATGTGGGTTAACTCCATTAGCCAATCATGACAACCCCACTGGAACTGGAGATTTTAATGAAGAAATAAAAAAAAAAGGAGAATGTGTTTAAAAGACAGAGAAACATCGCTACAGCTGCAAAGGAGAGGAAGATGGCGAAGAAGAAAATAGCTGCTAAGATAATGCATAAGTTTATATGACGTAGGCTGTTGAAGGCCATATACATAAACATTTAGCACTCTTTTTTCAGTTTCTTAGAAAGAGCAGAAAATCATTTTATTGGGGAAATTGTGGTGTTACAGCAGCATTACGGCAAAAGTGGTCACACAAATGTGGACCTTAAAAGTGTTTTCTTCCTGGTCAAAATCACATTCCTAGTACAAACTATAATAATACATTTTATAAATTAAATTTTTGCAGCAGAAAGTGAATTTCAGAAGATAAAATATATATATATTTTTACCAGTAAGAATTAAGTTTTATATATCTAGAAATGTTTACACATTTTAAGTTGCAGTTGTGAGATTTATCAGCTTGATTGAATATGTATATATATCTGAACTACATTAGTCAAGATAATGAAAATGATAGCCAGTAATAATAGCAATATGGAGATCTGAAATTCATTTCTAGACATCCAGAATGTTTATTCTAACTTTGAAGAATGTTATTTTGTTTGAGGTGCATAAACATGCATTTCAGGTATCAGTAATACATATTGAGGAAAATTAGTAATGAAATATCAAAACAACCTTCCATAGCCTGTTGTAATCACGATAACATTACGGGGTAAACTAGGTTTCTAGTTCAATGGTAGTGGATCAATTTATTCTATTTCTGTGGAATCTGTTTGGTAGAGAAGCGCACCTGTCAGCAGGTGAATATAAAGTATAAAATGTTGTTCAAACAGGTAGGACCTCTGCATCATCTCATGGGGTTCCTCCTCATTTTAATTCTGTCTTCATTACACAGTAAACACTAAGTGGCTGTCTGACTACAGTCATTTTCTATAATGCTGTTATCACACATCAACAAGCTCCTCCTGATATAAGGTTCTGTTAAATATGTGTTACAGAAAGTCTGTGAAATGCTGCTGGTGTGAGGAAAGATGAGGTTGTGGATGTATGTGACGGATCCTTGAGTTCTTTCTAATCTGTTTACAGACTTTACAGAACCAACTGAACCAGTTCATACAATGCAAGAAGGTTTGGTTCAGACACAGTTGGTGATCTGAATTATTTGTACCTGCAATACAATTAGATTATTTTTTTCATGTAGCCCTGCTTGATTAAAGCTACAGTATGTAATTTTCAGCGACATCTAACGTCCAGACTGCAGACCGCAGCAACATGAACATCTCCCCCCCACCGCTTCTCCCCCCCAACAGTACGGCGAGCGTTACGGGACAAAATGTCTTCCACGACGTCCGCATCACCTACCTTCTCAAGTGATGAGGTTTGTTTACATAGATAATTTTACAGATAGTATTTCATTAGTCTGTGTGTTCAGTACCGTCTCAGTTCATCTCTCTCAACTTGCCGTAGTTACTTTCGAGCATAATGGGCAATCTCGCAATCACTAGTTTATTGGCTCTGCGCTGCCGTAGCGCAAAGATGTCTGCCTCCATGGCTGCGAGACCCGCTCCTACGTAATTATAAATAACAAATTCTAAGGCAACGCAAATATTAAGGTTAAGAGGCTGAGCTCGTAGATGATGATAAATATCATAGTTATGTATAATATATTACATTTCTGACTGTATATCCCTGTAATTATTACACACTGTAGCCTTAAAGGGTTGAAAAAGCTTTCCTTTGGAAAATTTTTAACAATAGAATAAATGGCCAATTACAGGCGCTGTTAGATATATATGTTACCAACAGTTCCATTAATGGCCATAAAGGTAGCTATCTATGCAACACACATGCATGCTCAATGATGAGTAATAACTGCAAAGTCAACAATCCAATGCAGGCAACTGTCAACTACAGAGCAAAATCAATTAATATTAACACCTGCTTGGTCTAATTCATCTAAAAGAGAGCTTGTTCCTTTAAAGAGTTAGTGTTCACCCAGGCAGTTAAATTCACCCACTCTTGTCAGGACTCCAGTCTGTGTGTTTGTCTTTTTTGTTGTTCTCCCTTCCACCAGCAGGAGGCGCCTGGTTCTGGTCCACCTCCTCACACACCTGATGATGGTTGCCTCGTTAGCAGAGTGCTCTTAAGCTGCTGATTGCCACTACCTCGACACCAGAGTGTTTGTATGGGAGAATTATCCTGCCATAATGCAAGAGCGCATAATTTCAATTTGAGAAAAGAATTTCATCTTCTTGGACTCAAAACTTATAATGCTCACACTCAAAACATGCGCTCTCTCTCAAATATTTTCTCTTCTCTCTCAAATCTTTGTTTCTTCTCTCAGATTTAATGCTTCTTGCACAGATATTTTTTCCTCTCGCTTGCCTCCTTCTCTTCGCGCACAAACCGCACTCTGCTCAAGTCTCAGATACGCTCGCAAACCCGTAGGCTCTGCGGATTTGTTTTGCTCTCTCTCAGACTGGATCGGATCGTCGCCTAGAAACCTTTCCAGCCAATAGAACGACAGCCTCGGAAAGGGTGCGCTTGTCTAACTCTACTGAGTGTGCCTGTGATAAACCTTACCGACAATAAATTGGCTTTTTAATTTAAAAGCTATTAAAATAAGAAGCTGAAAAACAACAACAATCAGGAAAATAAAAAAAGGAAATAATAAAGGGCAATTCAAGAATCACCAATGAAAAGTCACTTAATTTCTGCTGGAGGCAGAATTAGCATCTGCCCTGACTAGTAAACTTTTTTTTTTTTCTGACAAGCAACTCTGAGGTGGGAGTTTTCTGTTCACATCACGTCACGTCTGAAAATGGATAGCTTTTAAATTAAAAAGCCATTTTATTGTCGGTAAGGTTTATCACAGGCACACTCAGTAGAGTTAGACATGCGCACCCTTTCCGAGGCTGTCGTACTATTGGCTGGAAAGGTTGCTAGGCGACGATCCGATCCAATCTGAGAGAGAGCAAAAAAAATCCACAAGCAGAGCCTACGGGTTTGCAAGCATAACTAAGACTCGAGCAGAGCGCGGTTTGTGCGCGAAGAGAAGGAGGCAAGCGAGAGGAGAAAATATCTGTGCAAGAAGCATTAAATCTGAGAGAAGAAACAAAGATTTGAAATAGAAGAGAAAAATTTGAGAGAGAGCGCATGTTTTGAGTGTGAGCATTATAAGTTTTGAGTGCAAGAAGATGAAATTCTTTTCTCAAATTGAAATTATGCGCACTTGCATTATGGCAGGATAATTCTCCCATATGTTTGCCAGTTTTGGATACTCTAGCCAAGCTGAGTTTTTTGCTGAGTAAGACTGAGTTCTTGTTCTACCTGAGTTTTAACTTCGTTTTTGTCTTTGCCTCTCAGCAGGAAGTCTTCCTGCAAACTGGATCTTTTCGGACCTTCTCCCCATGAAGGAATCAACCGAGCCTCAAACCGAGCTGGGGATGCAAACAGGAGGTTTCGATCCTTCTTCCTTGAAGAAGACGTTGAGTTAACTCTCTGAGCAAGGGGATCATCTCCATTACGACCCGTTCAAGTACCGCAGGAAATCTGAGTGGCAGCCAGTTTCTCCGTTCACCAACAACCATCCGAGTTCTGGGTAAACCCTGTTCCGCCCTCCACCGAATCAGAATAACACTGGAAAACAGCACACAGATTGGAGTCAAAGATTCTACAACTTCTCTGGAAATGTGAGTCAACCACCAGATCCTCTTCTCCATATCGATGAATGAAATTTCCCACTGAGCCTGACCTAATCGTTTGTCTTCCCTTCACCTTCCAGTTCCGGTTGAGCTGAGTTCTGAGCAATTCCGCACCGAGCCTTAACTCTTCAATAAACCTGTTAAACTTTTCACCTGTGTCTCTCTGAATTGGTTTCACTGCATGTGGATCCAAGCTTTAGATAAAATCATGACAACTCTGTTAAATACTGATTTTAAAATCACTGCTTAGCAGAGTTTCTCCCATAATTCCCACCCTTAGGTGAAATGTTTGAAGAGAGGAACTCACAGAGACAGCAGCAGACAACAGCTTTTGATGAGGGACGTTATTGGCTTTACACAGCAGAATACTAAGCTACTGTGTAGAGAGCCAGGTTACCTAAGGTATAGCTCTCCTAGGGCCAGCTGTTAAAAGTCAAACTAGCTCTCTGAGCACAAATCTCAGTCATAGTGTCATAGTGTCCTTGAGGAAGACACTTTACTGACATTGCCTTCTAATTCCAGACAGAGAGCCCAGTTATTACTTCTCTCAGTGTGCCCCAGTGCAGCTTTGGCTACAATGTAGCTTTATTATCAAAAATAGTTTGCAGAGTTAACTTTTGACACTGCACACTACAATGAGATCAATTCAACCATGATAAGTGTTGCATTACAGCTATTAAGAGTGCTCCTCCAACTCTGTCAGTTATAACTGTTCAACACTTGATATAGTGGATTAATATAGACAGTTAAAGGTGTAGTTGGAGACCTTTCCAACGCATGTTTTACCATGTGGCTTAAAGATCGCCCCACAGCCGCTTAGCAAGCAGTGAAGTAGAGGGTCTGGAAGTGAAACTAAAATAAATGGTCCCCGCTACATGTGTTACCAGTGGTGTGCTGTCACTAGTAAACCCATTCAGCAGCAGCCAATGGCCCGGTCGCCTCCTTGCGGTTCACCATGGTGGCTGGGAGGCCTTTTTTATGTACGTAATCAAAACTGTAGGCACCAGCATAATAAAAGCGAACATGTTTTGCCGGCAGATTTCGACATTTTAAGTTAATGTAGTTAATGTAATAAACTGTTTCAGAGGAGTGATCATAGTGCTCTGCATCATCAGTGCTGTCTGTCTCCCTGCCAGCTCTGTGCAACGCGTCGCATCAGCTTCTCTAGACAGCATACGCGCTCATGTGTTTTGAAGGAGTGGTTTCGAGGGGTGGTCTGAAGGGAGAGGCATGGTTGTGTATGTTCAAAAATATAGCTTGCTGGAACCGTTTTTCAAAGATCTACTGCTCCTTTAAAAAATTTTGAAAATAACTCGCTATGAGTTGAATTGACACTTCAGAATTTATTGTATGACGTTAAATGCAATACGACTAAACATAGTCTTATTGGAAGAAGATTTTTAGAGGTTTTAAACCAGAAGTTTGTAAGGTTTTTTTTTCATGTTGGCTCTTTGTTCAAACCAGAGAGGCCTCTTTATTTAAATTATTTGTAGGAGGACACTAACATTAGCTTGCTTGCTAAATCTCCCTCCCTAAAGGGATGACTCCAGCAACCAGGCACTCACCTGCAGGCAGTCGGTAAATGTTGCTGCTTGTTTTACCCTATTGTGTAGAGGACGTGGCAACGATTGCAAATGAACCATGGCCATATGCTAATGTGTGCGACTGCTTTGCTGAAAAAAAGGAGTACATCAGGGGGTAGAAAGGCCTCTGCTCATTTTTTTTCAAAAATGATTAAACATTAATCTAAAGACAATCTCAGAAGGATTGTGTATGTAAAATACCAGGTAATGAAACCTTTAAAGTGTCTTCGGCAGGTGTAGAGTTAACAGAACTGGCAGCGTTGCGAGGCAAGGGCTCAAAACCCTGGCGTCCTCTTTCACAACAACTTCTTCCCCGCTTTCCTCCTTTAAATAAAAGATACATGATGGAAGAGACTCATCCACGACCTCAGACACTAAACTCTCCTCCTCTTGTTTCCTCTGTCCATAGCGCTTCTCGACAGTAGCTGCGTCTCAATTCGCAGGCTGCGTACTTCCGAGGACCCAGCCTACCTAGCCTCCGGAGGACCCAGCCTTGGTAGGCTGCTCCGGAGGATCCTCAGCCGTTGGTAAATGGGACGGTCTAGCCTTTGTGGCACTTCCTGGTTGCGACACAACGTCATCACGTCTACCCCAAAAACAGCGCCAAAAAAATCCGACAGCTCGAGAAACACGGAAAAAAACAACAAAACAAAAAAATGGATATGGAAATGTTTATTTTTTTTATATTTACTAGTTATTGGAGGACGAGAGTCGGTTTTGACGGCTTCGGCGGCAGCAAAACCGGCGACGGATTTTTCTCAGGCTGGCAGAGCGCAGTGGAGAGGTAAGATCTACCTGCTATTATTCTAACCCACAGAGGCCTGCTAATGATCAGAATATACCAGTTATTAAATAAAGCTTGTCAGCAGATTGATGAATATGTTTAAATATCAAATTTTATATTTATTTGTAAGTTTATAATTTATTTGTTTGTAACTTTAGTAATTTGAATTGAATAGTTAAATGTGTACAAACCCTGTAAATAACTGACTTAAATCACTACTTTCACCATTACTAATGTTGTGTTGAGAAGCCAAACTGTTGAGAAATAAATAATTTTTTGTCTAAATTGTTATCCCCTTACTGCCGGATTTTATTTGCAATTATACATATAAAAAAAAATAATACAGGTAAAAAAATCTAAATATAAAAACAAAATAATAAGTTAAATAGTGGATCTAGATGAAGTAAAATTTAATTTCTAATAAATCATGTAATAAAGATAACGAAAAAAAGATAGATGACTGAATAAAAGTAAATATCTTTGTCTTTTTTTTTCTACAGGTCATAACGGCATGTGCTGTCCTGCACAACATCTGCCTGGGAGCCAGTGACATCACGGCGCCAGAGGATGAGGAGGGGGAGAACGTGTTGGAGGCAGTCAGTGGTGCTCCATGGCGGGACCAGCTGTCTGCCGAGGTGTCTGCCCTGGAGGAGGGTCTACCTGACCACTGTTACATTTAGATGGCAAGTAGAATCACATTTTAGCTGTTCTCATTTCAGGGTTATTAAAACAGTTTTAGTAAAGTCATTCTTTTCTGCGTCTTTTTAAACTTTTTTAGTAACATGGCAGCCGTCAATTGGATCAGCCCTGCAAACCCTGATGGACGATGTGGTGAACAGTGGAGAGAGGCATCCCACCCACCCCCCAGATGATGTCCCACTCACAGTCAGAAGACTCCAAGGACATCTGTGTGGCATCGCATCCAGTCCAGCAGCACCACCAGGGACTCCTGCTCAGTCGAAATTGTATATATATGTTCTTTTATAGTATTTCTTTTATATCTTCTGTAAATAGTTGTAGTAGTAAATTTTAAAATCTAATGTAAAGTTAAAAATGTTTTTAATAGTTTATTGTAAATACTTGCTTCTCTAAAAAATAAACTGATGTTGTCACTGAGAAGTTGTTCTAAGTTTTCTTAAATTATAAAGAAGTGATGAAACAGATCATGTAAAAGGTTAAAAGACTTTAAGAACACACAGACAACAATAACTTTTATAAACAATTTAATAATTTAATTTAATAACAGCAACACAGAACCTCAACTTGTTAAAAAAAAAACACCACAAAAATAATAACTGTCCACCATCCTCTCCAATAAATGAAATAATCTGTCCATCCTTTCCCGCCTCCCTCTGCCATCTGATATCCTCCCTGATTAAATCCACCAACTCGTCACTCCTTCTTCTCTTCCTCCTTTCCCTCCTCTCTCCTGGCCTCTCATCCTCATTCTCTTCCTCATCGTCGCCCTGATGCTGCTCAGCCTCTGCAGCACCTGGCACTGGTGTGTCCTCAGGGATGGAGGCAATTAGGACAGGTGGGGCAACAGAGGGCCTAATACCTCATCCATGAGGACAAACCAGGGCAGGTGGCAGCAGTAGGCTTCCCACTGACCCCCTGCCCTGTCCCTGGTTCTTTGCATTCCTATAGTAGAGGAAAACTGCTGTCAACAGATGCAATTTTCTGTAGTGTTTCTTTAAAGCTAGAAAAAAGGAGTGTTTCATGATTTGGATGGATTAATGAAATTCTACTTTGGAATGGTTACCTGGAGATTACTTTTTTAAGCTTACTCAAAGTGTAAATTAACATGAATATAATAAATGTAAGATGTAATTTCCCTATACACGCACAGCTATATATATATATACTGTATATATATATATATATATATATATATATACATATATATATATATATATATACATATATACATATATATATATATATATATATATATATATATATATATATATATATATAATCTATTATCTATTATCCAAACCTGAACATACTTTGTATTTTTTTTAAGTTGTCCCACACAAGGATCACTTCTATTACAAATATGAGATTTAAAAAAGTGGCATCTGAGCATCATTTGTTGTCATCAAAAGGTTATATTTGTATGTTGGTGTTTGAACAGGACTTCTTTTAACTTGTGTGACTTTTACATAGAAATGCAACATGTAGATGGAATTCTGCTTCAACTCTTCCCTCCATCCGACTGCAGCAGTATTTCTGGCCCCGATGATAAGGTGGTCATTTTATCCACTCCTCTGTCTGCTCCCAGGAACAAAATGACATGTAAAGCATATTTCTGTTATGTCAACAAGCAAAATTACTGTTCAGTATAATTACTTTGGCATTGTTCTTCAAGCGAATTATACTTTAAACCTTATTATACTGTACTGTAAATTAACTATACATTATTGAGTATTAAACAAGACTTTTGCAGTATTAACAGCCCAGTACAGCTGGACTAATATTTTTTTTATCAGCTGCATTAAGCTTTGACATTTCCAATCATTTGTAATAAACTGTATGAGAATAAATAGATCTGATTAGTGAGGGATATCAGCACAGTTACAATAAGATGTAGGTTAAAATAAAAAAATTGTGATATTTGTATGAAGGCTTTTAATTGTTGTTGAGCGTCTCGTATCAAAAGGTTAGCTCTAAGCTTTAGCTTTAGCTGGTCCTACACATCCCGGTGGCTCCGTTACGTCATGTATTTTAATAAATGTTCAGATAAAAAAGCAAAAACACACTACTTACATTTAAAGGTGTTCTCCGCACTACTGCCGGCGCTGCTTCTGCTTTCCGTTGTCCGTAACTTGAAGAAAATCCGACTTTTTTTTCTTCTTCTTCTTCTTCAACTACTAAAAAAAAAAAACAAAAAAAAAAAACGCACAAATCTAGTGGGAGGCGAGGCCACTAAGGACGGTAGCAATGCATCCTCAGAATTCGGGGAAAAGGAGGATGCATTTTAAGGCTGCATTTTAAGCGTCCTCAGAATTTTTGCCAAATGGGACGGCCTCCGCGCAGCCTTTTGACGTCCCCGGCCTTAGAATGGTCCTCTGAAATAATTGAGACGCAGCAAGGGTCGTTTCTAAGTCACCAATTTAGTGCTACTTAGTCCCAATGGAATTTCCCATTGGGAACCTACTACTGTAGCACTAAGTTGCTAACTGGTTAGCAATGATGCTTCCGAGACACCGGCCACAATCAAACTTTCTTGCGAACCATCCCTCTCAATAATCCTGCCCTCTTGATAAACAACCAAGGACACTCAGTTTATTCACTCGTGTAAAATCGTGCACCACTTGGGAGAATTCAGAAATGCAACAATTGGAACAGCTGTTTCCCTACGACTTTAAATATAAAAAAACCCTTATTCCTAGTTTTCTACATTTGTCAGAACTGAATAGGAACTCTCAAAACAGAATAGAGAGAAAAGTTAAATGTAAAGCAAAAAAGGTCAACTCTAAAGTTTCCTGAATGTCCTAAAGAGAGTAGATTGGATTTCTTCAGAGATAAATGGTCTAGTTTTTGCAGGGATTTACCCTAATTTTCTTCTCTAAGCCTCATTGACCTGTGAGGTCTTCATGTCCCACAACATGAAGCAGACAGATAACAGCAGGGCTCCCGTCCTGAGCTGAGGAACATAAAGGGAAAAGATAACGCCAAACCCTCAATGGCAGGAAACACCTCCCCACAACCCTCCTGTGTGAAGGCTTCAGGTTAAACAAGCAAAAAACCTTCATCTTAAAATCTGATAAATGAGGATGTTTTCATTACTGGTCTGCTCTGATAGTGTCTTAAATGTGATAAAAGACAACAAACAGAAGTAAAAAATAAAAACTCAAACAAGGTTCAACAAAACTCAGGATATCTTTAAAAATAAATCAAAAGATTTCTCTAATACAAAAATATGATGTCAAGCCGACAAACATGTTTGTCTGACCAGAAACAAGTCAGTATAGCAGGGGAGTTGAACTTTTTATGTCCAAGCCATAATGGAATGCCATCTTAGTTATAGGAAACAATAGGCTGCCAAAATATAACGTAGCTGATGCATAGCAACCTTACAAGCTACAAGCAGCTGACAGCAGGCTGGCTACCTCAGCAAATAGCCTGACTAATCAACAAACAACAGTGAAACCCACGATGGATCCTCCTCATAAATGATTTAGGTTTGTAGTAATCTGTTCATTTCTGAACATATCTTCTAACTGTAAACATCATTAACAGAGAGTTCCAGCACTGTTCCAACCCCAGTTTGATAGATATTAAAATACCAGTATAAAACAAACATGCACAATCACTGGTCAGTGACCATAAGAGGGAAATGATTGCTGTGAAATCAAAAGGTTTTTTTCATATTAATATGAATATTATAGATCAAAACTGTATTAGGGTCAAATAGCAGTGCCATGTACTCCACATATCTAGAGTTCATTGTACAAAAGACTTGTTGAAAGCCATTAGAAAATGTTATTAGAATTCCTGTTCTAGTGGAAGCTAACAGCTAACATCAAAAATGGTGTTCTGGCCTACAGGCATTATGCTATATGTTGGGAAAACTAACGTTTCATAATGGCATTATCATGTGTTTCTACAGAAGGGAAGGGGAAGCTGATCTGAGATAAAGGGAAGATGAAATAAAGCTAAATACTTGGCAATCCTAAAATAATTGTTATGATTTTGGCACTGATGACTTGCTTATAAATAATTCCATTCACCTGTCCAACTCTGCCCAGTTTCTCATCACAGCACATCTGATTCACCTGCTCCTGCCTCAATTTAAGGCGCTTGCATCCAGTCATCAGGGCCAAATTATCATGTTCTCTAGCCAGTGGTGATGATGTTTTTAGACCTCCTGGTGTTTCTGATTTCCTGATCCTGACTTGGCCTGCTTCTCAACATCTGAGACTGCCTGTTAGAATCTGATATCAGTGGTGAGAGTGTTTTTAGCATTAATTAGTGCTTCTGATGACCTGATCTGCCTCTCAACCACTGAGCCTGCCTGTTCCTCTCTTAATGCTTTGCCTGAACTGTCTTTGGACTCCTGGACCTCTGAGCCTTCCTGTTACTGTTCTGATCCATTTGCCCGACCTGGCTTTTGGCTCCTGAATGTTCTCTGGGGTTGCAGCATGTGGGACTTTCCAACCGCATCTTGTTGGCAGCCCATCGGCGAGATCCTTCCTTGTTTTCTGGGCATGGACAGGACTCTAAAACCAGAGATTCCTGCTTAAATGCCCTAGCAGCTGCTACTGCAGAACTGCAGATCCTTGTTTTCTGGGCATGGACAGGACTCTAAAACCAAAGATTCCTGCTTTAGATGCCCTAGCAGCTGCTACTGCAGAACTGCAGATCCTTGTTTTCTGGGCATGGACAGGACTCTAAAACCAGAGATTCCTGCTTTAGATGCCCTAGCAGCTGCTACTGCAGAACTGCAGATCCTTGTTTTCTGGGCATGGACAGGACTCTAAAACCAGAGATTCCTGCTTAAATGCCCTAGCAGCTGCTACTGCAGAACTGCAGATCCTTGTTTTCTGGGCATGGACAGGACTCTAAAACCAGAGATTCTTGCTTTAGATGCCCTAGCAGCTGCTACTGCAGAACTGCAGATCCTTGTTTTCTGGGCATGGACAGGACTCTAAAACCAGAGATTCCTGCTTAAATGCCCTAGCAGCTGCTACTGCAGAACTGCAGATCCTTGTTTTCTGGGCATGGACAGGACTCTAAAACCAGAGATTCCTGCTTAAATGCCCTAGCAGCTGCTACTGCAGAACTGCAGATCCTTGTTTTCTGGGCATGGACAGGACTCTAAAACCAGAGATTCCTGCTTAAATGCCCTAGCAGCTGCTACTGCAGAACTGCAGATCCTTGTTTTCTGGGCATGGACAGGACTCTAAAACCAGAGATTCCTGCTTTAGATGCCCTAGCAGCTGCTACTGCAGAACTGCAGATCCTTGTTTTCTGGGCATGGACAGGACTCTAAAACCAGAGATTCCTGCTTAAATGCCCTAGCAGCTGCTACTGCAGAACTGCAGATCCTTGTTTTCTGGGCATGGACAGGACTCTAAAACCAGAGATTCCTGCTTTAGATGCCCTAGCAGCTGCTACTGCAGAACTGCAGATCCTTGTTTTCTGGGCATGGACAGGACTCTAAAACCAGAGATTCCTGCTTTAGATGCCCTAGCAGCTGCTACTGCAGAACTAAAGATCCTTGTTTTCAATAAATGCTTTTGAGTAATCCCACTGTCTGTCTTGTCTTGGGTCCTCTGTTCTGAGTCATGACAAGAAAAGCTGTTAGAGGCTGCAAAAGACAAACAAATATGATGGAGGTTTATCATCCACAAAGACTATCACACAGAAAGACCTGCAACAGAATGGCCCAGTCAAAGTACGGCCTTAAAATCCAAACAGACAGTTTAAAACGTGTGAATACTTTTTTATTCTTTAGAGCAGGGGTCTTCAATGTTTTCCAGGCCAAGGACCCCCAAACTGATAGCAAGATGGAGCGGGGACCCCCTAATTATATATAGTATGAAATTGTGTTATATCAAACTGGTTCTATAGTCACTCTATTACATATGGAGTAATGTTACAAAAGTAAATTTGATTCTTAAAGTATTTCTGATTTTGATTCCTGGTTGATGAGAAAGGTGTTGTGAATGAAATGGTGCCCAGCTTCAAAGAGCTCCTCTGTGTCGCTAAATCTGTGCATTGGTGACTGAAAGACATCTTCTGCCTCCATTTATCTGTTTACTACAGTGTGTTGAATTAATGTTAATGTGGATTTAAAGATATTTCAATTAGTGGAAAAATATTGAAGTTATTGCAAAACTTTCGCGACCCCCATGCAGTACCTCCACGGACCCCCTAGGGTTCGCGGACCCCCTGTTGAAGACCTTCGCTCTAGAGTCTAAAAACAGGTTTGTGCTGAAAACAGGGGCCACATTATATTTGTTAGAGAACAGATATATTATGGTGAGACTATAGTTGACAATGACTTTGGAAAACCTCTTTTCAGTCTGTTTCCTAAACCTTTGCAACCAGTTTTCCTGATTCCTCAATAATTTTGCTGGCGTCTCCTGGTCTGAACAGGCCTTCTCTCACAGAGCCAGATTCTCTGCCTGTTTTGGACAAACAGCAGGGCCTAGCCAAAAGTATCAATCTCAGCTTGCATCTCAGTTCGATCACCCCATCAGTTTACCAGGAAATCAGAAGGAGAAGCTGTGTTTCATTGTATATTTTGATCTCTTGCCATTTGGAAAGTTGCATTCAGACAGTAGAGTTATTGGCACATGTCAGTGTTTATTACATTTCCTGCTATTGTATTGTATGTGTGAGGGAAGTAAAGTGAGGAGGAGGCTGAATGCAGTGATTAAACACTCAACACACACTTCAGATTATGTCCTTTCGGAAGCAATGAGAGATGGAGACCAGTGCTGAAGAGAAAATACACATAGCCCTGTTTACTGCCAGCAATAGGCACTTCCGGAACTCAATGGTGTTACATACGGTTACCAGATTATAAGGAATGTTATTCATAGAGCCTTAAAGATAAAATGCTTTGGTAGTTTATTGGAAACATTTACCTGTAGTGCTGAATAAAGCTTCCAATATAACAGACTGTAAAATTGTGTTTAAAATCAAAGCAGTCAGGCATCACTGATCTAATTATTTACAGTTTTTGGCAGAGGTTATTGCAAATAGTTTCATGATATCTGAGGCAGTCCATGAACTTGAAGTTCAAAGACCCCACAGTCATAGACAGCATACATGCAGTAGTTCTGCAAATAGAAATGACTAAGAGGGTTTCAAACTAAACCCAGTGGGCTTTACAGTTCACCTTTTACAGTAGCCTTTTGTTTCTCTGCTTCTGTCTCCTTGAACCCCAGTCAGCCTCAGCAGATGGCCGCTCACACTGAGCCTGGTTCTGCTGGAGGTTTCTTCCTGTTAAAAGGGAGTTTTTCCTCTCCATTGTCACTACAAGCATGCTTAGTGGGAGGGATTGCCTTGGAGTCAATGAGTCGATGCAATCAACTGGTTTTCCTTAGATAGAAAACTTTGAATCAATTTGACTGGATGATCTGGTGAACTGTAAAGTACCTTTAGATGACATGTGTTGTGAATTGGCACTATAGAAATAAACTGAATTGAATTCAATTGTTGAGTATGATCAGTAAAGCTGTCAATCAAGCGCCTCGAAGGCAGCAAAATATGAATATGTTGGTGATAGACCTTTTTTCTCACAATTGGGTAAAAAGTTGTTTAAGATATTATTCAGAATTCAGAGAAACACACTGAATAAAGGAGCTTTGAAAGGTTAACTGATGTGTGTGCTATATAATGTAAAAAATTAATCCGTTCTTCATTGCAGTTTGTTGCTACAAAAACAGTAGCAATTATTTCTAAGTTGTCATCTTGGCTCGTTGACAAGAAGGGAAATATTATTGTGTTTGAAACACCATGAACTCAGCCTCCCCTGTTCCTCGTTACAAAGCACATTCAGAGTGTTTCCCTCTCAGGTTTCCTCTCTGCAGATCAGTCCTACCTGGATGGCTGCTGTTCAGTAACATGAATGCATGATGGAACAAAAGGAACACCACTTGAGTGTCCCCTCCTGCTGTAGTAAACAACTCTGCTGCAGAGGGGAGGCCATCTTGGCATGCATGTGCAACTTATCTGAACTTCCCCCGACCTCAACAACAACAATTCTTTCTCTGGACATTTAAAAAAATGACTGTCAGCTCTCGTCCACATATTCAGTTGTCTATTTTGACTTTCCTGTTTTTCCATGTACTTTGGAGAGACTTAAACACAGATAGTGTTTGAACTTTTTTGCACAGAAGGAAAGCAAAGGTCTATACAGCTTTGATAATATCAGGTTGGCAATTGTTCTTATGCTGTATCATAGATATCACTAAAACAAAAATACTAGTGTAGAAGTCTGCAACTCAGGAAGTTAACATTTGAACAAAAAAAACATTTTTTTAACCAAACAGAGTGTATCTTGTTATTCCAGGAGTGCCCAGTAATTCTTAGGGTGGTGGATCCGCCTCACCCTTCCAACCTTCTGTTATTTTCATCCTTCCCTTCCCTATAACTATATTTGGGAAGCAAAAGTCTTCCACCTCTATTCCCAACCATCTAAATGTATGGATGGAAGGAATGGAAATCACATGGCTGAAGCTGAGGTCTAAAAGACTACATGTGATCTATGTCTTTTCCATACTGCAGGGCATCCAGAGATTTTTTAAATGAAAGAGGTCAAGGGAAAGACTCACAAACATCCTGTACTTCTCTCTCTGAGGCTTTGCTCCATACATATAGAGATAAATCAGGGGCTCAGTTAGGGAGGACATCTTAATTAATGTCCCTAAATGTAAAATGTCCCTGCTGGAGGGAACTGTTGGAGAGTGAACTCCCTAAAGTAATAGTCTAAGAATATCATTCTGTGGGAACATCTTCTCCTTTGGAAAGTTGACCTTCTCAGCGAAGTACCCAACAAATCCAACCGTATCTTTTTTTTCCTGGTTGAAATGAATTTCTGGCAAACCCTTGTTGTCACACAATAGATCCTCACCCGATTTTCCCACAGAATAAAACAGTCTGTGAAAGACTTAGAAGTGGAACTTTGGATTTTTATTTCCTTCAGTTTCTCCACTTCGACAAACTGTAATATTGGGTTTAACAGCATTGCCAAAATCACCAATGTTTCGCCAAGTATTCAGACCTCACTAGCTACTGTTTTAAATACAGCTACCAGCACTAAATAAAAAAGATGTTGTTTATGTGTTAGTAGTCTTTGGAGACTCTAACACCTGCAAATGTTTAAATGGTTCATCATCTTGCAAAGTGAAACCTAACCTGATCTATTGTGAGATCTCAGTAAAACGCCAAATTAATCTTGCCAAGCTAAAGGAAAAAAAAACTTTCCAGGCATAAACTGCATTACAGCAAAATCAAAAGTACACATCTGGCTATTTTGATGAATTAGTGTCACATGATCTACAGTATTAATGTAAGGTTGTCAACTCTCACCCATTGGGAGTGAGACTCACCTATCTCAGTGTCTTCACACACTCTCACTCCTTATTCCCAATTTCTCACACTAAAAAATGACAGATATTAAAACTCAAATCTGTTCCACTTATTTATGTATAAAAATACCATGGTGATAAAAATCCATTCCGCGTTTTTAATACAACCTTAGTGTTAACACAGGAGGACTTGCCAGGTTCAGTCCGTATTCCCTCATATTAACGGTCAGTTATCCTGAATTCATAGAGGAGAAACCACAGGGATGTTCTCATTTTATTATTTCTTATCAGTTTGTCCTTATTTTGGTCCATTGAATATGTTAACTTAGTTTCCATCACATTTTCCAAATGAAACATCCAGAGAAGTGCTGTCTTGTGTCATGTTTTGCTGTTTTGCAATTGTCAGAAAAACTAATAACATAATGAATGAAGCTTTTTAATCCTTAGCTTATTACCAAATATTCATATACAGTGTAGTTTGCATGGGATACAATTGCACTGGTTCCTGTATTGGTGCCAGCAATCCAGTAATAACTTATTTTTCCCATTGTTTATTTTACTTGAACTGTATAGAATAATTAATAAACTAAGTTGTGAAATTCTTAGTTTACAGTATATTTACCGGTAAGATGCAAGTATTTTAGTAGGGCCCATTCTGCTTTAGTCCAGTTCTCTAAAAATCACCAGAATATAGAAAATAATGTGTATTGTGAGAATCAATAGTATATATATATATATATATATATATATATATATATATATATATATATATATATATAGAGAGAGAGAGAGAGAGAGAGATTTATTTTGGACCTACAAGAAAATACTTTAAAGCATCTGATCAGACTCCATTCTATTAACAAAAATAAGCAAAAAACAAAAGTGCAGGACATATAGGAATACATATGGATGGTGTTTAAGCCAGAACAATAAAACCAAACAATAAAACAATATAAACAAACAATAAAAGGAAAATACACAAAACATGAGATACTCTCTGTTTCTGTGTAAAGAACTATTGAAGCGGTTACTTCTGAGAAGTGATTTATACCAGGAAGGGAAGAAATCAGTTTGACACAGAATGACAGCGAGTTCTAAAGCTTAGGGGCTGCTAATAAAAAGTAATGTCAACTCAAAATTTCTGCTGTGTTTTCAGTTTGTCCTAGGACTATATGAGTGGACCAGAGTGAACTTTAGGGAAATGAAAATCAGAGACGTAGGGAGGGGCAAATCAGGAACAAATAAAATAGGGAAAGAATAAAATTTAAAAGACAGGCAGGCAAGAAAGGAAGTATGTGCCCCCCCTTTTATGGTCCAGTTTAAAGATGGGTGGGTATGTTGAGTCAGATTTAGAAATATAAGATTCCTTACAGCACGCTTAACTGAACTTGATTATTCTTTACTAATGATATTAATTTAAGCTTTGTGAAAAATGATCAGTGAAAAACACAAATAAAGGGGAATTTGATTATTGATTGGTTAATTAATTTTTCTGTTGACTTCTTGTAAAATTATCCACCGCAATGAAAACAAACAAAAATGGCAGCCACTGTGACAGCAACAGCAATAAACCATCAGCAAAAAGTCATCCCAAAAACCTAGCAGCCTGTTTGCCCACACAAAAATCCAGGTCCCTGAACTTTTATCAACAGCACCAAGTCATTTCTGGGTTATTATCATGTCTGCATTGACTACCTTTACATTTAAAAAATATGATAATTCTCTAAAATGTATTCCCCATTCTACAATGTAAAAACTCATTTTCTGTATCTTACTATGTTTTGCAGTGATATTTGGGATTCTACATCTGGATAATAGAAAAGCAGTCACAATCTGTGTTTGACTCTGGTTTTTAACATCAACTTCTTTTTGAAGCAAGGTAATATTTCCAAGTTTTCTTTTCTAATACTCTAATACAGGTTCTTAAAAAAATATTTTCAATTAGTATCCGTTCAGCTTAACTCCACTCTGCTCTACTCAAGTTGGTTCTTCTTGTCTCTTCACATTTTTGGCTGTGGAGAACCACCTCAATGAAGCTATATATCGTACATAAAAAGTCATGTGATGTAATCTGTTTCAACAGATTAAGGAAAATCTCCAGGAAAAAAATTACTGTGGCTCTGGAATGGCATGAAGAGGGTTTGATAAATTTGTAAACGGCTGTGTTTCAGAGTATAAATGCTGCAGACGTTTTTTGAATTGCAGCAAATGTTTTGTGTGGAATGTTCATGTTTTAAGCAACTTGAGCCCTTAAATCTGACATATGGAAAAATTAAGATGAACAGATCTTCTTAGGTAGAGAACTTTTCACCTTCTTCATCACCTAAAGTAAAGGAGGCTTTGTGGGACCTAGTGGGCGGAGCCTTAATGGCTGCAGAGTCAGTAATGCCAGAAGCTGCTGCTGTCCAGGCAGCATAGGACAGGATGAGGGGCTATGGGGATGACTGTCTGAGATGCTTTTATATCTAAACACATGTTGAAGATGATGAAGACTAATATCGCAGAACTAAACAAGTTTTCATAAAAATATGAAAATTGAACACCAACATTAAAATAGCAACCCATAGGCTCAATTTGTGAATTTTAACATGCATTTGTTTCAGGCTTTTACTATAGAAACAGAGTTTCTAGGTGTCCTGACTCAGCTTTGCATCCTGCATCAAACAATCAGTCCATCTGGACCCAGTATGCAGCTACAACATATTGATGCCTGTGGTCAGCTGAGGCTCCAGGAATGATGTGGTAGAGGTCTGAACACAGAGGGGCTTTCTGGTGCATCACCATTGGTTATTCAGATGTTTATGACACAGTTTATGAAGCAATTAAACGACTCCTACTGGAGCTTTTGATGCAGCTACCTGAAACCCTAAAGAAGTGGGACACTCCCGCTTAAAAATATTATCACTAACCTTTATCCTCCAACTTTGTCTCCTCCTTTAACAAAGAAACAAGCTTTATCAACTATCTGCTTAAACACAAAAACCTGCCAACCTCTGCTTCTGCAGATATGGTCTCCTCCTCCTTTGTTTTACCCTCAGCATTAGAAAAATAAGACTTTTTTCTCACCCCTCTCATTAAAATGTCCCCCTGTTTCAAAGCATAAATAATAATCATCATCAACGATGTCTGTTGAATCCATAAACATTCGTGTATCGATAAACAGAGCGACCCGTCCAGGATCTCTGCTGGCCGTCAAGATAAGGTTCTAATCTCTAATGAAATTTAAAGCAATATTCAGAATGCCATTGAGTATAACACAAACTGTTGTTAGCATTGTGAAAGTTTCTTCTGTTTTTTCGGTCCTATATAGCTTAAAATGAGGGAGCTCCTGATCAGTGGTTGTAGACATTTCCCCCTACATAGAAATCTGACTGAAAATTTAAAAACAATGAGCATAATTTCTGTGACACAATGGACCCTGAAGGGGAAAATATAAATGGAAGAATATTTACTAATACTAATAAAAATGGTATATTTTCAGTAGTTTTGCATTTATTTGTTTTATGTCAGCATGTGTATCCATCTAACTGTATTTAATGTTAAAATATTGTTTCTTTTAGTTGCACTGGTTTCCTGAGAGGCATTTGCCGTCATCTTGGCCCTGTCATTCTTTCAAAAAGAGACCATTGACTCAATGGCTTGTTTTCACCTTGTTAAATAAACGCTTAATAAAAAAATTAAACAAAGTAGAGTTCTATGTGCAGAAAAAACGAGTTGCTGTAACCAGAGATTGGTCAATTAAATGTCCTTTGGGTGAGGTTAAAAGATGAACTGAACATTTTTAAGTGCTTTTTATTAAAGGGTGGCCATTTTACACACTTCTCACTGCAAAAACCATCTAGGAATAATAATAATAATTGATATATGAACTTTGTTAATTTCACACTGGAGAAAATCCTTCTCTGCATTTTAGCCCATTCCCTTGGGCAGCAGTGGGCTGCCATTGTGCGACGCCCGGGGAGCAGTGTGAGGTTAAGGGTCTTGCTCAAGGACCCATAGTGCAGGCTGTGGGGATCGAACTGTGTACTCGCAACCTTCTCAGAGCACAAGACCACTGCTCTAACCACTAGGCCATCACTAAGTAAAATCTTCTCTAGTTAAGTGTATTTATCCTCAATGTAAGTGGGTAAATAAGATTATTTGCCAATGGAAATTAGATTTTTTTTTACTATTAAAATAAGATAATTAGATATTATGCACTTTAAAAATAATAAATAATTGTTCTTATTTTAAATGTAAATCATCTTGTTCTATTGGCAAAGTGTCTCCTTAACTCCTGAATTCAAGATAAAAATGCATGATTTGAATTTTTTGCAGTTTGTACTATAGTCGATCTTTCCTTGAATTGTAATCTGCATTCAGAGATACACCCAGTCCCCAAAGTATTTGAACCACATTGTGTAATGTAATGGTGAAAACCACTCTGCTCAAATGGATGCGTTTACATCCTTTCTGTTATATCTCTCATCTGATGTCATGGAAAAAGGATGCCATTGTTTTTATCTGTTTTTTGCTTATCTTGCTCTGTAAATCTTACACCTGTTAGACAACTCTGATACAACAAGTATGATAAATCCATCAATTAAACTGAAAAAAAAAATCTATAGTTGTATGTATGATACGTTACTTTCTGGACAAATCAGTGAGAGAGACTTTAGTGATGAACTGCTACTATTTTACTTTTAACCAAGCAAAAGTAATATATCATTATCATATCATATCATGGTATATTAACCTATATTAACCTGCTTTAACTCTCAGGATATATATCTTAAATTAGACATCCAGTTAATTTTAGTCCAGTTGTGCCTCATATCCTGTTTCATGTATTTCTTGCAAAACAATCCATCTATTTTGCTTGTAAAAAAACATGGTTGGAAACTGGCTATTCACCGTTTCTTCCTACACAGCTTCTGTTTAATGCTGATAAAATGGGCGCAGTTGAACATAAACAGTCCGCCAGGTTAAAGGGTGGCAGCAACAACATTTGGGGAGGATAACGAAGTGGAAAGCTTGAGCAATAACTCTGGCTTTGTTGTAGCGGGAATGAAGAAAAGCAGAATGAGGCTTTTTTCAAAGGCGCTGAGGACAGACTGATATCACTGGGGAGGAATGGTGAAGTCATGTTGAACACAGCAGAGTGAATAGTTTAAAAAAGAACATCTGGAAATATTGCTATAAACAGATGACAACGCAATTAATGAGTTAACCCTATAATGCCAAATGTATCGTATTTGATACATACGGATTCTGAAATGTTTTGCATCGGACACCTTTTGCATAATTTAATGGTAAAAACTTTGCTCAAAATCCTATTGTACACAATCAGATATACCTGATAACAGCCAGTAGAAGACTACACAAAAAATAATCTTGACTTATCGCATAGTAATAAATTATTAATATCAAAAATGTATTTCTGTTTTTTCTTTTTACATATTTTGTTAAAAGGGCAAATAAGGAATTCAAGCCAAAAAAAAGTAATTTTCTGTTTTGTTTTATTCTTGGATCGGGCTTTAAAGGGTTAATAACTTAAAGGCATTGTGGAGGATTTTTACATACACGCCCTGTTTAAAATGTGCTGTTCTCATAGCTTATAAAAGCTTACTGTGTCCACATAAAGCAGGGACTATATAGTGGACTTTATAGCAAACTCGGCTAACTGACCGTTCAGAGGATCACTGGTTTTTGTCCGTTGGTCACGTAACTCCTCCTCCACTGCACGGTGCCTGCGCCATCTTTATTAGTCCCCGCTGTCCGGTAGTGATATCCTGTAGCTGCAGCGACTCGCTGTGACAGCAAATCCCATAATGCTTTGGGAGGAGAGCTTTCCGTGCAAAGCATTCTGGGATATATCTGTCATGATGGGTTTAAGGTTCTTAGCCCACATGCAGAACACAACGGAGGCTGGGTAAAAGTTTAACAAGGTTTATTGAATGTTTCACAATCACAAGACAATGTACTGGGTCAGGAACTGGTCCGGGCTGGTTCACTGAAGTCAGCTGAGAAGATAGTTTGATTAGAAGGCAGGCTGATGAGAATGAGTCTTTGATAATTCTGGATTATACCTTGACTGAATCCGGGCTTCTCTTAGAGAGAGAGGGAACCGTTGGGTCCAGAGACTGTTTGTTCAGCAGAGTTCAAGAGCAGCTGCAGCGTCTAGCTTCTGACTTTAATGGCAGACTTTGATCAGAGTTTCCAGCTCTTAACTAAGAGCAGCAGGGGAATCCACATAGGAATCTTCAGGTTTGGCTCTCCAGGGCAGATTGGCAGGTTAAGCTCATCCAGAGCTTCAGGCTAGAGACAGGTTTCCTGTGAGGCAAAAACAGAAGAGAGTTAGAATCTGATCTCTCTCAAGAGACAGCTAAGATTCTTTCTGTTTCAAGGCTCTGGTTGCTAACCAAACTAAGGTCAACACTGTGGCATCGAAGCAAGGTCTGGCAGCTGGTTATAAAGGTGAAGTCTCCTGATGAGTAGATGCGTCTCAGGTGTGCTGGAAGACTCCAGCTCCAGGAGACCCACGGCGCACTCTGCTGGAGGAAGGTGGTACAGCTCCAGATCCCAACAGTACCCCCCTCTCAACGACCGCCTCTTGGCGGTCCAGAAGATGTCGACGGGAGAGAGCTCTAATATTTCTCGATCAGGGATGGATCGAGGATATAAGAGCCAGGAACCCATGTGTAGCCCTCCCAATCGACGAGGTACTGCCAACCGCGACCTCGCCGACGGGAGTCCACGATCCGGCGGACGGTGAAGGCAGGATGTCCATCGATGTCCCGGGCGGGTGGAGGGGAGTTGGATGGAGGGCACAGGGGGCTAGAAACAACTGGCTTAATCTGGGAGACATGGAACGTGGGATGGATGCGGAGACTCGGAGGAAGGTGCAGACGTACAGCAGAGGGGTTGATGATCTGGGCAACCTTGTATGGACCAATGAACCGGGGGGACAGTTTTCGAGACATGCCCTTAAGGGGAATGTCTCGTGTGGACAGCCATACCGCTTGGCCTATGGAGTAGTCAGGGGCCGGGCGTCTCTTGGAGTCAGCGAAGCGTTTAGTAGAGACAGATGAACGGTTGAGGGTGGCGATGGTGTCCTTCCAGACTCTCTGGCAACGACAGATGTGCTGATGGACTGATCGGACTGAGATCTCTCTCTCGTCTGCAGGGAAAAGTGGAGGCTGATAACCAAGAGATACCTGGAACGGGGATAGACCAGTAGAAGCAGACTTGAGTGAATTGTGGGCGTATTCGATCCAGGTCAAGAACTGACTCCAGTCAGTAGGGTTGTTTGAGGTCAGGCAGCAGAGAGTGGACTCTAGTTGCTGATTCATTCTCTCCGTCTGCCCGTTAGACTGTGGGTGATAACCAGAGGTGAGTGACTTACAATTTAACGCTGAACAGAAGGCTTTCCAGACCTGTGAGATGAACTGTGGACCGCGGTCGGAGAGAATGTCTTGAGGGATGCCATGGAGTCGGAAAACATGCTTCACAGAAGCTGGGCTGTCTGGAAAGCTGTGGGAAGTTTCCTGAGGGGAATTAAGTGACAGGCTTTTGAAAAACGGTCGACGATGGTTAAAATGGTGGACATACCTCTGGAAATTGGGAGACCAGTGACAAAATCTACAGCAATATGAGACCAGGGACGGGTTGGAACAGGTAGGGGATGCAGCAGACCAGAAGGTGGTTGGTGAGAGGTCTTATTTCTGGCGCAGATGGGACATGCCAAAACGTACTCCTTAACGTCCTTGTGTAAGGATGGCCACCAGAAACGTCTTGTATTCAAGGCAATTGTTCTGCTCACTCCAGGATGGGCGGAAAATTTAGCTGCATGCATCCACTGGATCAGACGGGATCTGACGGAAGATGGAACATAGGTTTTATTTGGAGGACCGTTACCTGGGTCAGGTTCAGAGGCTAGGGCAGAGTTGATGAGATCAGTGATCTCCCAGGAAACCACTGGGAGAACAGGCTCGGGCGTCTCAGGTTGATCAGCAGAGTAAAGACGAGAGAGAGAATCGGGCTTGACGTTCTTGGAACCAGGTCTGTAATAGATTATGAGATTGAATCGGGAGAAAAACAATGACCATCTAGAATGATGTGGGTTAGCTTGTTTGGCGGATTGGAGATAGGCCAGGTTCTTGTGGTCTGTCCAGACCAAAACTGGATGCTCGGCCCCCTCGAGCCAGTGTCTCCACTCCTCCAAGGCGAGTTTGATGGCTAGAAGTTCTCGATCTCCAACATCGTAGTTCTGCTCCGCTGGTAAGAGTCTACGTGAAAAGAAGGCACAGGGATGAATCTTTTGGTCTGAGTCAGATTGTTGAGACAAAACTGCTCCAACACCGGAGTCTGAGGCATCCACCTCTAAGATAAACTGCTTAGAGGGGTCTGGCTGGATCAGAATGGGAGCTCTAGAAAACAGGTTCTTTAATTTCTCAAAAGCGTTCTGGGCTTCAGGTGTTCATTGAAATGTCTTCTTTACCGAAGTCAGAGTTGTGAGAGGTAGAGCTGTTTGACTGTAATTCCTTATGAAGCGTCTGTAAAAGTTTGCAAAACCAAGGAATCTCTGAAGCTGTTTGGGGTTTTCAGGTGTCGGTCAGTCAAGAACTGCCTTTATCTTGTCTTCGGATGGCTTAACCTGCCCGCCCTCGAGCACAAACCCTAAAAAGGTGACAGATGGTTGGTGAAATTCGCATTTTTCTGCCTAAACAAAGAGCTTGTTTTCCAAAAGTCTCTGAAGGACCAGACGGACATGTTTCTTATGCTCAGATAGGTTCTTGGAGTAGATCAAAATGTCGTCAATGTACACAAACACAAATATATTCAAAAAATCTCTGAGGACGTCATTGACTAGAGCTTGAAAACAGGCCGGAGCGTTTGTGAGACCAAAAGGCATGACCAAATACTCAAATTGGCCTAAGGGGGTCTTAAAGGCTGTCTTCCATTCGTCTCCTTCTCTTATCCTAAGGAGGTGATAAGCATTTCTCAAATCGAGCTTGGTGAAAACTGTTGCACCCTGAACAGGTTCAAATGCTGATGCCAGTAATGGTAGTGGGTACCGATTTTTGACGGTTATCTGATTTAGGCCTCTGTAATCTATACAGGGTCGTAGGGAACCATCCTTTTTACCCACAAAAAAGAAACCAGCACCAAGAGGAGAAGAAGATGGACGGATTATCCCAGCAGCCAGAGACTCATTAATATATTTCTCCATGGTCTCATGTTCAGGCTTAGAGATGTTATAAAGTCTACTACTGGGCAGGGGAGCTCCTGGTAATAATTCAATGGCGCAGTCATATGGTCTGTGAGGTGGAAGAGACGTCGCACTGACCTTACTGAAGACTGGTGCCAGATCATGATACTCGGGAGGAACAGAAGTAAGGTCAGGAGAGTCCATTTCCCCCCTACCTCTAGGGAACTGAACAGCAGGGGCTGCAGAACGAAGACATGTCTCGTGACAGGACGTGGACCAAGACTCAATGTGGCGTTCAGCCCAGTTGATATGGGGGTTATGTCGTTCCAGCCACTCGAATCCCAGCACCAAGGGGGAGCATGCAGAAGGAAAAACAAAAAAGGTTAATGTCTCACGATGATTTCCGGAGATCAAAAGTTCTAGAGGTTGTGTTTGATGAGTGACTTGATGGAGTTTCTTTCCATCAATAGCGGATACTCTGAGAGGCTTGGATAACGAAACAGTTTCAATCTGTAATTGCTGGACCAGGTTAGAATCAATGAGGTTACTCTCACATCCAGAGTCAATGAAAGCAGACAAGGTGAGGTTCTGGTTAGAAAAAAAAAGTGTAGCAGGTAACATCAGATGAGGAGCCTTTTCAGTTTTCAAATGGCCCGTCAGACTCCTCAGTTCCTCTGACGGGCCCTGGCTTTTGACTCAGCCGGACATGAAGCTATGAAATGGCCAGTCTCACCACAGTATAGACACAGATTGCCCCTAAATCGTCGTTGTCTTTCCTCAGGGGTTAGCCTTGTGTGTCCAATCCGCATGGGTTCGGCCTCCGCTCCATCTGAGTGAGAGACTTGGACAGGCACAGAAAGAGTCTGGTTTTTAGGCTTTGGCTTGGGAACGGGTTCTGTGGATCCAGAAAAAACAGAAGCATTATTTAATGCAGGGGTTGACACAGAAAAATTCAGACTTCTTTGTCTAGTGTTGTTTCTAGTTCGGAGCCTGTAATCCAATCTGATGGTTAAACGGATTAAATCCTCCAAACTAGTCGGTTCGTCGATCGTGGCTAGTTCATCCTTGATGTTATCATTTAAGGTCTTAAAATATGCACTTTTGAGTGCACATTCGTTCCAACCAGAGGCTGCGGCTTTGACCCGGAAGTCGATGGAGAACTCAGCCACTGTGGAATTTCCCTGTCTTAAATTCAGCAGGGCTTGAGAGTCAATGGTCTTATCTGTGTCGTGATTAAATACTTGGGAAAACTCTGAAATTAACTCGGAAAAAGTACAAGTGAAACTGGATTCAGAGGAGAACCTTGCCTCCGCCCATTCAAGGGCTCGTCCAGTGAGTTGAGAAAGAATGAATATTTTCTTTCTATAATTCGGAAAACTGCCAGGAGAATGTTCAAAAAGTAATCGACATTGGAATAAAAATCCCTTACAATCTTTTTGATTACCTGAAAATCTTTCAGGCGGACTGGGACGGAACACAGGAAGTGACGTCACTGCCGGTGACCTTGGAGGCGGAAGTGGATCCGGAACTGGACGTACGGCTGGCGTGGCGTTAGCATTACCCATGTAGCTGGAAAATGTTTGTAGCATTTGATTCTGATGTTCAATCTTAGTATGCAACTCACGGAGGGTATGCGCATGTCCAAGGATCTGAGCGTCCTGTTCCTCAAGCCTCCTACGGAGGTGATCTGCTGGGCTTTGTGTTTGGCCGCAGTGTTCTGTCATGATGGGTTTAAGGTTCTTAGCCCACATGCAGAACACAACGGAGGCTGGGTAGAAGTTTAACAAGGTTTATTGAATGTTTCACAATCACAAGACAATGTACTGGGTCAGGAACTGGTCCGGGCTGGTTCACTAAAGTCTGCTGAGAAGATAGTTTGATTAGAAGGCAGGCTGATGAGAATGAGTCTTTGATAATTCTGGATTATACCTTGACTGAATCCGGGCTTCTCTTTGAGAGAGAGGGAACCGTTGGGTCCAGAGACTGTTTTTTCAGCAGAGTTCAAGAGCAGCTGCAGCGTCTAGCTTCTGACTTTAATGGCAGACCTTGGTCAGAGTTTCCAGCTCTTAACTAAGAGCAGCAGGGGAATCCACATAGGAATCTTCAGGTTTGGCTCTCCAGGGCAGATTGGCAGGTTAAGCTCATCCAGAGCTTCAGGCTAGAGACAGGTTTCCTGTGAGGCAAAAACAGAAGAGAGTTAGAATCTGATCTCTCTCAAGAGACAGCTAAGATTCTTTCAGTTTCAAGGCTCTGGTTGCTAACCAAACTAAGGTCAACACTGCGGCGTTGAAGCAAGGTCTGGCAGCTGGTTATAAAGGTGAAGTCTCCTGATGAGTAGATGCGTCTCAGGTGTGCTGGAAGACTCCAGCTCCAGGAGACCCATGGCGCACTCTGCTGGAGGAAGGTGGTACAGCTCCAGATCCCAACAATATCTGCCTATGCTGAGGCCTTTCTTTTCTTCTCATACACTTCGTAGAAAATTTTTCTCTTATGACCCTCGACCATTTTCAAAGAACCGCTGTGAGAAAGTTGAGCTTCAAGGATTGCCTGAAACCGTAGCTCACCACGGATATATGCCTGAAAGGATAGCTAACGGGCTGACGTAGGATGGCCTTATGTAAACATATCACCAGAATGATTGACTATTACAAGGACCACTTATTTAGATGATCCGCCCGGAAATAAAAGATCATCCTCTTTACCTTTAACAACTAACCACAGGTGAATATGGCTTTTCGTAGATTTTAAGAGAATCTTTGGGATTTTGCAGATTTGTGTTTAAGTTTTATGGTAAAGCATTTCCATTTTTTGTTTCTCTGGTATTTTTAATTGATAACAATATACAATAAAAACTAAGACAAACCATGAGCACTAATGTTTTCCATTTTCTCTCATTTGGAGTAAATCCATATTGCATTATTTCTATTTAGAAAGAAATAATCTGAGAAGAGTTCTGTGTTGTTTCAAGTGGCAGCATCTGTCCTTATTTAAATAAGAAATTAACGTATCCTATCTAAAAAAAAAAATGGAACGTATTCAGCTATTTGAATAGCAGCTGTAAATAAACTGAACTAACTACGAATGCAGGTGAAGTTTTAACTGCAGCCCTCCTCTGCTGCTCTTCTCAATAATTACACATACATTTATAATTTTGATGATTGGTGCCAGCAGCATAGATAACAAGAGCAACACACACACACATCCAAGGCTCATTTTGAATAGTTGGTTATACAAACATGAAGGAATGGGCTAATGGGAAAAAGCTGGTGGACTCTGAGATAATCCATACATGCACATTGAGAATAGCTGCTGAACTGGTTTAAAAACAGGACATTATTGCTGCAAGTCAACAATGCTGTTGATCTCTGGTGTCCAATACTATGATATTTGTATTATATTTAAAAACTGAAAACCTGTAATAAACTCATAAAGATGTCAATAGACTGTAGGCATAGCCAAATGCAGGCAGAAAAAGTGTCCTTAAAATAATTTGGGTCTTTTCTACAATAATAGGAGCTTTAAAGGATTATAACTTAACTAATCTTTTTTTCCCCTTATCTTTAAAAAGCAGCATTTACATAGACCATGAGATCTCATTAGAATAGCATTGAGTCAATTTTATTCATTTATTGCTGAAAAGTAAATTTTGCATTCAATAAAATTTGACCAAAAAAAAACTTTTTGAAAAATGTAAAATGCAATCAAAATATGATTTTATTGAAAAATAATGATAAAAAATATATAGAAAAAGTTTTTTCAATGGAATTTTTTCACATTTCGGAAAGATTTTCTATATTTTAGTATTTTTTTATTTCTCTTCTTCATATTGAGTTTTATGAACTGCATAATTTTCCAATTACTTTTCCTTAGAGTGAAGCGCTAAGACACATTTCTATCGGTCTGCATGGATGTTAGCAACATTTTATTGGTGAAGAGCGAGTGAATGGAGCTTAAAGGAAAGAGACTGTGATCTGTTATAGCAATTTGAAAAGACTGCAGTTTGTTAAACTATATTTGAAAAAGAGAAAGTTGAAAAAAGAAAATATCTATAGATATATAATAGAAAATTGGTAAAGAAAAAGAAATAAAATTTGAAATAAATAAATAAGTATATCCAATAAACAAATTAATTTACAAAACATATTCTGACATTATACGACAGCACCTGATGCATGGCTAAAGCACTGTAAGGGTAAACAGGCCTCCAGAACCATCGCTGCTTATTTTTCTTTGATTCCATTCAGCTTTTCATCCCCACCCATGCATTTATTATTTACAGTGAGGAAAATAAGTATTTGATTAAAAAAATCATCCATTGAGATTATGTCTCTCACAGTGGACATGCACCTACGATTACAATTGCAGACCCATCCATGATTTCTAACTAGGAGAACTAGTATCTTAGCCCTGATATCTAGTTTACACTGTTCCTTTAAAATCTGTTTTTAAATACCAGCTGATAAAATGACAAAGGAAAACATCTGTTTTTCTCACCTTAAAACCGATTTGCATGTGGATGAAAGGTGCAGACACAGCAGAAATGTTGGGGAAATATCAGTATAATTGTAAGGCAGGCAGGAACCACATGAACTCCTCAAATCAGCAGCAGCTTTAACATTTCCCAAGCTAACAATAGGTGTTTCTAGCTGACAGATTCACTACAAAAACGGGTGTTTAGTGTTTGATATACTTTGCCTGATCTTCAGCTGGATAAACACTCTTAATCCTGTATATAATCTTCTACCTATCAGGAGGCAGCAGAAGAATTGCTGTGAGATCAAAATGAGCCTAAATAACAAGCTAGGCCTCTTATTTGTGGGCCGTTGAAGGGATGGATGCATTTTTTTTCTCAAAGTACTTTAAAGCTGTTGCCAAGCTGTTCTTATGATGAAATGTAAACTAAAATGTTTGGAAAGTTGTTATGATTCAGGCATAAGACCATACTTTAAATAATTTTGGCTTAAGTATAAATGTGCTGGTGAATGGTACAGATTTACCCCTCTTGCAGGATCCGCCTTTAATGGGATTCAAACAATAAATCTGAATTTAAGTATTCTTGCTACAGTGATCATTTTGTTCTGTAAGACATACAACACCCAGAAGTCAAACATTTATAACTTGAACTATTAACAGAAGTAGAAGCAGATCTGGTGGTTTTGGTTCCTGAAAAAGAATCTCTGGTAGACTCACTGACTGCATCTTAACATGGAAAATAATTTTTTAATCATTTTCAGGGGGACATAAGACTTAAATAAATATAAACTCCTAATTTGTACACACATTTGCTGTTTGATACATAAGTAGATTACTTCAACTCAAAATCAAAAAACAGGCACATCACATTGCATAGTCATTATGAAGTGTCTAAATCCTGTAATATAAGATATTATACAAGTCTATAAAATTACAATAAAATGAATGTGTTAATTGAGCATAATAATACAGATGTGCCAAATGTGTTAAATTCATGATGTAAATGTAATTTACATGTATTTATTACATGTTATGGTAATTACATCTTACATATAATTGTAAGATTTTACATAAAGACTGAATTACAAGTACATATCTGTTAATGCTATTTTCTATCGCAAATTGTGGGTGCCATATACCTTTATACCGTGTCTGTGCATTAGCCTTCAAATGTGACTGATTTACTGTACAATAGAGCTAAATTAATGAACCAATTTAGCAACTCCACATAGCTTCAGTTTGTACACTAGCAAAATCACATAAATTGGTAAAATAACAGGCAACACCAAATTCATATTTTGGATTTTGCTCTTAGTTACAACAAGTATCTGATAATTTCAAAAAAAAAAGTGAAATTACCTGTAAAACAACTTCCCACAGTCGGCAAAATGCTTGTTTTTTTTTTTTCAGCCAAATGTTACACATGCAGGCATTTTAACTGCGTGTCTCCGTGGGAGTGGGGACTACCAGCATGAGCAATGGCGTAACTATCGGTAAGCAGAGACTGCATTTGCTTAGGGGCCCCCAACCTTTTAGGGGCCCCGTCACTGACACCTGGTTGGCCCCCTACGCAATTTTGGACTAGGACGTCTCTTTGCAGATGTAAATTTGCGATGGTGATCAGCATGATGGTGAGCCGTTTAAACACGACAACAATAGCAAAGCAGACAGTGGGACTTTTAATTACTATGTTAATAACTCTGTATAGTTAATTAGATGGTTTGTAAAAAATACAATATGTTTCAAACCACAATAAAGATCTTAAAAGAACAATGTATTTGAGTATTTCATTTTTTACAATACGACTTGGAATTATGGGTTATCCAGAGCGTACATTAAAACCACCCACCCAGATAATGTTGCTTACGCCCTTTTCTTGTGTCATTACGCCATGCAATCAGCAATCCAATGAATAAATAGAGATTAGTGGTTTTCTCCTGCTAGATGACACCTGAGAGCTAGCCACTTGGAGGGGCCGCACAGGTGCTCCTCATCAGATCTAATCAACATTGGAGGATAAAAGGGACCACAGCGAGCACACAGGCCCCTGAGTTTTATTTACCAGTGGTAAAGCTCTAACCAGCCTGTTCTTATCTAGGTTACCTGTGACAACCTTCCTTAGTTGTCCTTTTTTCCAAGGTGTCGGGGCCCCGAGTCAGTAGCTCCTCCAAAGAGTTCTTCCTGGATGCAATCTATAAGTCTCCTTCAAGCAGCACAATCTCTGAATGTGATTCCTACACTAATTATAATATCCTCTTGATGAGACACTGGCCTGCATTTAAAGAACAATTTAAATCTAATTTGCCTCCTAAATGTATCTGCATGTTGGCCCGATCTCTTAGCAAAAACATAACAGAAGACCCAGCAGATCCACTCAGGTCCATCCATGTATATATCAGAAACATCAAACCTTAACCTTAGAAACTGTGCTCTATTCTGTTCAGGACTAACCCCGAAATCCCACATCCTCCATCAACGTCCCGCTTCGCCCCGCAGCACTCCAGACCACCTGCATAAAGCAAAGCCTACAGTCTCTGCTGTTCCTACCGTCTTGCTGTGCTCTGACTTCCTTGGGCTCAAGGATAGCATCCATCCATCCATCTTCTAACACGCTTAATCCCAAGTGGGGTCATGAGGGGTGCTGTGGCTCCAGCTTTCAATGGGCGAGAGGCAGGGTACACCCTGGACAGGAAGCCAGTCTCTAGGAGAGCGTGTGCCATGTTATTATTAAATTTATAGGAGCAAAACATGTGGAAATTAACTTTTAATTCATATGACATATTAAAAAAATCCCCATCAGCATCCAGCATATGTCCAGTTTCTGCCCAAATATTTTCTTTTTTTTTTAAAACATATTTTACACTATGACACATTGTCACCAAGGCCTCAACCATGGTATCTGGGCATTAACTTTGGTTTACAGTCAAACTTGTTCAAAGTTTACATTTGGTTCAGAGCTTGTAATGGTAATATCTCTACATACTAATTGATGGGATCCCCCATGTTTAAAAAGTTGTCTCATTTGTTTCTCATGACAAAGAGATCATTTCTGATATCTGTTTTGATAAGAAAGGGGTGGTGTCAGACTCCCAGGACAAACGAAATACAGTCAGAGCTACATCAATGAATTTTCTGGAACTATGACTCAGCTTCAAGTTGGTTACATCTACGAGAAGACACAGTCCCAGATGTAATTGATTTCTCATATCCATGATATTTGTCAGTACTCCACAGATATCATGCTCAAATGTAGTAACTTTAGCACACTACCAGGGTAACAAAGCTCCTACAGCAGCATATATGAAACAGAAGTTTTGAATAGCAGGTTTGTACTGGTTTAGTTTTAGTAAAGTTAATGAAGAAAGTTATAAATCACCAATTGAAATCTTGGATTTACTGTAGCAAATAAACTTTTCTGGCATGAGGTTGTCCCAGTTACCTTACAAGCAAGATGAATTGTCAAAATATTTGTAAATTCTCAAACACCCTAAAATACATCTTGCCAGAAGCCAACAGATACATTATCCACAATACAGAAATGTTTCTGACTGATGAAATGCAGGGACGTGGATGACATCACGGGGTCAACCATAGGGGAAAGGCTGAAGCAAAACAAACATGGCTGTCCAGTTATAGCCGGAATGCCCTCTATTTCTTTTTGAAAAACAAGCAAAATGATGTGATTTGTGCCTTTGTGGATGGGAATATGTTTGTGTGTTCCTCGTAACCAGATTTGATGATTTATCAGTTCACTCTGTTAATTGTTTAACAAATTATGATTAACAGACATGTTGAAGCAGCTACTGCTACTGATTAAAAACTCCACTGTAGGCTGGTGCCAATTTTTTATTTACCCAACCAAGATTTGTATTTAATATCCCTCCCTTTTGCAAGCAATTTCAACAGGAGCCTTTCCAGACTGATAGAATACAAGTTGAACTACATGGATCAATCTATCTTATGCCAGGTTAAGTCAACCTAGGTCATCCTTCCAGCTTCGTCTTGAACGTTGTATGTTTTGATTTCTCAATTATAGGTAGATACATCTTTCTAATGGTTAGGCAGTGTCATTTGTTCCCCGAAACTTGTTCTAAAAAAAAAATGTAAAAAAAGTTTTTATCGAAAAAAAAAAAAGTTTTGTCTTTAATTTTTCCAAGAACATTAGAATGCTATTACTGTAGATTGATGAAGGTATACTGTCTCCTTGTCATTCCAAAGCCTAAAGATTATCTTGTCTGAGAACATTGATAAGAGTTTTTTTTCCCTCAAGGTTGTTTTGGGTGACAAATTATCATTCTAATAATTTTATGAACCCATGATCTGACCGAGTGAACAGTGAGTGGCTTCTTGGTTTTACCTTAGAAACTTTTTCGATTCCTTTTATGTGCAATTTCACTACTCATCTGTTCTTGTCATGTAGTCCAGGTGGGGCAAAGTCCTATTCAAACATTAGGAGGAATGTTATTTTTTATCTGTCCAGTGGTAAAATTTAAAATGTAGGAGTCAGAGGCCAGCCATGATTATTTCTCCAAACCCCGCACTTTATGGAGCCAGTTACTTTGTGGTTCCAGATGAATGCACTTATACCCTTATTAAAATGTTTTAAAGAAGTTATTGGGAATATTGTTGAGAAATAAATTTAAAACGGGCGAAATGTTCATCTTTATACTGTTGATTCTGCCTAACAAGGTTAAGGATAGGTCTACCCCCTAATAAAATCACTTTCCAGTTTTTGGATCAGTTTAGGGTCATTTAATCTAAACACATTTTTCAGGTCACAATCCACTTGGATGCTGAAGTTTGTAAACCCTTCTGAGACCCATTTAAACAAGTTTGTTTGGCTTGGGGTGCCAAATGTGCAGTGCTGTCATGAAGTACTGAAAACAGCACTGCATGGTCAGTTTTTTTGTATTGGACTCAGGTCTGACTCCATCAGATGAGTATCTCTTTTCCTTCGTCAATGATGGAAAGACAAATTCTTTAGGTGCTGTCCTAAACCCTTTACTCTACAAACTCTACATTTACACACTCTGCTGCCATGTTTACACTACAATATGCAGACATTCCCAAAAGCAGTGAGTTAATTTCTGGTAGTGATGACACAGCATACAAAAATAGCAGGTCTGAAGTTCTTGCTGTTGGAACCAATGAAATTGTGTTTATGTGAAGGAAATGTATGACACAAAAAACCCTACTAAAGACATCATAGTCTGAAGTGAGGTGGATATACTGTTTGAAAACATTTGCTATTTATACTTGTAAAGTGTTCAGAAACCTTTAAAAAAACATTAACTCATCTGTTCCAGTGTTTGGCCTTATTTTATATTTGTGTTCTATGTGTTTTAATGCGTATGCTTCAGTTTGAGAAAGAACAGGACTGCTTTCATAACCAACTTTATATTATGTCATTTATCAGATCTGCATCATGTTTTCACTCATAATCTGCAGAAACTGTCCTACAAACTGGATCACCCCTACCATACCACCATTTGTTTCATCCTTACTGTAGTGAAAGAGAAACAATCAATTGTTTTATTGGTTTTATTGGTTTTTCTGTGGCAATGCATACACACACTAAGTGCCTTTTATGGATGACTGTAATTGTTGGGATCTGGAGATTCTCCACCTTCTCCAGCAGAGTGCGCTGTGGATCCTCCTGGGCTGGAGCCCTCCAGCACAGCTGACGTTCATCAGCTCATCAGGAGACCCGCCTTTATAAGCAGCTGCCAGACCTTCCTTCTACGCCGCAGTGTTAGCCAAGTTTGGTTAGCGAACCTGAGCCTTTGAGTTTACTAATCTTTGTCTTCCTAGAGAAACCTTATTCTAATCTGCCTCTGTCTTCTCGCTCCTAGGAAACCAATCTCTCGAGAGAAGCTCTGGATGACCTTAACCAGAAACCTGCCTGCCTGCCCTAGAGAGCCAAACCTGAAGTTCCCACTCTGGAATCCACTTGCTGATCTTTGGGAAAGAGCTGATCATTCCAACCAAGGTCTTTCACTGGAAATCAGAAGCCAGACGCTGCTGCTGCTTTAGCACTCTGCTGAACCATCAGTCTCTGGACCCAACCGGTTCCCTCTCTCAGAACTAAGCCTGGACCTCTTCAAGGTATCCACTGAAACATCTGAAAACTCATTTAACTCATCTGCAACCAAGCTAACCAAACTATCCGTCTCTGCAGACGCCTGAGAATCCTGCCCGGACCAGAACCTGAGTCTAGTTCATGTCATTGTGTGAAACCTTTAATAAACTCTGTTAAATCTTTTACCAAGTCTCCAGTGGTGTTCTGCATGTGGGTTTATCCCTAAACCGATCATGACAGTAATCTGATAAGACTCAGGCTCTGAACCTTGAAGTGGGTCGGAAATATTATAAATACCGTATTTTTTGGACTATAAGTTGCACTTTTTTCATGGTTTGGCTGGCCATGCGACTTATGCTCTGGTGTGACATATAGAAGTTTTTTTTTAACCCCTAGAGGGCTCTATGTAGCTTTGCATGCAACAACATATATTCTATTAATAATACTGAAAGAAAAAACGTTACAACTTACCACAACAAAACAAATTAGCATTACAACAACAACGACTGAATAGAAATATGCCACACCAAAAAAATTCATATACTGAAAGTAATTAAATATATAGTCGAAAATGGCAATAGGGCACCTAAACAACAGTTTGAATGCAGTGAAAAACTGGTTAGGGACTGGAGAAAAGCGGAGGAAAAGTTGAAGGTCTGAATGATTATCACTGCTTCTCAATTTGTTGGGATCTGGAGCTGTACCACCTTCCTCCAGCAGAGTGCACCGTGGGTCTCCTGGAGCTGGAGTCTTCCAGCACACCTGTGACGCATCTACTCATCAGGAGACCTCCCCTTGATAACCAGCTGCCAGACCTTGCTTCGACGCCGCAGTGTTGACCTTAGTTTGGTTAGCGACCTGAGCCTTTGAAACTGATAAGAATCTTAGTTGTCTCTATAGAGAGATCTGATTCTAACTCTCTTCTGTTTTTGTCTCTCAGGAAACTTGTCTCTAGCCTGAAGCTCTGGATGAGCTTAACCTGCCAATCTGCCCTGGTGAGCCAAACCTGAAGATTCCTATATGGATTCTCCTGCTGCTCTTAGTGAAGAGCTGAAACTTTAATCAAGGTCTGCCATTCAAAGTGAGAAGCTAGACGCTGCAGCAGCTCGTGTACTCTGCTGAACAAACAGTCTTTGGACCCAACGGTTCCTCCTCTCTCAAAGAGAAGCCCGGATTCAGTCAAGGTAGAATTCTGAATTATCTAAGGACTCATGCTAATCTGCCTGCCTTTCTAATCAAACTATCATCTCTGCAGACTTCAGTGAACCAGCCCGGACCAGTTCAAGATCCTGTTCTTAACTTGTATTATTGCACATTCAATAAACTCTGTTAAACCTTTTACCCAGCCTCCGTTGTGTTCTGCATGTGGGCTAAGCAACTAAAACCCATCATGACACAATTCAATTCAGTTTATTTCTATTGCGCCAATTCACAACACATTTAATCTCAAGGCACTTTACAGTTCAACCAGATCATACAGTCAAATTGATTCAAAGTTTTCTACCTAAGGAAAACCAGTTGATTGCATCGACTCATTGACTCAAATGCAATCCCTCACACTAAGCATGCTTGTAGCGACAGTGGAGAGGAAAAACTCCCTTTTAACAGGAAGAAACCTCCAACAGAACAAGGCTCAGATGCTCGTCCATGAAATAAAACAATGCGTTCTTCGAGCAGTAGCCTACCAAGCGCCAGTTATCAGAACACAGATTCCATGGATAGAATAACCTTTCAAAAAGGTGCGACTTTTAGTCTTATATATGTTATATATGTGGTATACATGTATATATGTTTTTTTTTTGTCTTCATAATGCATTTTTTGGTTGATAACCATAAAATTATAATGGTCTTGGAAAGAGCAACAAATACAAGTTGTGTTCAAACAGCAGCCTGAAAACTTTAGAACTCCTCATTTTACCCAGTGGCCTGTCTATATGCACATATTTGTGCCTTTCTCCAACTGGGAGCCCTACAATGCAGATCACCCTACACTATAATATGTGTTTATTTAATGCAGGTATTCTTGTGGAAACTATTAAACTGTAGCCAGTGTTGAATCAGAGTTTAATAAATATAATGTCTGAAGTAACAAACGGGTTACAATAAATGTTTGGGAGTACTGCCAGCTCAGTTCTCCTTTAGATCATCTGTTGAGCAACAAATGCAAGTTAACGTAAGCCAGTGTATGCATCTAGAACAGAGAGCTACCTTAATAAAATGCCACTCTGTTGAAATGGATGTCTGATTCATCTTTAAAGCAGTGTGATAATTTCTGTTGGTCTCTATGGGCCCATGCAAAATCAGCAGCTACACACAATTAGGCATAGACAATCAGTAGTGAATCTACCTTTTTTTAGTGCATTTCTTAGTATTGCAAAAGGAGACCTTGATGGACATTAAGACATTAGACCACTCATTAGACCACTCTAAGACCCAAGCTCAATGTTCCTTCTATTTACAACCATTAGCCTAAAATCACCACCACTAGCCTCCAACCACTATCAACATACCCTCAAATTAGGAAATTAGGAATTGGGACACCCCTTGCTGAATTGTTGACATTCGGGTATGTAAGCAACTGTGTATTTAAGTATGCACATACGTAAGATGACCATAAAAGAGGAGAAAAGCTTTTTTCAATCAATAGTCCCACCAGAAAAGAGGAGACAAGCTTTTTTTAATCAAAATAGTTAAATGATGAAGTGAGGAATGCACTTTAGAGGTTTGTGGGGGGCTTTTAAAAAGGCTTATTTCATTTAACCCTTGAAGGATTGTTTCTTCGTCCTACCTCCAGCGGAAACTGGCCAGCCACTGCCTTATCTCTCCTACTGTGATGCTCTGTCTGCCCAGCAGACTTCTCTAATCTATAGCTGTACTCCTTCAATCTCCTGCAGTTCGACTCCAGAGGCTCGCCCCGACCAGCCGACTGTTGTTCCTGCTCCGTCTCCCTGGCACGTAAGGGGTATTCTCTGATACAGCCCTTTCCTTTCCCCCGGCCAGCCGCAGCCTCTCGCCCTCTTCAGAGCTGTTTGCCTAGCAGGCTACTCCTATCTACCGGTGTGCTCCTGCGAACTCCTCCTGAGCTAGCCCTGGCAAACTCCGGCTCTCCCCTGATCTGGTGTCCCGTCTTCCCAGCGAACTTCTCTAATCTATGGCTGTTTTCCATCTCCCGCTGTGGTTCCTTAGCATGGCTGGCTGCCTCATCTCAGTTCTGGTGATCTTTCCCTACTGAGCTCTTGTACTGATTTCCTGCTGCTCCTGTCTGAGCTCCAGGAAGCCATCCCATCTTACTTCTGTTGTCTGGGAGAATCTGGTGAACACTGATGCCAATGGCTTTGTTTGGCTTTTAAAAGTAAAAAAATAAATAACCGCGAGTTGCTCCATAGAATCCCTGTCCTCCATGTTTTGTGGGAAAGTGTCCCTTGCCCTTCCCTGGCAAACCAGCATCTGAAATCCTTTCGTATATAAAGGCTAGATTCATACCCCCCCTTGTTATGTCCATTACCTCTACATGCAAGAAAGAAGCTAAATTTAGGGGTAGGGTTTAAAAGTATCCTGGGGTGTATTGGGATTTGCCCTAAAACCTTAATTAGGTTTTTTAGCTGACATGTATTTGTATTCTTTAGCTGATTTTTGGTAAAAGTGGGAAAGGATTTGGGTTCCTTTTGGTCAGTAGTGGTTTTGATCTTGGAAATAAACCTTGCTGCAGTTGCTGCCCATTCTTGCTCTTATTTTTTTATCAGTTTTATAGACCACAAGTAAGGCAACTGAGGTCTATAGAGCTTTAGATGCTGTTATGTGTCTTTATTGATCCCTGGAAGAGTGTTATTGGTAAATTGGCCACTCCAGGGAAGTTCATATCTCAATCATGTTTTTTTAGTTTGTGTGTAGTGGCTCTTATTGTTGAGTCATATTTTTTTCTTTTTAGGGTATTACAGAACTAAAAACTCCAAATCAAGAAAAGAGTTAAGCTTGCCCTAAATCACTGATATGGTGTCTTTTATATATATATATAAAAAATACCAATAAGGAAAATATAATTCATGTTCTGGAAGATATTGTTCAAATGTGGTGTCTCAAAGAGTTAGACGTCATAAAGCCAACAAATTATATTTACCAGAAAAAGCTAAAACCTGTGACGTGGATTCTTCATCACCAGTAACTTTTCCAGGTCCTGTTCTTTTCTGATTATGTCCGGCTTTCCAATGAGTGCTGTTTGAGTTGGCAGCTAGGGTGAGGCTGTAAAAGTGAAGCAATCTGTAAGAGGAGAAAGTCCCTTTGGATATTGCTGGCTGATTCTTGGCGTCATCTGTGACCCGTCACTTCTGTTTGGACGGAATCAGGGCTTAGTTCATGTGTGTGTCACTGCCTGATGGTTGAGTTTGCGTAGAAAGAGTATGAGCACTGAAAGTGACTAAAAAATGAAGCGACAAAAACTGTTATTTGTAATTCATCCAAGTAAATGATTTAACGTCATAGCCCACACAATGATGCTGTTGAACTTGCTTCCTTTTTACTCACAGGGCAATCCTCCCACAGAAACAGATAAAACCTCAAGTGCCTTGGTCACAGTTTATCATTTCATATTATTTCCCTAGAAGCCACACATTAACCCTCATTTTTTTTTGTGAAGCAACATATAATATACATTGTATTTCAATGTCTCATCCTTAAAGAAATTGGATCATCCACTTAAAATCCTGTTTTAAGTTAAACATTAGTTTTTTCTAAAAACGTCCAAAAGATGCAATACAGAGTTTAATAAAAGTCACTTTAACCGCTTTATCCACTGTTTGATTCTAGAAATGCAAGAAGAGCAGTCATAACAACGGAGAGAAAGCCAGGATCCTTTAGAAGTCTCCTTTCAGTCACAGGATCAACAAACACTTAGATAGATGTGTGTCTGTGCATTTTGACTCAGTTACTTTGAACATTACTGGAGGAAAATTTTCATTTTCTGTCACTTTACAGTATATTTAATCTGAGCCTCGGTTTCAAAAAGGGGGAACATTTCTACTCAGAGGCTAAAGGTGAATCTTTAATGTCGATTCAAGGAGGATAAATGCAAACCTGCTTTATACTTTTCAGGTTTTTAGCTTTTAGATTAGTTAAAAGATCAAGAGAATCCTTTAACTTGTAAATTTTGCACTTCTATGTTTTGGTTACATAACATCCAACATAAATTTAAATGTTGAGGGTGCAAATGTGAAAATAATCAAGTGTTAAGAAGAGTTTTGCAAAATCAGTACATGATCATGAATTTATGTCCTTTATGATAAATCAAATGTGCAGATGTGGTGCTGACCTTCGCTCTTCAGGCTTTTAAAAATATATATATATTTTAGACTGAGTCTACTGTATTTTTGACATTATCATCATCTTCCTCTGCTTCTCTCGTTTACGACCCAGAATCCTGCTATTTTTAGAGGAATCTTTTTGATTGTTTGCTTTGTATTTCATTTTTTTTTCTTCAGCTGTTGGCGCTCCTGGAAGTTCTCCTGCCTCCCTGTGCTGTTTAAAAGAATTCATGTTTGCTGAGTTAATGACTTTAAACAGTCTGTCATTAAATGTATAGGGGCCTGGTCGTATTTGTGGATGTCAGCTGTGTGACAAGCTGCTGATCCCTCCAGTGACCCTCAACCTAGCTATATAAATAGAACATGAACGTTTGATGGAGACTTTGTAATTAAATGTAAAATATGGACTTTTAAAGCAAAAAAAAAAAATCTTTCTGTTGGCAAAACCGACCTGGAACGTCTGATGAGCTTTTAGTGCAAAAGAAATCACAAGATTTGCTAAACAGCTTTTGTTTTGAAGAGAAGATATGTTTAATTAAAGAAAATTAGCTTTCACCTTAAAGGTCAAAAACATTCCTCATTAATCACGATCTGACCCCTAACATTCACAGAACCTGTCAAACCAAACAATTGCTTCGGTAACATAAGAAAGGATTTCCGTCTTGCCAACACTTATACGTCACCTCTCGTTGGTCTTTTTTAAGTTTCCATTCGAACCTGGAGAGAAAGAACCTTTGGGGTATTTTAAGCAGCCAGGGTCCAGCACTGTTAGCCGCTGCCTCCTGCGGACGTGGCCTTGATCGCTGATCCGAGTGTGTGTGCCAACTCTGCTTAAACAAAAACTGATGATCAATTTTAAGCGCTTGTTAGTGGACATATCCAAGGACATGTCATCCCTCTAGCTGAGGTGCCCCATTCTCTTAGTCTTCCTTGCCTCGCCTAGGTTTATTAGCTGAAGACTTGGGAGAAAAATATGTCTTTGTTCACACATCCCTTTTGGCAAGTGAGCTGTTTGTGTCACCGCAACTTTTCATAAATACCATTGACCATGATATAATAAAATCCATCAATAAAATGCCAGAGCATAAATCTAAAGCAGCCCTGCAGGGCCAGATTTGCTATAATACAAAACTGGATTTCCTGCTGTCATAGTGATATAACTCTTCCTGTGAAAGCGACCATTGTTATTAAAACCTTCCCAAAGTATGTTAAAAAAAATTGCATAAATGAAAATGTGGACCACAGAAAAAGGGATCTTAGGAATCAGTTTACCGCTTCAACACTGCTTTAACACAATGTTCCTCATGGCCACAGCTTGTGGAAAACTCTCTGTGTTGCTCTGACTTAAATAAAGCTGAACTTAATCTGAGTTTCCTCGCCTTGAGAGAATTGTGTTGTCTTTTCTAAACAGCAAACACAAGTTATCCTCCAAGTCTCCAAATAAACAGCTTGATCTTCTCTTTTTTTTTCTTTTAACAAAAAATACACTGAGGCTCAGAAGAAAACAAACCCAAAATAAAAGGACACTTTATAAATAAGGGCATGATAAATCATTTGCAAACTCTTTTCTAAAATATAACAGGCATCTATAATGCACAATACAAACACAAAGCATACATGTTAGAATGAATAAAACAAATAAAGCAAAAATATTCAGGTTGAACATCCTGAAACTAACACTGGGTTTGGTTCATAATCTTAATCTATTTCAGCATGTTCAGTTCTGGTTTTATTTCGCCATTAGCCTTTCCAAAGGTTTTTTCACAGCTGTTTTCTTGTTCAGAACCTTTTTCAAGTGACTCGAAAGATTATCTGTCAGATTAATCTCTGGTCAGATTAAACAATGATTAAACGCTCTTCAATCTTCCCTTAATAAACTTTTTTACAGGTGGATTTAAAAGTATTCTTGAATTTAGAGGTGCTTTAAAGTAAACTCCATCTCCAGCATTGTAAGTAAAACCTTGCAGGTTTTGGATCAAAGTGACTATCATTTGGAACTGTTTCTACTTCATCCACGTTGTTAAATATGTCATTAGCAACAGAGGGGAAAAGTAGCCCCAGAACATGATGCAGCCACCACCATGCTTCACTGTAGACTTTGCTTTCCAGTGTTTTTTATTGTCATTACACTGTAACAAGTACAGAGCTTTTAACTTTGGGGAGCAGTGGGCTACCTTCGTGCGGCGCCCAGAGAGTCTTTTGCTCAGAAACCCAGAGTGGCAGTCTGTGGGAGTGGGGGAACCTCTGGATTCCAAGTGCAATGCCCTAACCACTAGGTCACCACTCCCCCAAAGCATTAGCATTGAACTTGTTGCATAAAGCGCTGGTTATCCTCCCGCAGCAGTATGTCCCAGTGAGCTTGTCGCAGATATTTTTTTATTTCTATCCAATTTTGAAGCGTGGTCTGTGCTATGTTTATTCCATGCCACAACGCAAGACGGACAATCAGGAACTAGCTGTGGGTCTAGACTAGATACGGTCAAGGCGGTGAGGAAGTGGGGGCAAGTTTGTGCGACAACGGAGTGACATGAGGGCCAAAAAGAGCGGGGATCCAGGTAGAAAAAGGGTCCCAGCCTTGTTTTTTCCACAATGGCTGTCATACAAACAAAACAAGCCGGTAAGGTACCAAACAGGAAATACTCATAGGGTAGAGTGGATGTAGATTTGACCAATCAGAGGCCTCCTATCTGCGGCACTTTCTGCAGTCTCCTTCAATTTTGGAGAGTTGCAGCAGAGTGTCTGTGGAAGGGTGGGGGCATACCTGCGTTAACTGGGAAACACATGAAGACGATCTGGTTTCTGAGTATCAATCAGCCTTAAGGCCCCACACTAGCAGCTCATTCCCCCCAGCTGGGATATGAACTAAAGCTTCCTGTTTGCAGGACGAGTGACTTACCACTTGAGCCAGCCAGCCACTGATTTACCTCTCCGTTTAACTTATCCCCTTGGGGAGTAGTGCCATGCCATTTTGCAGCATCCGAGGAGCACCGTGGGGTCTTTGCTCAGGGAACGAGAGTGGCAGGCTGTGGGAGTGGGGCTCTGGATTCCAAGCACAATGCCCTAACCACTAGGCCACTAGGCTGCTGCTCCATAATGCTGTTGCTGTTATATTATTCTGGTGTCAAACCTCCCCTTTGAATTACACCACAGAACCTCGGGTTTATTTTAGAAGACCATAGCAGTGTTGGGATCCTGAGGCTTGCCCACCAGAGGGCGCCGAGGATTCTCTTCTGTTTTTTGTTTTCTGTTAGGGACTGGGGTTACTGTTGGGATCTGGGGATGTACCACCTTCCACCCACAGAGTGCGCCGTGGGTCTCCTGGGCTGGAGCCCTCCTGCACACCTGGAGCTCGTCTACTCATCAGGAGACCTGCTCTACATAAGCAGCTGCCAGACCTTCCTTCAACGCCGCAGTGTTGACCTTAGTTTGGTTAGCAAACCTGAGCCTCTGTTACCAGAAAGAATCTAAGTCATCTCAAGTGAGAAACCTGATTCTAATCTGCCTCTGTCTTTGCTCACAGGAAACCTGTCTCAAATCTGAAGCTCTGGGTGAGCTTAACCTGCCTGCCAGCCCTGGTGAGCCTGAAGAGTCCAGTCTGGATTTTCTCCTGCTGCTCTCAGAGAAGAGCTGGAGACTCTGATCAAGGTCTGCCATTCAAAGTCAGAAGCTAGACGCTGCTGCTGCTTGTGCACTCTGCTGAACCAACAGTCTCTGGACACAAGTTAAGCCTGGACTCCTTCAAGGTAGACTCAGAACAATCTAAAAACTCAATTAATCTTCTGACTGCCTGGCTAATCAAACTGTCCATCTCTGCAGACATCAGTGAACCCAACCCGGACCAGTACCTGATCCAGTTCATGTTCTTGTGTCAATCTAAATAAACTCTGTTAAACTTTTACTCAGCCTCCGTTTGTGTTCTGCATGTGGGTTTAACCTAAAAACCAATCATGACAAGCAGGGTTTTTCTCCCAGACAGATTATAGTTTATTTTTTAGCTGGGAACTCAATTATCTGTTTAGAAAAAGATGTTTCTGTCTCACAGTCCTGCTCCTTGGTGCAGACATAATGGAGAGCTGCTGAGCATTACCACATGACTAACACACA